>CM038214.1:63971508-64379338 GCA_021442155.1 Cymbidium sinense | reverse complement strand
ACCAATCATAAAAGTTGTTTTATCACGTCTTACTTATTTTTCACAATTAATAAAATTAAGGATATTACTAGTTTTTTCTTATCAAAATCTTCTATTAAATATTTAGGTTCTCCTTTATATTATGGTCAAAGAGATCCCATCTTTTGATGAGGTAACCCATAATATTCAAAATAAAATTTCTACCATTGAATTTCATTTCTTATCCTTTGATGGTAGATTAATTGTTATTAAAAGTATTCTTTAGTCTCTTCCTTATACTTGTTGCTTAATATTATTCCTAATTCTTGTTCTTATCTGATTGAAAGACTTTTTAATAAGTTTTTTTGAAGCATTAGGAATTCAGCCAAAAGGCTTCATTGGACTTCTTGTTCTAATATGTGTGGTACTATTTATGAAAGTGGTATTGGGTGTAGATCTTTGATGGATTCCACCAATGTTTTTTCTTATAAACTTTGGTGGAATTTTTAAAAAAATGAAAGTCTTTGGGCTTAATTCATGAATTTTAAATATTACAAAGGTAAGCATCCTTTAATTTGCAATTATAAACATGGTGAGTCTATTGTTTGGAAGTGGCTCTGTGATATTAAATGGAAAGTGGAACCTCTCATTTTTTGGGGTATTAATAATGGTTCTTCTTTCTTTTGGCAAGATAACTGGATGGGAGACTTTTCCATTGATTCTTTGCTTAATACTCACTCTACTTCTTATTTGAAAGTTAGTCATTTTATTTATAATGGTGATTGGAATTTCTCTCTTTTTAATGATTTGATTCATGATTTCATTAATAATAACATCATCATAAATATTCTATTGATGGTATTTCTTGGATCAAATTTTTTCAAAATTTCTAGTAATGGAGAATTTTCTTTTAAAGATACTTGGCACCATATTAGAGTTAAAAAATCCTCTTCTCCTTTTCCTTCAAATTTGGAATAATATTATTCTAGTTCTTATTATATTATTATGTGTGGAGAATTTTAAGGGATTATATTGTTGTTGACTCTTTACTTTTGGACAAAGGTTTTTATCTACCCTCTAAATGCATGTGCTACTTTCATATTGAGAATGTTAGTCATGTGTTTGTTAATGGTGTGCCTTTAAAGTTTGGGGTTGGTATGAGGATTTATTTAAGTTAAATTATTTTAATGGTAATTTAACTTTCATGCAACTTCTTGACTCTTATTTTCTTAATGCTATTAAAGGGCATATCAAAATTGTGATGGCTTTTCTTTGATTTGGTTTATTTGGCTTGGTAGAAATGATGCTAAACATCGTACCGTGCCTATGAATCATAAGAGGATTATTGCTAGGACTAAAGAAAAGATTTTTTTCTTTACATAAGGCTGTTCTTCCTAGTGGTAGTACTTTTAGAGGTTGCAAGTTCATTGCCTCAAAAATGGGTATCCGATTTCTTTATTATGACTCATCTCAGGATTATAAAATTATTCATTGGATTAAGCCTCTTAATTGTTGTATTAAAATTAATATTGATGGCTCTGTTGCACATAACAAGTTGGGTTGTGGTGGTATTTTTAGGAATAATCTTGGGAATATTATCTTGGATTTTTCCACTACTCTCTCTATTAGTTCTATTATTTTTTCCTATATTGATGGATGTTTATCATGCTCTGAAACTATGTTTGGATAGAAATTTTTAGACTATTTGGTTTGCAATCGATCTTTGAGATGGTTGTTGATATCATCAATTCTAACCATAAGGGTAATCTGATCTTTTTATTTAATTAGAAATATTAAAGCTATTATCTCTAAACTTTCTTTTAAAATTACTCATATTTTAAGAGAAGGTAATGCTTGGGAGGATTTCTTAGCTAGTTTGGGGTGTAATTTCTCTGATTTTACTTTGTTTACCAATGCGAATATTCCTAAGCAATTAAGAGGGCTGTCTAATTTGGATAAATCTAGTTTGCCTTATGTTAGATTTTCTTAATTTTTCTTCTTTTTTTCTTTTTTCTTTTTTGTTGTTGGTTTTCTTGGGGCTTCTACTTGGGAGCTTCTGGTGGTTTTGGTTTGTTCGATTTATGTTGGCTCCTATTCTTTCTTGGGCTTTATGTTATTGTATTTTTCCTGCACTTTATAGGTTGGAATGTTGGCTTCTGGTGTTTTGGATGTCCAGCTGTTGTCATTTGCTACTCCTACTTTTAATGTGGTATCTCTTGTGGGCTTATTCTTTGGGTTTTGGTTGGTTGTTTATTTTTCTTTGGTGGCTTTGTGGTTGGTATCGTTGAGCTTCCTGGTTTTTGGGTGCCTTCTCTGGATGAGATGTTGGTTGTGCTTCTCTTCATTCTGTTTCCTTTTAGCTAGTTGTGCTGATTTGGTTTTGGGTGTGGCTATTGCTTTCCTTTATGGCTTTGGGGCCTTATTTTTTCTTATTTTGTTTTGTGGCTGCTATATGTGTGCTCATTTTTTATCTTTGTCATCGCTTGTGTCTTAGAAAACTTGTTGTGTTACTTGGTTGATGAAATCAAAAGAAGAAATGTTGAATCTGAATTTGTTCTCTGTTAAAAATAAACCAAAAACCCTAAACCCTCAACCTTAAACCTAAACCATAAAACTTAAACCCTAAATACTAAACCCTAAACCCTAAAACCATAAACCCTAAATCCTAAACCCTAAACCCTAAACCATAAACCCCTAACCTAAACCTTAAACCCTAAACCCCAATACCTAAACTTAAACTAAAGAAACTAAATAAATTAAAAAATAAACTTAAACCCTAAAACCTAATAAACCTAAACCTAAACCTAAACCCTAAGAATGGGGAGAACCTTGATGGCAGGAACATTATCATCAAGAAGGCTCAGTCTAGATCTGGAAGTGGAGCCGAAGGCGGAGGTGGCAGTTATCACAATGGTGGTGGGGAATTTGGAGGTGCTGGTGGATATGGAGGTGGTGGTCAGAGCAGTGGTGGTTATGGTGGTGTGAGGAGCGATGGAGGTTATAGCTGTGGTGGTGGAGGGAGAGATCAGGGATATGATGGTGGATCCCACTACTTGAGAGGCGGTGTGGTTCATGGGCTGGAGAAAGGAGGAGGGCCATCCATCAGCTTATGGAACTCTTTATTTATAGTAGAGATGGCTCTAGTTATATGGATTTTATTTGCTCAATGCTCATTTTTTTATCCATGTCATCGCTTGTATTAGAAAACATGGTGTGTTACAGTTGATGAAATCAAAAAGAAGAAATGTCGAATCTAAATTTGTTCTCTAAAAACCAAAACCCTAAACTAAAACTGAACCTTAGACCAAAACCTAAACCCTCAACTAAACCCTAAACCCAAACCTAAACCCTAAACCCTAAACCCAAAAACTAAAACCTAAACCCTAAACCCCTGACCCAAACCCTAAACCCTAAACCCCAAACCTAAAACTAAAACAGCTCTAAACACCTACCCTAAACTCTAAACCCTAAATAAACCTGACCACTAAATAAATGTAATAATAAAATAAAAAAACTAAACCAAAATAAAATAAAATAAAATAAAATAAAATATAACTAAACCTAAAATAAATACCAAAGAAAAAAAAAAAAAACTAAATAAAATAAATAAACTAAACTAAAATAAAATAAAACCTAAATAAAATAAAACTATACCTAAAATAAAATAAAATAAACTGATAAAAATAAAATAAAACTAAGTAAAACTACCTAAAAAATAAACCTAAAAAAACCTAAAATAAATAAACAATAAAACCTAACCCTAATAAAAACATAAACCTAAAATAAATAAAATAAACTAAATAAACTAAATAAACTAAAAAAAACTAAACCTAATAAACCTAAAAACTAAACCTATAAACTAAACCCTAAACCTGCACTAAATAAAAATAAAACTAAGATAAAACTAAATTAAAATAAATAAACATAAAATAAATAAATAAACTAAATAAAATAAAATATCCTAAGTAAAAAAAATAAAATATAAAAATAAACTAAATAAACATAAACTATGACTAAATTTTAAAGAATTAGAAAATAATAAAAAATAAAAACCCCTGAAACCCTAAACCCAGACCCTAAAACCCTGACCAAGGCTAAACCCTAAGGACCCTAAACTAACCTAAACCCTAAAAAACCCTGACCTGAGACAAACTAAACCCTAAACCCTAACCACCCCAAACCCTAAAACCTAAAAGATCTTAAACTAAATAAAACCTAAAAAATAAAATAAATAAAAACCTACATGCTAAATAAATGAAACCTAAACTAAAACCTAAACTAAAACTAAAATAAATAAAATAAAAAAAAATAAACTAAACTAAAATAAAATATAAAACTAAACTAAAAAAAAATAAAATAAACCAAAAAAATAAAAAAAAATAAAATAAAAACTATTCTAAATATAAATAAAATAAAAATATAATAAATAAAACTAAATAAAACCTAAACCTAAAAAAATAAATCTAAAAATAAAACCTAAAATAAATAAAAAAAAATAAAAACTAAAAAAAGCCTAAATCAAAATAAATAAAATAAATAAACCTAAACCTAAACTAAATTAAACTAAACTAAAATAAATAAAACCTAAACCTAAAAATAAACTAAACTAAACCCTAAGGATAAAATAAAATAAACTAAACATAAACCTAAACCTAAACTAAAAAAATAAAACCTAAAAAACTTAAAATAAAACCAAACCTAAACCTAAAATAAAATAAAACCTAAACCTAAACCTAAAATAAAAATATAAAACCTAAACCTAAAAATAAAATAAAAATAAAACTAAACTAAAATTAATAAACTAAACCTAAACCTAAAAAATAAACTAAAATAAAACTTAAAATAAATAAACTAAACTAAATAAAAATATAAAATAAACCAAAATATAAAAGAAAAATTCAAATAACTAAAATAAATAAAAAATAAACTACATAAACTAAATAAACCTGATACTGTTGCTTAATTTTTTTTTTTTAAAAATCTTAAAATCTAAACCCAACCAACCCAACCCTATCTTAAACCCTATCCTAAACTAACCTGACCCTAGCCAACCCCAGGCCTGACCCTAAACCCAGGACAAACTAAACCTAAACCCTAAATTAATCTTAAACCTACTTTAAATCCTGACCACAACCCTGATAATAAACTACACTAAACTAAAGTCTAAACCTACCCCAAACCACAAAGCCTAAGCTCTGAACACTACTAACTAAACCCACCTAAAAGATGCTAGGCCTTAAAGCTAAACAGGCAAAATAAACATCCCACTACCCTAGGCCTAATAAAACAAACCTAAATTAAATAAAGCCTAAAATAATAAATAAATAAATAAAACCTGGCAAATAAGATAAAAATAATAAAAAAAAAAACTAAAACTTAATTGAAAATAAAATAAAAATAAAATAAAATAAACTAAAATTAAAATAAAATAAACTTGGGTGAAGAAAACCTAAATAAATAAAAAATAAAAAAATAAACCTAAAATAAAATAAAATAAAACTTAAACCTAAAAATAAACCAAAAATAAAACTAATAATAAATAATAAATAAAATTGAAACCCTAAAAAAAAAAAAAAATCTAAACTAAAATAAAATTAAAATAACAAAATAAAATAAACTAAACAACAAAAAAAACTAAATAAAACTAAATAAAATAAAATAAACTAAAATAATCCTAATCTAAACTAAAATAAATCCTAAAAATAGACTAAAATAAAAAACCTAAAACCTAAACCTAAAAATAAAATAAAAAACCTAAACTAAACTAAATCTAAAAAAAATAAATAAAATAAAACTCAACTAAAATAAACCTAAACATAAAAATAAAATAAAATTAAAAAACATAAAAATAAATAAACCTAAAATAAATAAACTAAACTAATAAAATAAAAATAAACCTAAAAAATAAAATGATAAAATAAACTCAAATACAAAAATAAACTAAATAAACTCCTTTGGTTATTAAATTTTTTAAAAAAAAAATGCTAAACCACTAAACCTAAACTCCCTACTGAGCCACAACTGACCACTGAGCCACAATAGCTCTAAACCTAAACCAGGCTAAAATAAACCCTAAACCCAAACACTAAAAACTAAGCCAAACTAAAGACTAAATAAAGACTACTAAACTGAATAAAACATCTAACTAAACTAAACCAAAACTAAACTAAACTAGGCTCAAAACTAAATAAATAAACTAAGCCAAACTAACTAAATAAACTAAATAATCTATAAACCTAAACCCTAAACCCTGAAACCTAAACTAATTAATAATGCTAATGCTTCTAAACTGATATAAACTAACTGAAAACCCTAAACTAATGAACTAAATCCAGGCCTAAACTAAACTGTGCTAACTAAACTAAAGTAAATAAAAACTGAAGGCCTAAACCTAAAATCTAAAACTAAAGGTAATTAGGCTAAAATAAACTAGCTACTGACTGATCTTGGGCCACAGGCCCAGGCCACTGACTACCACTCTAACTAACTAAATTACTGATATCATTAAAGATTCTATTAAGACTAAACTAGGCCTGATGATTGGCTAATGACTAAATAAAAAGACCCTAGGCCCAACTAACTGAGCTAGTCTGACTGGCTAAAAGGCTAAACTGGGCCCTGAGCCAAAACTAATTAAATGACTACTGAAACACTAAACCACTAACCCTGGGCTAAGTAAAACTAGGCTAATGAGCTAAATGACTAAAACTGGCTAACAAATGAGCTATTAATAGGCTAACTAAGGCTAGGCCCTGAGCTAACAAACTAAACCTACTAAACCACCTCTGACTTAAACCTCTCTAACTATTAAACTAATACTATTGACTAATGATATTAAATGAAATTTAGTAAATCTAAATTTAAAACTAAATTAATTAAACTATAAACTATTAACTCCAAAACTATTAACTAAAACTAAACTACTAACTAAACTAACTGACTAACTAACTAGGCCAAATAGGACTAGCCTGACTAAACTAAACCTAATATAACTATAAAACTAAACTAATGACTAATAAACTTAGCCCTGAGCCCTAAACTCTAACTGATTAACTAAACTAAACTCTAATGACCTAATAAAATACTAAAATAACTAAAACTAAACTGACAATAAACTAATAATAATGAACCCAACTAAAACTAACTACTAATAAATAAACTAAACTAATTAAATAAACTACTAATTAATAAACTAATAAATAACTAAACTAGCATAAAAGACTAATTAAACTAATAATTAAAACTAAATAGGTTAATAAACTAAAAAATATTAAACTAAAAACTAAACTAAGAGCTAATTAATTAACTAACTAAATACTATAATTATCTAATAAACTACTAACTAACTAACTAAAATAAACTATGACTAACTATCTAAACCTCTAATGTAAACCAACTAACTAACTAAACTATTAATTAAATCTACCTGGGCCCTAAACCTGGCTAAATACTAATAAATGACTAGTAACCTGACTAACTAACTAGGCTTGCCTAAACTAATCAGATAACTAACTACTTCCCTGACTGGGCTAACTAACTAACTAAACTCTAACTAACTAGTAACTCTAATGACTCTAGTAAAACTAAACTAAAAAACTAAACACTCAAAACTGGGCTCTCAGGCTAAACCACACTACTGGGCCTGACTCCACTGAGCTAACTAATACCTGGGCCCTACAAACTGACTAATAAACTGGCTAACTAGGCCTTAATAAAGTAATAAACTAAGATTAAACTAATACTAATAATAAAGACTAATGAGCTAAAAAATAAATAATTAACTAAACTAAGCAGTCTAATAACTAATAATAACTAAATAAATAAATAAAAACCTAGTTTAAACTGAGCTGATAACCTGATCAAACAAAATAATAACTAATAAAATAAAATAATTAAAAAAACTAAACTGGACTAATGAGCTTGTACTGAGAATAATACTAATAAACTAAAGCTAAACTAAAACTAATAACTAAGCTAGGCCAATGAGCTAGGCACAAACTAACTAAATAAACTAAACTAACTAAAATACCCTGAGCCATAGGCTCTACTCTAACCCTAAACTAAACTAATAAACTAATAAAACTAGCTAATAATGATAAGTAATAATAAACCAAATTATAATAACTAAATTACTAAAAACCCTAAACCCTAAACCTAAAACTAATCAAATTAAACTAACTAAAAAATAAAATAAATAACTAAAACTAAAATAAACTAAACCCCTAAAACTAAACCCTAAACTAATAACTAAACTAAACTAATTAAAACCTAATACTAATAAAACCTAATGATTACTAATGACCAAAACCTAAACTACTAACCCTAGGCCTAGGCCCAAACTAAACTAACTAACTAAAGCTAAAACTAAAACTTAAACTTAAACTAAACTAAAACTAAACTAAAATAACTAATAAAAAAACTACTAAACCCTAAACCTAAACTAATAAACACTAATCCTAATAGTAATAATAATAAAAAAGCTAATAACTAATAAAGGTAAATTGATAATAATTAATTAATAAATAAAACCCTAAAATAAACTAATTAACTAACTAACTAATCTAAACTAAAACCACCTAAATAATTCTAAAACTAAATAACTAAATAATAACTAAAATAACCTAAACTCTGTAACTAATCTAACTAAACTAAACTAATAAACTAACTAAACTAACTAAAACTAACTCCAACTAATAAAACTAATTAATAAAACTAATAAAATTAAAACTAACTCATAACTAATAACTAAAATTAAATAAACTAAACTAACTAAACCCCAACCTAAACTTAAACTAAACTAATACTAAACTAAACCTAACAAACCAATTAAACTACTCCTCTTTATGATTACTGAAAGTATGATGAGATTTTAGCTTAAGCTTAAAAGGCAAGCATAATATCACTTGGTGGAACATAAACTACTTTGAAAATCTTTTGATAATATCATAAATATGGAACAAAGGGTTAAGATTTGGAAGAAGCTGGTTATTATTGATTCTTTTTTGCTTTAACCTTAAAGCTAAAGATAATCTCATTAAGTTTAGGATATGGAGGAGACATATTGGAGACAAAAAGCTTCCTCTAAGCGTTTCTAGGGAAAGAAACACTAAATATTCTCATGCTTTGGTAATGAAAATGTGTTCTTGGTAGCATTCATAAAATCAAGAATTTGGATGGTTCTTGACTTAAAAATGGATATATTCTCTTATATTCTTAGTTTCTTTAAAATATTTTAAATAAAATTTTCACCTTGAGCATTATCTAATCCCTCTATCATTCCTTCTATTAAGTCAAAATGAGTGCTTGGTTGCTCCTCCTTCTAATGAGAAAATTTTAATATTCATAATGGTATGAATCGATTACATTATAGGGGATGTTACACTACTTTATTCTTTCAAAATGCTTGGTTTACTTTTAAAGCTAATCTTGTTAATGGTGTTAAGGATTTTTTCAAGGGAATTATATTCTAAATATTTTACTAGCATTTCTATTGTTCTTATTCTAGAAAGATAATCGACTTTTGGAATGACTTTTCGACCTATTAGTCTTTATACTTTTTTAATAAATTGATTTCTAAAATTTTGGTAGGCTTAGTAAGTTTCTTCTTAAGATTATCTCTCTAATCAAACTAGCTTTTGAAAGGTAGAGCTATTCCATAACATCTTGCTTGCTCAAAATTGATTCAATATTTGAATGTTAAAACTAGAGGTGGATATACTTCTTAAGCTTGACATCACCAAAGCTTATGATAACATTTCTTGGGATTTTCTTAATAGCATTATTACTTTATTTGGTTTCTCTAATCATTTTGTTTCTTTGGTTAAAAATATAATTAGAAATGTTTGGTTTTCATTAGTTATCAATGGTGAAAACTTTGGCTTTTTTAATTCCTCTCAAGGTAGAAGACAAGGTGACCCTTTTTCTCCTTTGCTTTTTATTATTGTGATTGAGTATTTGTCTCATTGGCTTAATCTTATTTTAAAGGAATTCTTACATATATTTTAGGAATTTGGTGGTTTGGCTATCTCTCACTTAAGTTTTGCTGATGATTTCATATTATTTTGTAATGGCTAGTTACATTATGTTAAAAAGCTTAAGAGTTTTTCTAATATATTTGAAAAGGAAAGTGGCCTTGTGATTACCAATCATAAAAGTTATTTTATCACTTTTACTTCTATTTTTGTTCAAAGAATTAAAATAATTAAGGATATTACTAGTTTTTCTCATCAAAATCTTCTATTAAATATTTAGGCTCTCCTTTATATTATGGTCAAAATAGATCCCATCTCTTTGATGAGGTAATCCATAATATTCAAAATAAAATTTCTACCCTTGAATTTCATTTCTTATCCTTAGGTGGTAGATTAATTGTTATTAAAAGTATTCTTTACTCTCTTCCTTTTTTACTTGTTGCTTAATATTGTTCATATTTCTCTTATTCTTATCCTTATTGAAAGACTTTTTAATAAGTTCTTTTGGGCTCTAGAAATTCGGCCAAAAGGCTTCATTGAACTTCTTGGTCTAATATGTGTGGTACTTTTTATGAAAGTGATACTGGGTGTAGATCATTGATTGATGCCACCAATGTTTTTCTTATAAACTTTGGTGGAATTTTGAAAAAATGAAAGTCTTTGGGCTAAATTCATGAATTTTAAATATTGCAAAGGTAAGCATCCATTAATTAACAATTATAAACATGGTGACTCTATTATTTGGAAACGGCTTTGTGATATTAA
The DNA here is from genome assembly GCA_021442155.1 of Cymbidium sinense. Classification (NCBI taxonomy): domain Eukaryota; kingdom Viridiplantae; phylum Streptophyta; class Magnoliopsida; order Asparagales; family Orchidaceae; genus Cymbidium; species Cymbidium sinense. The sequence continues at coordinate 64,368,644 of CM038214.1, read as the reverse complement.
ATGGAAAGCCAAACCTCTCAATTTTTGGGGTATTAATAATGTTTCTTCTTTCTTTTGGAAAGATAACTGGATGGAAGACTTTTCCATTGATTCTTTGCTTAATACTCACTCTACTTCTTCTTTGAGAGTTAGTCATTTTATTTATAATGGTGATTGAAATTTCTCTCTTTTTAATGATTTGATTCTCTATTTCATTAATAATAACATCATAAATATTCTTATTGATGGTATTTCTTCGGGTCAAATTTTTTTCAAAATTTCTTGTAATGGAGAATTTTCTTTTAAAGATACTTGGTATAATATTAGAGTTAAAAAACTCATCTTCTCTTGTTTTCCTTAAAATTTGGAATAATATTATTCTTACTTCTTATTCTATTCTTGTGTGGAGAATTTTAAGAAATTATATTGTTGACTCTTTAGTTTTGGACAAATGTTTTTTACCCTCTCATGCATGTGTTGCTTTCATACTGAGAATGTTAGTCATGTTTTTGTTAATGGTGCTATTGCCTCTAAAGTTTGGGGTTGGTATGAGGATTTATTTAAGTTAAATTGTTTTAATGGTAATTTAACTTTAATTCAACTTCTTGACTCTTATTTTCTTAATACTATTAAAGGGAATATCAAATTTATGATGGATGTTACTTTGATTTGGTTTACAGAAATGATGCTAAATATTATAATGTGCCTATGAATCATAAGAGGATTATTTCTAGGACTAAAGAAATAATTTTTTTCTTCACATAAGGCTGCTCTTCTTAGTCATACTAATTTTAGAGGTTGCAAGTTTGTTGCCTCTAAATTAGCTATACAGTTTCTTTATTATAACTCATCTCCAGATTATAAAATTATTCATTGGGTTAAGCCTTTTAATTGTTGTCTTAAAGTTAATACTGGCGGCCCTATTGCACATAACAAGTCGGGTTGTGGTTGTATTTTTAGGAATAATCTTGGGAATATTATCTTGGCTTTTTCCACTCCTCTCTCTACTCATTTTGTTATTTTTGCTGAATTGATGGTTGTTTGTCATGCTCTTAAGCTTTGTTTGGATAGAAATTTTCATACTATTTGGTTGGAATCTGATGGTGAGATGGTTGTTGCTATGATGCATTCTAACCATATGGGTAATGCTGAGCATTTTTATTTAATTAGGAATATTAAAGTTATTATCTCTAAACTTTTTTTCAAAGTTACTCAAATTTTAAGAGAAGGTATTGCTTGTGCTGATTTCTTAGCTGGTTTGGGGTGTAATTTCTCTGATTTTACTTTGTTTACCAATACAAATATTCTTAAGCAATTAAGAGGGTTGTCTAATTTAGATAAATCTAGTTTGCCTTATGTTAGATTTTCTTAAATTTTCTTCTTTTTTTTTTTTTTTCTTTTCTATTGTTGGTTTTCTTGGGGCTTTTTCTTGGGAGCTTCTGGTGGTTTTGGTTTCTTTGATTATTGTTGGCTCTTTTTCTTTCTTGGGGGCTTTCTGTTCTTGTATTTTTTTTATATTTTATAGGTTGGAATGCTGGCTTCTGCTATTTTGGTTGTCCAGCTGTTATCATTTGCTGCTCCTACTTTTAATGTGGTCTAACTTGTGGGCTTATTCATTGGTTTTTGGTTGGTTGGCTAATTTTTCTTTGGTGTCTTTGTGGTTGGTATCCACGAGCTTCATGATTTTTGGTGTCCTCTCTAGATGAGATGTTGGTTGTGCTTCTCTTCCTTCTATTTCCTTTTAGTTGGTTGGGTTGATTTGGTTTTGGGTATGGCTGCTACTTTCCTTTGTGGCTTTGGTGGCCTTGTTGTTTCATATTTTGTTTTGTGGCTATTGTGGCCTATTATGGTTGCTTTAGTCTATTTGGAGTTGGTGAGCTTGTTGTTTGCTTCACTTCTTCCCCCCTTGCTTTTGTTTTTGTTACTTCCTCTTTGGTTGTTGGCTTTGTTTATTATTACTGCTACTCTTGGGTGGTTGGATGGTTGTGCTGGCTTGGATTTTTCTTTGTTGGCTCTTTTTTTTCTATTGTTGTCCCCTTTGGCTGGTGGCTCTATTGTTGTTCTTCCCTTTTTGGTGGATGGTTCTAGATCTTTGCTAGTTATTTGTTTGTGCTTGGCTGCCTTTGTGAGGTTCATTGACTATGATGGCTAAGATGTTAGGTCTTTTTTGTTGGTTGGTAGCAGTATTTGTGGCTATAACCCTCCTTTCAGAGTTTGGTTGCTCACAAATTTTTGTTGCCCCTTATAATTCTTGTGACTGAGCTTGAGCCTTTTCTTTGGCTTTTCTTTCCTTTCTAGTTATCTTTATTTATTTTCTTTTATTTGTTCTTATCTACTTTTTCTTATAGGTTTCCTTATTCTTGGGTCTCTTCAGATGGATTCTTGACACCTTTCGGTGATTCTGTTATTTGTTCTTTTTTTTAGTTCTTTTGCTATCTTTTATATTACATAGGGGATTTTTATCTTTAGGTCCTTTTGTAACTCTTTGAGTAGTAATCTTTGAGTTTGATCCCCTTTAAATCATTGTATCCTTTTCTTTTTGGTAATAAAATTTCTTCTTTTTTCCCAAAAAAAATGCTAAAATTTCAACCCTAAACCCAGTCCTAAACCTTGAACCCTAAACCTAAACCCTAAGAATGGGTAGAACCTTGATGGCGAACATCGCAACTAGACTTGGTCTAGATCCAATGGAGGTGAAGGAGTAGCTCGTAGTGGTGGTGGGGCATTTATAGTTTGGTGGATATGGAGGTGGTGGTGGGGTAGTGGTAGTTATGGAGGTGGGAGGGGATGGAGGTTATAGCCATGGTGGTGGAGGAGGGAGATCAGGATATGATGGGATCCCACTACTGAGGTGGGGTGGCTCGATGAGCTGGAAGCGAAGAACATCCATTGATCTACGCATATGAAATTGTGTCTTTACAATAGAGATGGTTCTGCTTATCTAAGGTTTTGAATTTTCTCTATGGGTGCACATTTTTATCTATGTCATTGCTTGTGTCTTAGAAAACTTGGGGTGCTACTTGGTTGATGAAATAAAAAAAAAGAAATGTTGAATATCAATTTGTTTTCTATTAAAAAAACCTTAAACTCTAAACTCTAAACTCTAAACCCTAAACCCTAAACCATAAACCATAAACTAAAACTTTAACCCTAAACCTAAAACCTAAACTCAAAACCCTAAACCCTAAACCCTAAAAAACCTAATAAACACTACCTAAACCCTAAACCCTAAACAAAAATCCTAAACCATAAACTAAAAAACCCCAAAACCTACCTAAACCTAAACTAAACTCCAAACCCTAAACCCTAAACTAAACCTAAACCCCTAAACCCTAAACTAACCCTAAACCTAAATCTTAAACACTAAACCTAACCCTAAGCCTAAACCCTACTAAACCCTAAAACTTGAATAAAGATGTCATTAGGAGGCTAAAGAATGACTAATCTAACATAGTTATGGTACCAAAGAAAATGTCTTCAATAGACTTTCCCTTGACTTTTAGATATTTGAATACCTAAATCATATTATAATACCATATATGTAGTATAATGTAGCATCATATATTTGAGCATGTAGTGTTATGTTTTTTAGATGTTATAAGATGTTTAAAAATGTTTTAGTATATTATGGTATTATGCCCTATAGTATATATTAATATAAATCTAAAATATTGATTTAATAAATAAGATGATGAGATTTGTTAAATTTGAAGTGGGAATTAGGCTATAGTACCAAAGGTGTGCTACGCCACTTGTAGTCTAAAAAGTAAGATTTTATGTTCAAAATAAATATTATATGTTGTAGCATAGTATAACAATATATATCATAATATATTGTTCTACACATTTTAAATTCTTTTAGTATTTTACAATCATTCAGTCAAGCTTACATTAGCATTATTTATAAAAATGTTGATTTAGACTTTAAAATGGTGGAATTTGGCCAAATTCATAATAGGTAGAGCATGTCACCATAATATATTATTTCAATTTAAAATATTTAAGAAATACGACTAAAATATATAGTTTTTTATTGTTTAGATTGATTTTATGATTTTTTATCTTAAGCAATCCTTTGTGATGTGATATGTAATATAATATAATATAATATAATATAATATGTTATAGTGTATTATAATATAGGATGCTATAACATAGTGTAGCATCATGCATTATAACATACTATTGTGTATTACTACTTGTTGTTTAGCATATTTTAGTTTGTTCTAGTATGATGTAGTAGAGTTTGTACTAGTATAATTCATAAAAATATTGATTTATAGGCTAAGATGATGGGATTTGGCCAAATTTAAGGTAAGCTTTAGGGAACATCATTGGGGTGCAATGGTGTGTCATTTAATCAAAAGAATGGAATTTTTTGACCAAAATAAATGTTCATTTTTCAACCAAATTTTATAATTTTTTTAAAGTGATTCATTTTAAGGTGTAATGTAAGATAATATATTATATGAAAGCATATTAAAATATAATGTACATAACAATATAACTTCATATATATATATATGAATGTGGTGGTGTGTTACTAAATGTTATTGTACAATTTAGTATGTTTTACTTTTGTTATAATACATTGGGTCAAAACTCATAAAAATGATAATTTGAAGGTTGAGATGGAAGAATTTGGCCAAATTCATGGCACACACCAAGAAGCAACGGCAAAATTATGCTATTTTGTCCCATTTCTAAAAAAAAAAAAAATTTACATTCAAAATGAACATTATTCATATTTTGAGAAAATCTTATTATTTGTTCCTTTTAAGTGATTCTAATGAGGTGGAATGTTAGAAAATATATTATATTATAGCAAATTATAAATCATATATTATAATATAATATAGCATGTTAATTCACACTATAACATGTTTAGCATCATATTGTAAAGTTAGTTTGAGCTTTCACCATCATAAATCATAAAATGTTGATAACAATGTTAAGATGATGCAATTTGAATGAATACATTATTAGGCTTTTAGTTGAAGTATTAAAGGTGTGCATAAGAGAAGAAATAAGATTTGATGAGAATTCCATGTTAAGGACATGGAGGGAGATCTTCTAGGGCATCACACGTTCATTGGACATGACATGTGACGTTTATGTCGAGGGCATAGAAGAAGAAAATCTGCTAGGGATAAGGTTTGAATTTAATTTCATTATATTATTTATGGAAAGAAGATCCTTTGGGGATAAGAATCTATAATCCACTGTGGATTAAGATTGAATCAACTTTAATTTTTTTGGTTTTAATTGATGTAGAGGCACATCTACTAGAGATATGGGCATGAGTCCACTAGAGATCGAGTATATGAACCTTCCACTAGGGAAGTAGGTTCGAGCTATCCACTGGAGATTGGGATTTGTGTTTAATTTCATAGATTTGTTTGGGGATGTATCCTGGGAATAAGAGTTTGGTTGGATTTCTATGATTTAGACTCTACTAGGGGAGTTGTTTTAATTTGGCTCCACTATGGGAGGTTGGTTTTGAATTTGATTTGTTTGTTTGACTTTTTTATATATAATTTGGGGCTCCACTAGAGAGAAGGGTGTGATTTAACTCCACTCAGGAAAATCAAATTGAGTTTAATTTAATTTGAGTTAATGTATGGACCATGTTAGTGTGCGATGGACCTACTGAGAAAGGGCTATATTAGCCTTGACCTTTCTCAGGTTTACAAATCCAAAGGGATAGTCTACCAGCTGTGGGGTAGAGCTAGCCAACCTAAGGGGTTGCCTTTCGGTGTGCAACAATTGTGCTAGGATGAAGGCATAATAGACTTACATCTTCCAAAGTGAGGAACAACCACTGGGGTGACCTGTTGGATGCACAACAAATTGAACCTGACCTAGGGAGACTACTGAGTGAATGTTGCTGGGGACTTATGTTAATTCAAAAGTAGTAAGGATTAATTTTATTTTAATTTCATGTGATTTGATATGGTTTATTTGGTTTATTTTGATTTAGAATTATGGGCATATCTGTTGAGGATTTGAGCTCGGTCAAATTTGATAGATTTAATTTATGGACCATGTTGGTGTGTGATGGACCTACTGAGAAGGGGCTATATCAGACTTGTCCTATCTCAGATTTACAAATCCAAAGGGATAGTCTATTGGTGGTGGGGTAGAGCTAGCCAACCTAAGGGGTTGCCTTTTGGTGTGCAATACTTGTGCTAGGAAGAAGGCATAGCAGACTTACATCTTCTAAAGCAGGGAACACCCGCTGGGGTGACCTATTGGTAGCACAACAAATAGAACCCAACTTAGGGGTGACTACTGAATGAATGCTTCTGGGGACTTATATCAACTTAAGAGTAGTCAGACGATTACTAAAGGGAGTTTTCTGACACTGCCCTAAAGATATGATGCTTGCTTGGGAAAAAATACTGCTAGGGGTGTCCTCCTAATCCTTAAGTGAATGTAAATTTTGTTTATATGTTTACGTGGACCCTATTGGTGTACGAGGGACCACACTAAGAAGGGGTTATGTTGGCCTTGACCTATCTCAGATTTACTGGATCAAGGGAGAATCTATACATCCATAAGACATTCTACAACCATAGGGGTGGTTACTAGGAAAGGCGGACTATCCAATCTTATAGTAACCCGGGTAGTGTCTAAATGGTGTTACAAAGGGCATGATCTAAATATAGTGCCCACAGGGGAGGTGCTACTAGGGGCATTATCCTGAGCTCTACAAGGAAGGCCTATAGGTGTACGGTGGCCAACTCAAGGGGAAAGCATAGCGGACTTACATCTGCCATGAGTGGCATATCCTAAGGTGTGAGAACCAACCAACCTAAGGTGTATCCATCTGCATAGTGAGAACCAACCAGCCTAAGGTGCCTGTCAGTGCGTAATGATCAATATGGAAATAAAGCATGTAGGCTTACAACTTTCCAAGTGGAACTAATCATCGGGATAGTCTATCGTCGATAAGATAGATGCTATCTAACCTAGAGCAAGTACTAAGCGAGGAGCTCCGATGAAGGATAGGACCTAGACTTGAAGAAATCAGGAGGGAAGGAGCCTCTATGGGACTTATCCTAAACCTCAAATATACTTGACCCAGTCAATGCATGAAGGCTAATCTAAGAAGAAAGCATAGCAGACTCACATCTTCTTAAACAAAGCCAATATAAGGTAGCTTACCCAGTAAGGCCTACCAAACTAACAAGGCACTAATCGGTGCGGTGGCCAAGGAAAGAAAGCATAGACTTACATCCTCCAAAGAAAGATGACCACTAGGGTGACACACTAGCAGGGTAATGCAGTGACACAGGCATCTTGAGTGAGTGTCATTGGGGGCATTATTGATGGAGGTGGGTGTTCTTTCTTTTGATGAGATTGAGAGAACGTGGGTATTGGAGGTGAGGGAAGAAGATATGTTGGATAACTAGTGCTCCCACCAAGGATTGCCAAGGTTTTCCCACTAAACTCTCAAACCACAAAAATAACTCAATAATTTGTAATTGCCAAAAGATCTCCTTCAGTCTAGTAAGAGGGGTTATTTATAGCCATTACAAGCATCTTTCAAAAGAAAAGAATTCAAAACATGGAGGGAAAGGTGGGTGGCCACATCAATGTGAAGCATTAATTTGCCTCGTTATTTTATGCCATCCACCCATTTCACATGCTATTATTTTATGTGGATTCAACCACCTCACATGTCATGCTTTGAATTTTTAAATGCAAAATTTCAAACATGGAGTTTCTAGAAGAAAATTAAAAATTACATAAATAAAAATGATGAAATCATAAAATGGGCCTTAGCAGGCTAATGGGCTAAGTCTTCTTCTTGCTTGAATTTTCTTGGGCTTTAGCTTGAGATCTTGTAAATGGACCTTGAGCTCTAATTTTTGGATCCTCATGGTGTTCTCAACTCCTGGCTCAATTGAACTCTCCGTAGAGTTGAAATCTAAGAAGTCTTCTACTAATTGTGGGGCTAAAGTCTCCAAATCAATACAGGTCAACCATGTGTCTTCAGCTGGTGGCTTATTCTTCTAATGAAAAGTTTGAAGATAAGTCCAGCACTTGAGATGCTCCCTTTGTTGAAGAAAACTTTTGACCATATATTTTGCTCCTTTCAGGCTTCGCTCTGATACCAAATTTGATGGAGGTGGGCGTTCTTTCTTTTGATGAGATTGAGAGAATGTGGGTATTGGAGGTGAGGGAAGAAGATATGTTGGATAACTAGCGCTCCCACCAAGGATTGCCAAGGTTTGGTCACCAAGCTCTCAAACAACAAGAATAACTCAATAATTTGTAATTGCCAAAATATATCCTTCATTCTAGTAAGAGGGGCTATTTGTAGCCATTACAAGTATCTTTCAAAAGAAAAGAATTCAAAATATGGAGGGAAAGGTGGGTGGTCACATTAATGTGAAGCATTAAATTTCCTCATTATTTTATGCCATCCACCCATTTTACATACTATTATTTTATGTGGATTCAACCACCTTACATGTCATGCTTTAAATTTTTAAATGCAAAATTTCAAACATGGAGTTTCTAGAAAGAAAATTAAAAATTACATAAATAAAAATGATGAAATCATAAAATGGGCCTTAGTAGGCTAATGGGCTAAGCCTTCTTCTTTCTTGAATTTTCTTGGGCTTTAGCTTGAGATCTTGTAAATGGACCTTGAGCTCTAATTTTTGGATCCTCATGATGTTCTACATCAATTATCTCAACTCAAAGTAGCCCAAGATAAAAGATATGAGTTTGTATTATATGTTTATGTGTAGTTTGTGTTTGTGTTGTTTCAATGAAGGATAGGACGCTGCTCAGGTTCCTTACACCTACCATAAACACATCGTGGTAGATTCATAAATAAGAATACTTTCACCATGGAAGTGATTGAATTCAAAATGGAAATTTCAAACATGATTTATCATATTTCCTTAAGTAGAGCCCATTGATTGGGTGCTCTCCCTTATGATTAATAAGCTAATAAGATCTTCCTTGGTAGGCCTTCTCTAAGGAAAAAGGGCCTTCCCAAGTGGGTTCAAACATGCCTCCCATCTTACGACGAGCAATAATCAATCTTCTTATAAGTAAATTAAGCTCTCCTACTTGAAAACCTCTATGATAGACTAACTTATTATGAGCTTGAATCATTTTAGCTTTGTACAACTTGAGGTTTTGGCTTGCCCGTGGACATGTCTTCTCCAAACCTTCAAGCTCTTCTAACTGTAACTTAGCATTATGCTCTGTTGTGATCTTGCTATGCATAGCTATCCTTAGTGATGGGAGTTGGACTTCTAATGGGCGTAGCGACTTCAAATACACACTAAGGAGAAAGGAGTAGAGTTGGAGTTCTATATGTGGTTTGGTAGTCCCACAAGGCTTATTCTGCTCATGCACTTTCGCTTGTTGTTGTTGAGTGTCTTCTTCAGTATTTGGATGAGAGCTTTATTGAAGGTTTCTGCTAAGCCATTTGCCCTTAGGTAGTTAATCGTAAAATATCTCCAATCCATGCTATTCATCTAAGAAAAGTTGTCGATCTCATTACTCTTGAATGCAGTACCAATATCAGATATCATTCATGAGACACTCGACCTATACGATATGGTTCCTAAAACACTAGAGCACATGTTGAGCTATGACCTCTCTGAGCGTAATCACCTTTGCCCATTTGGAAAAGTAGTCAGTAGTAGCTAAGATGAATCGATGACCCTTGAAAGAAGGAGGATCAATCAGGCCCACTATGTCGGTACCCTAACATCGAATGGCCATGAGGTCACTGTAGGATGTAGAATGTTGGGTGGTTTGTGTAGGACCACATAGTATATTTGACATTGGTGGCATTGCCTAGCTGTATCCATCCAATCTTTGATCATTGATGGCTAGAAGTATCCTAGTCTCTTGATCTTGGCTTTCATCTTTAGAATGGATTGGTTGGCTCCACATAATGTTGGGTGTACCTCAGTCATGATCTTATGGGCTTCGTGCTTATATAAAAAATGTAACCACATATGATCGAAAGGCCGATGGTATAAGACACCATCCATAACATCATAAGAAAGTGATCTCTGCTTCATCTGATGGGCTTGGGACTTCTATTGAGGTAGTTTGCCTTTATTTAGGTAATCTATGAATGGTTGCCTCCAATCTAACTCCCCATACTTCTTGGTAATGGCAACCTCTTCTTCAAGAGAGTACTTTTTGATGAGTTCAATATCAATAAGGGATATGGCTTATCTATTTTGGACCTTTATTGATGTGGACTCATCCGCTAGATATGCCAACTCCTTGGCATGCTTGGCTAAAGCATACACTACGTTTTTCTCTCCTCAAGGAATCTTGTAACCTTTGACATTTTGGCCAACAACTCTATAGTGTACTTGTGGTAGTGATTGAACTTGGGCTTTATAACCTTATAGGACCTAGTGATTTGATTGATCACTAGCTGAGAATCCCCAAAGATGTTGATGTTCTGGATGATTAGAGTAACTAACTCCATCGACAATCGAGCCTTATATTCACTTTATTATTGGTGCAAAGATTAGATGATATGAGAATCTCATCATATGGTCACGAGTTAAAGACCTATTCTACCCTTGCCTTTCTTGGAATAGTAGATTGTGGTTCTTCTCCTCTTTGAGAGGAAGCATTACCATCAAAGTACATCTCCCAGTGCTGAATGCTAGTATCTCCTCAATTCATGATTTGTTCATTATGGAGATCATCACTAAGCGAAGAGTCGGCAGAAAGTGGGTGTCCTGGTAAGAAATCTGCTAGCACTTATCCTTTCACCACACGGAGGGGTATGAAGGTAATGTCAAATTGCGAGAGGATCATGGACCGTCATGCCAACCATCAGGATAGCATCGGCCATTTTATGAGATATTGTAGTGGATTGATCCTTGAAATTAAATTCACCTTATGAGGAATCATTGTAGTGCTGTAGCTTTTGGAATGGTAAGATTAAAGCTAGGCAATGACTCTTAGTGGGTGGATAGTTAGACTCAGTAGGGATTAGATGACGAGGTAGTAGAGTGCATTTTCCATCCCTTCATCATTGGCTTGGGCCAACAAAGCACCAAAGGTCATCTAACAGTTTAAAGTATGAGAGGCTAGAACCAACAATGTCATTAGGTAATGCTTGATGTCTTCGAAGGCATGCTCACACTTATCATCCCACTTGAAATTATTGTCTATTTTGACAAATGCTAAGAATGACTAACATCTTCTTGATATGTTCGATATAATTCATCTTAGATATGCCAACCACCCTTGGAATGATCTGAGTTAAGTTAAACTTTTAGGAGGTGGCATTTCTAATATCACCTTGATCTTCTTCCGATCGATTATGATTCCTTGGCGTCGGATAACAAACCCAAGGAATTTCCTTGAAGCTACTCTGAATGCACACTTCACGGGGTTCATTTTGAGGTTAAATTATCTTAACTATTCCAAAACTACTCTCAAGTTAAAGACATGGTCTTCCTTTTCTCTACTTTTGACCAGAAGATCATCAACATAGCACTCGACTTGATGATGAATGAGTTCATCAAAGATTCAAGTCATAGTCTTGGTATGTAGCAATGAAATTTTAAGAAAGGTATGACCTTATAGCAATAAATTTTGACTGGGATTCTAAAAAAAGTGTTTCTTTCATCTTTAGGATCCATCTTTATTTGGCTATATCCAGATTGGGCATCCATGAAAGAGAAGACTGCATGAAATGAGGCAATGTCCACCATCAACTCCGGGATTGGTAGTGGAAATTTGTCTTTTGGACATGCCTTATTTAAATCTCTAAAATCGACGCATATGTGAATTTGGCCATTCTTTTTCTTAACTGGGATGATTCTAGCTAACCAAGTAAGGTATGTTTCTTCCCAGATGAAGCCAGTATCGATCAGTTTCTTGACTTCATAAATGATCTGTTGTTCTATTCCTAATCGCATGCATTTAGGAGCTTGCTTGATAGGTTAGTAGTAGATTCTATTACTAGTTTATGGACTGCTACGTCAAGAGCCAATCTAGGCATCTCTTCATTACTCCATGCAAAGTAGTCCTTAAACTAAATCAATAGTCTAACTATGTCATTGGTTTCAATTTCATTCAACAAAGAACTAATGTATGTTGGGTGTGGATCTTCTTAAGTTCCTAAGTTGATTTCTTTGAGCTCATCAATGGTTGACTTGATCTCTTCTTCAAACTATGGCAGTGCATCTTTGACTTTAAAATCATCTCGATTATTTGAAGTTTCTAAGCATAACTCCTCTTATGAGTTAATGTGAATTGAAAAGAACCTATTAGATTCCAATGATTGGTGATGACTAGCGGGTCGTCATCATTTGGATCCATTGTACCAAATCCTAGTCCCGGTCTTGATTGAGAGCTTTTCCATTTGTTCTTACATATTATTTTGAAGTAGTCTGACCTGTGTTTTGACCAAGTATGTTTGATTAACCCTTTCTTTGCTAAATTATGAACATAAGGCAAGTACCAATCAAGAGGTAATTCTATTAAATCTTTATATGAGTCATCCTCAAGTTCTACATCAACTTCTTGACCTGAGGGTGATGCTTCCAAAAAGAACCTCTAAGTCTTCACACTTGTGATGACATAGGGGCTTCCTTAACTACCAAACCCATAACTTTTTTGAGAGTAAACTAGGGTTAGAGCTAAGGTTCCAAATTGATACCTAACTATTTCACATATAGACTTGGATACACTTATGCTTTGCTTTAGAGCCAGTCTTCATCAGCTAGCTCAAGTGTCACCTCAAGGGAATCTACTATTGAGAAGAGTTGGTGTGTGCTAACCATATAAGACTCATCTAAACTCTAACTAAAACAAATGCTAAACCTAAAAAACCATAAATACTAAAAACCAAATAACCTAAACCTAAACTAAATAAAACCTAAAAATAAAATAAATAAAATCCAAAACCTAAATATAGTAAAATAATAAAATAAAATAAAACCTAAACTAAAACCTAAACTTAAGCATTAAATAAAATAAAATAAAAAAATAAAACTAAACTAAACTAAAATAATAAAACCTAAACTAAACTAAACATAAAATAAACATATAAATAAAAACTAAATAAAATAAAATCTAAATGTAAAATAAAAAAAATAAACCTAAAATAAAATAAAATAAAAATAAAAAGCTAAACCATAAAAATAAACCTAAAGAAAACCTAAAAATAAATAAAAATTAAGACCTAAACCCTAAACTAAAAAAAAAACATAAACCTAAACTAAAATAAACTAAACTAAAATAAATAAAACCAAAACCTAAACCTAAAATAAACCTAAACCCTACTAAATAAAATAAAATAACTTAAATTAAACCTAAACCTAAACTAAAAATAAACCTAAAAAATACCTAAATTAAAACCTAAAATAAAACCTAAACTTGAAAAAGACTAAACCTAAAGATAAACTAAACTAAATAAAAAGATAAATAAACTAAAATAAATAAATAAATACTAAACTACCTGCCTTTTAAAAACCTAAACCTCACTGAGCCACTGGCCCTAACCCTGAGCACTGACCTTATCTGGGCTCTACCTAGGCCCTAAATCCTGGAGTCTAAACCCTAAACCCTGGCCACAACCCTACTCCTGACACTGAGCCTGGGTTAACACTGAGCCCTGAGGCTGGAATCCTGAGCCAACTAAGATCTTTTGGCCTAGGCATGAGCCACCTAACTGACCCAACTGACACTGGGTCATGATCTTACCTCCCTACCCTCAAAATCAGGCCACAGGCTAGGCCAAAACCTGGGCTCAAACCCCCACCTGATCACTGGGCTAAAGCCAAACTCTACTGAGCCCTAGGCCACTAAAATACAAAACCTAAAGCACAAAACCTAATAATAAAATAAATAAAATAAAAACTTAAAATAAAATAAAATAAAAACCTAAAACTAAAACCTAAAAATAAAATAAAATAAAAAAATAAATATAAAAGAATAAAATGTAAGCTAAACTAAAAATAAAATAAACCTAAGAATAAAACCTAAATAAAATAAAAACATAAAGATAAAATAAAAAAATCAAAATAAAATAAAATAAAAACTAAATAAAATCTATACTAAAATAAACCTAAAAATATAAAAAAAACCAAAATAAACTAAAACTTAAACATAAAATAAAAAATAAAATAAACAAAATAAAATAAACCTAAATCTAAACTAAAATAAACTAAACTATAATAAAAACCTAAACCTATTAAACTAAATAAAATAAAATAAATTAAATTAAAATAAACCTAAACCTAAACTAAAAGAAATCCCTAAAATAAACCTAAAATAAAAACCATAAACCTAAACTAAAATAAAAAAAAATCCTAAGCCTAAACCTAAAATAAAAAATATAAACCTAAAATAAAAATAAAATAAAACTCAACAAAAAAAGTAAACCTAAATGTAAAATAAAACTAAAATAAAAACCTAAACTAAAATAAATAAATCTAAAATAAATAAAATAAACTAATAAAAAATAAAAAATATACTTAAATAAAATAAAAACAAATAAACTCAAATAAATAGAAAATAAACTAAACAAACCTAAACTGTCGTTACTTAATTTTAAAACTTAAACCTAAATCCTAAATCCTAAACCCTAAACCTAAACCCAAAACTAACCACAAACCAAACATAAATCCTAAACCACAAACCCTAAAACCTAAACCATAAATCCTAAAACCCTAAACCCTAAATCCCTAAACCCTAAACCAAAATGTAAACCCTAAACCCTAAACCTTCAAAAACCCAAGCCACAAACACAAAACCTACAACCCAAACCTAAACCCACAAACCCCAAAAACCTTAAACAATAAAACTAAAGCGTCAGGATATGATGGTGGATCCCCTTACTTGAGAGGCCTGGGGAACTGGAGAAATTGAAGGATGGTCGATCCGATTTGCTGCAGATGGAACTAGCTTTATAGTCAAGACAGTTCTACTTATCTCCAGTTTTTGATTTCCTCTATGGGTGCTCATTTTTTATCTATGTCGCCGCTTATGTCTTAAAAAACATGGGGTGCTACTTGGATGATGAAATCGAAAAAGAAGAAATGTTGAATCTCAATTTATTCTTTGTCCAAATAAGAAAACCTTAAACCCTAAACCATAAACTAAAACTTAAACCATAAACCTAAAACCCAAACCCCAAACCATGTAAACACAATTATGGAATAAGGTTACACATGATAAAAGGAGAGAAATGATGGTAGAACTAAAATAACCTATAAATAAAAAAAAACGTAAATAGAAATGGGACTATGTCTTTATAGTAAAATCTAAAGATTTGCTCTAAAAAAAATGTAAATTAGAAAACTTGGTGTGTTACTTAGTTGATGAAATAAAAAAAAAAAAAAAGAAATGTTTAATAATTTATTATTAGTTAAAAGCAAAATAAATAACTAAAAAAAAACCTAAAACCTAAAATAAAACCTAAACCTATAAACCCAAAATCCTAAAATATAAAAAATAAAACCCTAAACTAAAACTAAACCTAAAATAAAATAAACTAAAATCCTAAATAAAAGCACAGACCTCCTAAACTAAACCAAAATCCTAAACTAAACCTAAACTAAAATAAAACTTAAACCTACTAAATAAAACCTAAAATAAAAATAAAAAAAAACTAAACCTAAAATATAATACTAAACAAAATAAAAATAAACCTAAACTAAACCTAAATAAAATAAAATAAATAAAAACTATATAAACAAAATAAAATAAACTAGAATAAAAACATAAATAAAATAAAATAAAAGTAAACATAAATAAAAAATAAAAAAATTTAATTAACTAAATAAATAAAAATAAACTAAATAAACCTAAACCTAGTTTACTTAATTTAAAAAAATAAAATCCATAAACCATGTTAACCTAAACCAAACCATAAACAAACTAAACCAAACTCTCTAAAAAACCTAAAAATGTAAACCTAAACTAAATAAAATCTATAAATAATATATATAAAAAGAAAACCTAAACTTAAATAAAATAATAAAATAAAATATAAAAAAACCTAAACTAAAACCTAAACCTAAACTTAAAATTAAAATAAAATAAACTAATAAAAATAAATGAAAATAAAATAGATAAAAACTTAAACTAAATTAAAAAAATAAAATATACTTAAAAATAAAAAACCTAAATAAAATAAATACCTAAACCTAAAGTAAAAATAAAATAAACAAAATCACAGAGGTTTAGGTTTAGGTTTTAGTTTAAGGGGTGGGGAGATCTAGGTGATGGTCGAAGAAGTGGTGGTTATGGAATAATGAGGAGGTTCTGATGATGGTGAGGAGGGAGAGATTAGGGATATGATGGTAGATCCTACTCGAGTGGTGGGGTGGTTGATCGAAACTAAAGAAAGCGAAGAGCGTCGATCGATCTTGCTTATCGAACAATGTCTTTATAGTAGAGACGGCTCTACTTATCTACGGTTTTTGATTTGCTCTATGTGTGCACATTTTTTATCTATGTCTTCGCTTATGTCTTAGAAAACTTGGTGTGTTACTTAGTTGATGAAATCGAAAAAAAGAAATGTTTAATTTGAATTTATTCTCAGTTAAAAAAAAGCAAAAACCTTAAACCCACAACTAAAACTTGAACCTTAAACCTAAAACCTAAACCCTAAACCTAAACCCTAAATCCTAAAACCTATAACCATAAAACTTAAACCCTAAACCCTAAACCCTAAACACTAAACCCTAAACCCCAAACCCTAAACCCTATAAGCCTAAACACTAAAAGCCTGAACCCTCTGCCCTAAACCCTAAACCTCAAATCCTGACCTTGACCCTAAATAAACCTAAAACTTAAACTAAACTAAATAAAACCTAAAAATAAAATAAATTAAAAAAAACTGATAAATATAATAATAAATAAAATAAAATAAAATAAAGCTAAATTAAAATAAAATAAAATAAATAAAAAACCTAATATAAATAAAATAATAAAATAAACTGAATAAAAAAACATAAATAAAATAAAATAAAAAGTAAACATAAATAAAAATAAAAATTTAAATTAACTATAATAAATAAAAATAAACTAAATAAACCTAAACTGCAGTTTACTTAATTTAAAAACATAAAATCCTAAACCTATGTTAACCCTAAAAACAAACCCTAAACCCTAAACCACATAAACCTAAACCTTAAACCCAAACCACAAACCCTAAAAACCTAAAAATGTAAACCTAAACTAAATAAAACCTATAAATAATATATATAAAAAAAAACCTAAACCTAAAATTAAAATTAAAATAAAATAAACTAATATAAATAAACTAAAATAAAATAGATAAAAACTTAAACTAAAATAAAAAAATAAAATATACCTTAGAATAAAAAACTTAAATAAAATAAATACCTAAACCTAAAGTAAAAATAAAATAAATAAAATAATAAGGTTTAGGTTTAGGTTTTAACAAGGCATGTGGGGGAGATCAGCGTGGTGGTTATGGAATGAGAGGTTAAAGTAATAATAATGATGGTAGATCCAACTCAGTGTAAATGGTTACGATAAACTAAAGAAATAAACTAATTTGCTTATGGAACTATGTCTTTTAGTAAATCGGTTCTACTTATCTATGGTTTTTGATTTGCTCTATGTGTGCTCATTTTTTATCTATGTCTTCGCATATGTCTTAGAAAACTTGGTGTGTTACTTAGTTGATGAAATCAAAAAAAAGAAATGTTTAATTTGAATTTATTCTCAGTTAAATAAAAAAAGCAAAAACCTTAAACCCTTAACTAAAACTTGAACCTTAAACCTAAAACCTAAACCCTAAACCTTAAACCCTAAATCCTAAAACCTATAACCCTAAAACCCAAACCTAAACCCTAAAACCCACACAAACCCACCTTAAACCTAAACTAAACCACACCTAAACCACAAACCCTAAAGGCTAAACACTAAAGCACGAACCCTCACCCCTAAACCCTAAACCTAAAATCCTACAACCTTAAACCCTAAATCAAAACCAAACTAAACAAAATAAAACCTAAAATAAAAATAAATTAAAAACCTAAACCTAAATATAATAATAAATAAAATAAAATAGAGCCTAAACCTAAACATTAAAATAAAATAAAATAAATAAAACCTAATATAAACAAAATAATAAAATAAACCTAAGAATAAAACATAAATAAAATAAAATAAAAGTAAACATAAATAAAATAAAAATTAAATTAACTAAAATAAAATAAAAAAATAAATAAATAAACCTAAACTACCAGTTTACTTAATTTAAAAAATAAAATCCTAAACCCTATGTTAACCCTAAACCCACAAACCCTAAACCCTATAAAAAACCTTAAACCACAAACTCTAAACAAACTAAAAATGTAAACTTAAACTAAATAAAACCTATAAATAATATATATATAAAAAAACCTAAATCTAAATAAAATAATAAAATAAAATATAAAAAAAAACTAAACTAAAACATAAAACTAAACTTAAAATTAAAATAAAATAAACTAATAAAAATAAACTAAAATAAAATAGATAAAAACTTAATCTAAATTAAAAAAAATAAAATATACCTAAGAATAAAAAACCTAAATAAAATAAATACCTAAACCTAAAGTAAAAATAAAATAAACAAAATAAAATAAACCTAAACCTAAACTAAAATAAACTAAACTAAATAAATAAAACCTAAACAATCCTAAATAAATTAAACCTAAACTAAACTAAATAAAATAAATAAAATAAAATAACTAAAATAAACCTCCACCAACTTAAAAATAAAACCTAAAAATAAAATAAAACCTAAAACTTAAAAAAAATAAAAAAATAAAATAAAAAACCTAGACTAAACCTAAATAAAAAATAAAAATGCTTTAAAAAAATAAATAAACATAAAACTAATTAAAAATAAAAAAACCTAAACTAAACAAAATAAATAAAATAAAAAAACTAAACTAAAATAAATAAACTTAAATAAATATAAACTAAATAAAATAAAATAAACATAAATAAAATAAAAATAAATAAATAAATAAATAAAAATAAAAAAAATAAATAAATAAAAGAAACCTATGGGTTTGTTTATTTATTTTTTAAAACATAAACTAAATCCTAAACCCCAAACCTAAACCCTAAACCAAAAAACCCAGACCTCAACCACTCCCTCCCAACCACAGGCCCTAAAAGATCTAAACTGACCCTGACCCACTAATCATGGCCAGGGCTAAATTGGTACCCTAATCCCTAAACCCTGACATTAAACCACTAAACTGAGCCACAGGCTCTGTGCCCTCTAAACTGAGCCACTGAGCCTAAACTCCTAATACTACCGACTGGGCCACACCCACAGATCCCTGGGTACCACTAAACCCAGGCCCCCAGGCCCTAAACCACACTCAACCCTAAACCCTGATACCCTAAACCTGGGCCCTACCCTGGGCCCCTGACCTAATAACCTAAATCTAAGCAAAATAAACCTAAAAGATAAAATAAATAAAACTTAAAAATAATAAAATAAAATAAACTAAACTAAACCTAAACCTAAAATAAAAAAAATAAACTACTAAAATAAACTAAAATAAAATAAATAAAAACCTAAACTAAACAAAATATAAAATAAACCTAAGAATAAAACCTAAATAAAATAAAACTAAACATAAAATAAAATTAAATAAACCTAAAATAAACCTAATATAAAA
Source organism: Cymbidium sinense (assembly GCA_021442155.1). Taxonomy (NCBI): domain Eukaryota; kingdom Viridiplantae; phylum Streptophyta; class Magnoliopsida; order Asparagales; family Orchidaceae; genus Cymbidium; species Cymbidium sinense. Next base: position 64,348,989 of record CM038214.1, on the reverse strand, counting down.
TAAAATAAAACTAAATGAAAACTAAACCTAAAAATTAAACCTAATAATAAATAAATATTAAAACCTAAACCATAAACTAAAAAAAACCTAAACCTAAAATAAAAATAAAATAAACCCAAACCTAAACTACAATGAACTAAAACAAAATAAATAAAACCTAAAATAAATGAAACCTAAACCTAAACCTATTATAAATAAAGTAAAATAAACTAAAAGTAAACCTAAACCTAAACTAAAAAATAAAACCTGAAAATAAATCTAAAATAAAAACATAAAACCTAAACCTAAAAAAATCAAATAAAAACCTAAAACTATAAATTTAAAAATAAAACTCAATTACAAATTAAACTTAAACCAAAACCTAAACCTAAAAAATAAAGTAAAGTAAAATACCTAAAAAAAATAAATAAACCTAAAATAAATAAACTAAATAAAATAAAATGAACAAAATAAACATAAATAATATAATAAAATAAGCTAAAATAAATAAAAATAAACTAAATAAACTAAATAAACCTAAACATACTGATTGTAATTTAGAAAAATAAAGAAAAAACCCTAAAGCGTTAGAAACATGATACCTAGCTAAACACTGCACTAAACCTTTAACCCTAAACCTAAACCCTAAACCCTAAAAGCCTAAACCCTAAAACTATAAACCCAAAACACAAAACCCAAAACCCTAAACATGAAACCCTAAAAACTAAACCTATGCTAAATAAAACTTAAAAAATATATAAAAGATAACAAAAATGCAATTAAAATAAAAAATAAAAATTAAAACCTAAACCTAAAAATAAAATAGAATAAACTAATTAAAATAAACTAAAATAAACTAAATAAAAACCTAAATCTAAATTAAAAATAAAATAAAATAAACCTAAGAATAAAAAAGGAAAAAAAATAAGACTAAATGTAAAATAAAAATAAAATAAACATAAAATAAAATAAAATAAAAATTGAATAAAAATAAAAACAAAAAAATAAACCTAAAAATAAATAGAAAATAAAACCTAAACTCAAAAAAATAAACTAAAGTTAGAATAAAAATAAAATAAATAAAATAAAATAAACCTAAACCTAAACTAGAATAAAATAAACTAAAATATATAAAACCTAAACCTAAACCAGAAATAAACTAAACATGCACCTAAACCTAAACTAAATAAATTAAAATAAACTAAAAATAAACCTAAACCTAAACTAAAAAATAAAATCTAAAAGTAAACCTAAAAAAAACCTAAAACCTAAAATGAAAAAAATAAAATAAAAACCTAAACCTAAACCTAAAAATAAAAAATAAAAGCTAAACCAAAAAAATAAAATAAAAATAAAGCTAAGCTAAATAATAAACATAATCCTAAGCCTAAACAAAAAACCCTAAACTAAAATAAATAAACCTAAAATAAATAAATGAAACTAAATCATAAAAAAATAACTCTAGATAAAAATAAAAAATATAATAAACTAAAATAAATAAACTAATTAATCCTAAACCGAAAGGTTTAATTAATTTAAAAAAAAATAGAACCTTAAACCCTAAACCATAAACCCTAAACCCTAAGCCCTAAACCTACACTAAAAACTTTAACCCTAAAACCAAACCTAACCCTAAACCATAAATCCTAAACTCTAAAAGCATAAACCCAAAAACCCTAAACCCTAAACCCTAAACACTAAACCCTCACCTAAACACGAACCACAAGTAAACTAAAGTAAATAAATTAAAAATAAGCCTAAACCCTAAAACCTAATAGAACTAAACCAAAACCTAAACCCTAAGAGTGGGAAGAACCTTGAGTGCAAGAACATCACTATCAACCAGGCTCAATGTAGATTTGGTGGTGGAGCCGAAGGTAGAGGCGGCAGTCATCGTAGTAGTGATGGGGGATTTAGGGGTGCTGGTTGATATCGAGGTGATGGTTTGAGCATTGGTGGTTATGTAGGCGGGAAGAGCGACGGAGGTTACAGCTGTGGTGGTGGCGGAGGGAGAGATCAGTGATATGATGGTGGATCTCGCTACTCAAGGGGCTGGGTTGGTTTTGATGGGAACTAAAGAAATTGAAGAACGGTCGATTCAATCTGTTGCTTATGGAACTGTGTCTTTACATTAGAGATGATTCTAGTTATTTAGGGTTTTTGATTTTCTCTATGCATGCTCATTTTTTATTTACGTCATTGCTTGTGTCTTAGAAAACTTGTTGTGTTACTTGATTGAGGAAATCGAAAAGAAAAAATGATGATTCTTAATTTGTTTTTGTTAAAAATAAAAAAACCAAAAACATTAAACCCTAAACTAAAACCTGAACCATAAGCCTAAAACCTAAACCCTAAACCTTAAACCCTAAACCCTAAACCAAAAATTAAAAACCCCTAAACATTAAACCCTAAACCCCAAACCCTAAACCCTAAGTGCTAAAGTAACACTAAACTCTAAACCCTAAACCCTAAAAAACTAAAAACCTAAACCTAAAGTAAACAAAACCTAAAAACTAAATAAATAAAAAAACCTAAACCAAAATAAAAAAAATAAATAAAAATAAATAAAAATATAAACTAGACCTAAACTTAAACCTACGTTAAACCTAAAACAAAAAAATTAAATAAAATAAAAAAATAAAATAAAATAAAAATAAAATAAATAAAAACCTAAACTAAACTAAAAAAATAAAATAAACTTATGAATAAAAAATCTAAATAAAATGAGAACTAAACTTAAAATAAAAATAAATTAACCTAAAATAAAATAAAATAAAAACTAAATAAAACCTAAAAAAAATAATAAACCTAAAATAAAACCTCAAAATAAATAAAATAAAACATAAAACCCTAAAACAAAAAAAAAGCTAAACCTAAAATAAAACTAAATTAAATAAAATAAAATAATCTTAAACCTGGGTAAAATAAACTAAACTAAAATAAATAAAACCTAAACCTTAAACTAAAATAAACTAAACCTAAACCATAAATTACATAATATAAAATAAACGAAAATTAAACTTAAACCTAAACTAAAAAATAAAACCTAAAAATATACCTAAAATAAAAACATAAAAAATAAAGTAAAACCAAAAGAAACCTAAACCTAGAAATAAAAATAAAACATAAACCTAAAAAATAAAATAAAATTAAAACTAAACTAAAAAATAAATGTAAAACAAAACCTAAACCTAAAAAATAAACTTAAATTAAAAACCAAAATTAAAATAAATAAACCTAAAATAATAAAACTAAACTAAATAGAAATAAAAATAAAACCTAAATAAAAGTAAAAAATAAAAATAAACTAAAATAAATAAAAAATAAACTAAATAAACTAAATAAACCTAAACCTATCGGTTGACTTAATTATTTTTTTTAAAAAAGCCCTAAACCCTAAACCTAAACCAAAACCCTAAATCCTATGCCATGACCACTACCAAACCCACCCTCCTGACCTAGGCCTTCCAATCCTGACCCAAACCCTGACCATGAGCCCTAAACCCTACTCTAAACCTACCCAGGCCACTTAACCTTACCACCAGGCCCTGCCATAAAACAGGCACTGAGCTCTGATCTCCCCAACCACCATGCTAAGATCTTAAACCCTAACTAACCCATGCCCTCGTGACCACAAAGCTGAACACTAAATCTTAGGCCATGAGCCCTAAACTGACCAGGCCTTAAACCTTGATCCTAAACCCTAGGCTAAAAGGCTGAGCCCTACCTAAACCTAAAGGCAGGCGAAAACATAAACCTAAACTAAATAAACAAAAAAATAAAATAAACCTAAACAAAAAATAAAATAAGAAAGATAAAACCAAACTAAACCTACCTAAAATAAAATAAAATAAAAATAAAAATAAATAAAATAAAATAAATAAAACCTAAACTAAACTAAAAATAAGTAAACTAAGAATAAAAAAGCCTAAATAAATAAAACTATATGTACAATAAAAATAAAATAAAACCAAAATAAAATAAAATAAAAAACTTAATAAAACCTAAACCTCAAAATACACCTAAAATAAATATAAAATAAAACCTAAACCCTAAACTAAAAAACTAAAAAAAAAAAACTTAAACCTAAAATAAAATAAAATAAACAAAATAAAATAAACTTAAACTAAAATAAATAAACTAAAATAAATAAAACCTAAACCTAAACCTAAAATACTAAACCTAAACCTAAGCCTAAATTAAATAAAATAGAATAAAATAAAATAAACCTAAACTAAACTAAAAATAAAACCTAAAATAAAACCAAAATAAAACCTAAAACCTAAATAGAAAAAATAAAATAAAATAAAAACCTAAAGCTAAACCTAAAAATAAAAAATAAAACCTAAACTTAAAAAATAAAATAAAAATAGAACTCAAATAAAAAATAAACCTAAACCTAAAAAAAAACTAAAATAAAAGAACTAAACTAAAATAAATAAACCAAAAATAAATAAACTTAACTAGATAAAAATTAAACATAAATAAAAATAAAAAATAAATTAAACTAAAATAAATAAAAAATAAACTAAATATACCAAATAAAGCTAAACTTACCGATTTACTTAATTTAAAAAAAAACCTTAAACCCTAAATCCTAAACCCTAAACCATAAACCCTTTACCCTAAACCTACAACCTTAAACCCTAAACCTACAAGCCCAAACCCTAAACATAAACTTAAAGTAAATAAATAAATTAAAAAATAAACCTAAACCTTAAGAATGGGCAAAACCTTGATGACCAGAACATCACCGTCAACCAAGCTCAGTCTAGATTTGGTGGTGGAGGCGAAGGTGGAGGTGGTGCTTACGTGGAGGTGGTGGGGGATCTAGAGGTGTTGGTGGATATGGAGGTGGTGGTCAGAGTAGTGGTGGTTATGGAGGCGGGAGGAGTAGTGGTGGGGGATCTGGAGGTGTTGGTGAATATGCATTCTCATTTTTTATCTATGATGTCACTTGTGTCTTAGAAAACCTGGTGTGCTACTTGGTTGATGAAATCAAAAAAGAAGAAATTTTGAATCTAAATTTGTTCTCTGTTTAAAAAAAAACCAAAACCAGCCCTAAACTAAAACTTCTAAACCTAAACCCTAAACCACAAACCCTAAACCTAAACCCACCCTAAACTCTAAACCCTAAACCCTAAACCCTAAACCATAAACCCTAAAACCTAAACCCAGGAGAAAACTTGGTGTGTTACTAGGTTGATGAAATTGAAAAAAAGAAATGTTGAATCTGAATTTATTCTTTACTAAAAATGAAAATAAAATAAAAACCCTAAACACTAAACTAAAACCTGAACCCTAAACCTAAAAACTAAACCATAAACCCTAAACCCTAAACCTTAAACCCTAAAATAAAATAAAAGTAAGAAGATCCTAACTCTACCACAGGCTAAAACTCTCACCCTAAACCATAAACCTGCAACACTAGACCCCAGGCCCTAGGCCCTAAACCTTGGGCCCTAAACCTAGGCCTAAACCTAACATACCTGGCCCCACTGAGTGCATAGAAACCCTAAACCCACAAAATTAAACTAAATAAACTTAAACTACCGCACTTAATTTAAAAAACCTAAACCCTAAATCCTAAACCACTGCGAATTTTAACATTTACCTAAACTAACCTAAACACTAAACCCAAATCCTAAAATACTGAAAAACAAACCTAAACTCTAAATCCTAAACCTAAAAGAATAAACACTAAAACACTAAAACCCTAAACTCTAAACCCTAAACTCTAAACCCTAAACCCAAAAACTAAACCCTAAAATTTAAACCCCAAACCCTAAACCTAAACCTAAAGTAACTAAATAAATTAAAAAATAAATTTAAACCCTAGAACCTAATAAACCTAAACCTAAACCTAAACCCTAAGAATGGGCATAACCTTGATGGTAGGAACATCACGGTCAACTAAGGTCAGTTTAGATCTAACGGTGAATGCGAAGATGAAAGCGATGGTTATCGTAGTGGTGGTGGGGGATATGGAGGTGCTAGTCGGTATGGAGGTGGTGGTTAGAGTAATGGTGGTTATGAAAGTGGGAGGAACGATGGAGGTTATAGCTGTGGGTGGTTGCGGAGGGAGAGATCGAGGATATGATGGTGGATCCCGCTATTCGAGAGGCCTAGGTGGTTCTAATGGGAACTGGAGAAAATGAAGAATGACCAATCTGATCTGCTGCTTATGGAACTATTTCTTTACAGTAGAGATGGTTCTAGTTATCTAAGATTTTTGATTTGCTTTAAGCAAGCACATTCTTGATTTATGTCATTTCTTGTGTCTTAGGAAACCTGGTGTGCTACTTGGTCGTTGAAATCGAAAAGAAGAAATGTTGAATATGAATTTATTCTCTATTAAAAAAAATAAAAATCGTAAACACTAAACTAAAACCTGAACCCAAACCTAAAACCTACACCCTCAACCCTAAACACTAAAAAAAATAATAACAAAAAACCCTAACCCTAAACCCTAAACCCTAAACCCTAAACCCTAAACTCTAAACCCTAAACCCTTAAACACTATAAACCTAAAAACCTAAACCTAAACTAAACAAAACCTAAAAATAAAATAAATAAATAAAACCTAAACCTAAATAAAATAAAAATCTAAACTAAAACCTAAACCTAATCTAAATCTAAACCTAAACCTAAACCTAAACCAAAACCTAAAAATAAAATAAAATAAAAATTGAAAACTAAACTAAAATAAAATAAATAAAAACCTAAACTAAACTAAATAAAATAAAATAAACCTAAAAATAAAAAACTTGAGTAAAATAAAAACTAAATGAAAAAAAATAAAATAAAACTAAAATAAAAACTAAATAAAAACCTAAACCCAAAAAAATAAAACTAAAAAAAAAAAAAAAAACCTAAACCAAAAATAAACAAAATAAAATAAAACTAAACCTAAACTAAAATAAAATAAATTAAAATAAATAAACCTAAACCAAAACCTAAAATAAACAAAACCTAAACCTTAAACTAAATAAAATAAAATAAACTGAAAATAATCCTAAACCTAAACTAAAAATAAAACCTAAAATAAACCTAAAATTACTAAAACCTAAACCTAAAAATAAAATGAAAACTCAAACTTAAACATAAAATAAAAGTAAAACCTAAAAAATAAAATAAAATAAAACTAAACTAAAGAATAAACATAAACCTAAACCACCAAAACTAAAGGCTCAAAGAAAAAGACTAAAATAAAAAAATAAACTAAATAAAATGAAAATAAACCTAGTAAATAAAACAAGATAAACTAAAATAAATAAAAATAAACTAAATAAACAAAACTGACCGTTTGTATTTAAAATAAACCCTAAACTACTCAGACCTACTAAATCTAAACCCTGGGCCTGACCAAAGGTTAAACCCGACCATGAGCCCTCACAAGACCCTTAACCAGGCAGCCAGGCCTGGGCTCTAGGCCATACTGAGCACTGGGCTCTAGGCCATGAGCCCAGGCCCTAGGCCCAAACCACCAGGCCCAGGCCCCAAACTGCCTGGGCCAGGCCACTGGGCCACTGAGGCTTCCCTGGCCTGACCTGGGCCCTGACCCTGACTAGGCCCTGGGCCACAGACCTAGGCCCTAGGCCTGGGCCCTGGGATCTGGGCCCTAAACTACTGGGCCACAAGGCACAACTTAGGCTAAAATAAAGATAAATAAGGCTCACTAAAGAGAGCCTGGCCTAAGATGACAAAGATAAAACCTAAACTAAGATAAATAAATAAGATAGATAAAATAAGACTAGGTAAAGAAAATACATAAAGAATAAAGATAAGATATACTGACTAAATGGGTTTAGGCTTCGGGTTTTATTTAAAAAAAGGCCAGGCCAGATCCTGCACTCTGATCACTGAACCAAACCCCACAGGCCCTACTAAAGTATAGCCACTGGGCCTGAGACTCACAGGCCTGATCACTAAATCCCAGGCCTGCTATCCACTGATCCCCAGGACTGAGCCCAGGGCAAGGCCCAGATCCCCAGGCCACTGGGCCCTGACCCTGGCAGCCCAGGCCCTAAACCCTAAACCCTGAGCCCATCTGGCCCTGACCCTAGATCCACAACCCTGAGCCACCTAAATCCTACACTACCCTCCTAAACCCTAAACCCTAAACCCTAAACCCTGAGCCCCTAAACCTCTAGTAACCTCAAACCATAAAACTAAACTTAAAGTAACTAATTAAATTAAAAAATAAACCTAAACCCTAAAACTTAATAAATCAAAACCTAAACCTACGTTCTTACTAAGCGCAAGTCATCAGCTCACATTGACTATGTCCTTGCCCTTTGTACACATCACCAAACCCACCTATCACCCGAGCCTTTGACCTCGTGCCCTGGTGATTCCCCTTTTCCCCTCTCATTTTTGGTTTTCTGGTCATTGTTTGATGGCCATTTGGCATGATTTTTACTGGATTCCTTCTGGAATTGATGGCCGCTGGCCACTTTCATGCTTTACATAGAGTGACGCTTTGGCTTGTCATCTTCCTTGATGATTCCATTGGGGAAACTGACAGATCCAATGGATCCTAATAGGGCATCAATTACCTTGGCTTTGACTACTTCAAAATTATTCAAAGAAGTCCTTACTAATAAGAATAGCTATTCAAGTGAGTCTTTAGAACTTATTTTGACTTTTTTTTTAGGCATGTCTTCGATTATGTGCACTAATCTAATTATAGAAAAGCTTGCTAAGCCATTTGAATTCACTTTGGTTGGAAAGTTTACTCTTTGTAGGCCAAATCTGGAAAACTTTGCTCTTTATTTCATAGTCTAAAACTTTCAGGGGATTTTATGATAGGTTTAAAATATCCTCACCACATTTTGAATCATTTAACAAATGAGTTGGATTACTCGTGTGTTTTTGCTCATCGTTCTTATTTTGTTTTCAACTTCCAAATGAGGTTGCTGAAATGGACTCCACTATTTGATATTAGGGAAGAATCACTAATCATTCTGATTTGGATTTCTATCCCTAATATATGAATTCATTTCATTAATCATCAATTTATTTTTACTATGGGTTCTTTATTTGGTCAGCCATTGCAAATTGATCAAGCAATAGCTACAAAATCTCGACCTTCTCTGGGTAGAATCCTTGTTGAAATGGACATTACCAAGAAACACCCCAAAGAAATCTAGTTGGGATCTAAACATTACAATTATATGCAGAAAGTTGATTTTAAAAATTTCCCTATCTTTTGTTCACATTGTAAAATCCACAGGCACGATAATTCTAAATGTTTCATTTTGCATCCTCACCTAAAAAAGAAAATTCCTATTAAGAAAACTATTATTCCTAACCCTAGATCGACCACTGTTAAATATGAAAAAGTTAATTTAGAAAATAAGGATTCATTGAATGTTCCTAATAAGGCTATTTTACCTCTTATTTTCTCTATCCCATTGAAGGCTTGTAATGTGGAAAATAATAATTTCTTTAAACTATTGGATGACGATTCTTTTTCTTCAAAGCCAATCCTCACATCCTTACTGGTTTTGATTGATAAAAATGATGCTTTAATTGAAAATATTAATGAGGATATCAATGTTATGCAACATTCAAATTCAATGGAGAATATGGCTTTGGTTTTTCATGATATTTAGTTTGATAAATATGACTTTACTTTAGTTCAGGATGATTTAAATTTCAAAAAGATTTGGTTTTGTCAAATAATTTGGGTATTAAAGAAGAAGGGCTGCATGTTCACACTTGCCTTCTTAATAAATTTGTTTTGGCTCCCTCTCATTTTCATTTAATAAATTCTAATAACTTGGAAGAAAGAGAACTCACTTCTATATAAGAGACTTCTGCTAAATCTATGACTAATGTTGCTAAATCCTTCATGAATGATGATTCTATGGGAAAAGGAAATGGTTTCCTGACTTATCATGCTAAAAAAAAATGTTAAAAATATCCCTCCTAAATTGTCCAAAAACATTAGATCTATTGTGATCTCCCTCTCTCTTAACCTTTTCTTAACCCTTTTATTTCCTTATGTTTAATTTTCTTGTTTGGAATGTTAGAGGGATCTATACCTTATCTATCCATAGATGTATTAGAATCCTTTGTCATATTCATAATATTTCTTTACTTATTATTTTGGAGCCTCTTATTCATGCAAACAAAATTAACCATGTTGCTAGAATGATCAACTTCAATTAATTTTTCTCTAATGTTAGTAATAAAATTTGGTGTTTTTGGAATAATTTTATGGAGGTTTCTATTCTTGATGATTTTCAACAAGTTGTCAATGCTCAAATATCTTATGGTGACTATTTTGTTTTGGGCTCTTTTGTTTATGCATCTTGTAAGAGATCTGGTAAAAATTTTCTTTGAGAAAATTTGAGGAATTTTGCTACCTCTGTCAATAAACCTTGGTTTATTCATGGGAATTTCAACACTATTTTATTCTCTTCTGAACAAAGCAGAGGTTGCTCTCCTCATATTCATTCCATGGATAAACTTTCCATTATGATTCTTGATTTTAGTTTGATTAATATTGGCTTTAAGAGTTTAAATTTTACTTGGTAAAACTCTAGACTTTGGCAAAGGTTGGACAATATTCTTTTTAATACTCATTGGATTACTATATCGCTGATTGCTTATTTTGATCATTTAAGTAGAACTTTATCAAATCATGATCCTCTTTTAGTTTCTATTAAAGATAACTCTAATATATTAAATAATTTCTCTCATTTTTTATTTCAAAATATGTCGATTCAGCATATTGATTTCTTTAATGTTGTGGCTAACAATTGGAAAACTCCCTTACATCCCGACAATTCAATTATGGGGATGAATAAATTTTGGTTTAAGCTTAAAAGACTTAAACAAAATCTAGGTTTGTGGAACAAGCATTGTGTTCAAAAACATTTTTTTTAATATCAAAGAAATGGAAAAATTGGTTTGTTTGAAGTCTCTATTATGTCTGATCCTACTAAGATTAAGGACTTGGGAGGGAAAGATAAACTTGTTAATTTTCAAAATATGAAAACAGACTTATTAGTGCAAAAAAAGTTGCTAGCAAACATATTATGGATGGTGAAATACTAGATATTTCATTGCTTTAGTTAATAAAGAGAGCTTTAAATAATATTCAAAAAATTAAAGATGATAATGGAGAATGGATTACAAATAATATATGATATTAAGGATTTAGACCATTAATTACTTTAAAAATATGCTTAATAAGAGTTGCTCTTATGAAGCTATTTCTAAATCACATTTGATTCCTTCTATTCTAACCAATAATGATAATGAATTGCTTATTGTACTTAATGAAGAGGAAATTTTTAAAGTTCTTAATCACATGAACATAGATTTATTATCGTGGAGGGTTTCACTACCCAATTTTTTTAAAATGCTAGTCAATTATTAAAATGATTTGAGGTGCTTGATTTTTTTTAATGTTAACCCTTTTCCTACATGTTTTTCTAGCACTTTTATTGTTCTCATACCTAAGAAAGATAATCTAGACTATTGGGGTGATATTAGACCTATTAGTCTTTGCACCTTCTAAAATAAGCTGATTTCCAAAATTCTAATTAACAGCTTTCCTTTACTTAGGATTATCTTTCTAAACCAAACTAGTTTTGTTAGAGCTAGATCTATTTCTGATAATATTCTTCTTGCTCACCAATTAATTCATGATTTAAATGCTAAGACAAAAGGTTGCAACATTCTATTCAAATTATATATTACCAAAGCATTTGGCAATATCAATTGGGATTTCATTATCCATATTCTAAATTTTTTAGGTTTTCTGATAAATTTACCTTTCTTATTAAAAATTGTAGTAATAATGCTTGGTTTTCTATTTTGCTTAATGGGGAAGCCTTGGGCTTCTTTCCTTCTTCCTATGGCCTAAGACTAGAGGATCCTCTATTTCCTTCCTTATTTATTATTGTTGTTGAGTACTTATCTAAGAGCATTAATGATCTATTCTTAAAAAATCCTAGTATGTGTTACAAAACTCTTGATCAATTTTCTTTCATTCAGGTTCACTCTACTACAGCTATCAAAGTTAACTCTTTCTGGCATAATAACACTTAGAATTAGAAGAAAATTGAGAATTATATCACTATTTCTCTTATAGATAACTTTAGAAATATCGCTATTTTCTCTAACAAACCTGACTAAATTCTCTTTAAGCTTTCTTACAATGGTGATTTTGTTCTTAAAGAGGTTCAAACTTTTATTAGAGATAAGCAAAACTCCTCTAATGTTTTCATTAAACTTTGGAACAATATCATTCGCATTTCTTATTCAGTTTTAGCTTGGAGGATTTTGAATAACTTAATCTCTGTGGGCTCTTTGCTCCGGAATAAAGGGTTTTATTTGCTTTCAAAGAGCTATTGTTGCTTTCATGTTGAAAATGTTAGTCATGTTTTTGTCAATGGTGCTATTGCTTCTAAATTATGGTTATGGTGTGATGATTTATTTAATGCCAACTACTTTTATGGCTCTCTTTCCATATATCAACTTCTTGAAGCCTATTTCCAAAAAATTATGAAAGGTCATCTCAAAGTTCAAGATCCTATTTCCTTTATTTGATTCATCTAGATGGACAAAAATGAATCTAAATATCGTGGTATTCCTATGAGCCTTAAAAGGATCCTGGCTAGAACCAAAGAAAAAAATTCATGCTCTATTTCTTCTTAGTAACATTCATTTTAGAGGCTATAAATTTGTGGCTAAAATTGGGTGTCATTCTACGATGTTGACTCTTATAAAAGAGATAGGATTATCCATTGGATCAAACCCAAAAAAATTTGATTAAAGTGAATACTAATGGTTCTATTTCTTCCAATAAATATGGTATTCTTAAATTCTAAAGGTACTATCATGTGATTTTGTGTATCCTCTCAAAGCCCCTCTGTTATCTATCTTTGAGCTTATGCATCAATAAAGCTATTGAAATTTGTTTGAATAAAGGTTTTCTTAACACTTTGGATTGAAATTGATGTGCTCTTGCTTCTTCACATGCTAAACTCTAAAGGAATAAAAATCTTGATTTATTTTATCTTCATCATACTAAAATCTTCTTTCTCAACTTTATTATAAAATTTCTCATATCCTTTGTGAAGGTAATGCTTGTGTTGATTTCTTGGCTACTTTAGGTGCCAACTGATTTCACTTTAATTGACAATCAAAATTTTAAACAATTAAGGGGTTTGTCAAATAACACTTTATTACCTTATCTACATAATTTTCTTGGCTTGGTTTTTTGAGTTGGTTTTTGATGAGCCATTGCCTTTGGTTCCCCTTTGTTAAAACCTCTTTGGGTTGTGGCCATTTGTCACTCTTGTGTTTATCTTTGAGTTTTGTTTTGAGCTCTTTCTTTTGGGTTGGCTAATGGTTCGATGGTTTATTTACTTTGGGTTATTTTGGTTTTTTATCCAGTGATTCTTTTAGCTTTAGGGTGGATTATTACTTGGTTATTTTGGTGACCTTCATTTCATGGTGGCTTCTTGCTATTTTTGTATGGCATTTGGCATATTTTTTGGGCTAGTGGCTTATCGAGTTGGATTTTACTTTCTTTAATGGTGGTTGTTGGGTGGCTTGTTGGGTTGGTGTTGGGGCAGCTAGGTTGGTAATTTTGTTGTTTGGTGTTTCTCCCATTTTGTTGCGGAGGGGCTATTGGTGGTCTAATTTTGGATTGGATTTGGCAAGGTGGAAGTTATTTATTATTTGTTATTTCTTCTTTTTGATTGGGTTTTGGTTTGAGTTTTTTTTGGTTTGGGTTTGTATCTTTTGGTTATGGTTTCGGTCTCTTCCTATAATGGTCTTCCTCTTTTGGTTGTAGCTGCTTTTGTTTTTATTATTATTTTGGTTTGGCTGGTTGATGGCTATTTAGTGGTTGTTGTTATGCTTTGGGATCTGGCGACATTGTTTAGTGTATTGGTGCCTAACTTGGCTATGATTATGATGCTTGCACTCATTAATATTTCTCCTCCTTTTTGCTGTTGGCTTTGGTGGTGTTCCTCTTGTATTGCAACAACTCCTGATGGATGGCTTTTAGTCTGTCTTACTATCTTCACTTAATTTTATTTTTGGCTAGCTATTTACCTCACCTAGATCAGAATTTCCATGGCTTTGATTGGGTTTGGTGGATGTTGTTGTTTGCTTCTACCCTTTCCCTGGTTGTCTTGGGTTGTTTTGGCATGATGGATGTTATTGGTCTTTCACTGATTTGGATTTTCTATTGTTATGGTGGTTGGCTAGGAGGCTATGTTGGCTGGCAGGTTGGTTGGTTTTTTTTAGCTAGCTGGGTTGGTTGGATGGGTGGCTATTTTGGTATTTCTTTCCTATTCTGTTGGTGACATGCTGGTTGGCTTACTCATGCTATGGTTATCCTCTCTTGGCTGCTGCTACTTCCCCTCTTTGGGTTTGGGTGATAGCCTTGCTACCTTTTTTATTTGCTAGTGGAAGATATGAGCTCTTGTGTTTTTTTCCTTTTGGTCTTGGTTTTTTCTAGTTTGTGTTGTTAAGGTCATGATGCTTGTTCACTTTGATGTTGCCATTCTTCTTTGGTGGTGTTCCTATTGTACTGCTACTCTCCTTGATGGTTGGTTGATTTTCTCCCTTATTGGGCTTATTTATTTTGGTGGCTTTGTGGCTATTATGTGCTTGGGAGTTTGGACTTGAGGATGGATGGATGATGAGCTAATATGTTGATGTTTCCCTCTCTATCTTTTTTTGGTGGTAGCCTATATATAATTGTAACCCTTCATCAGTTTGGATGCTTACATATAGTGTTTTTCTGATTATAATTGATTAAGCCCACTTTGCTCCTTTTCTTTGCTCATACTCTTTATGCTTGCTTAATTTCTTGATCCTTTCATTAGTATGTTGCAAATTTCTTTTATAAGTTGGGAGAATCTTGTTGGTGGATCTTTGGTAAAAGGACCTCTTGGATATTCTTATTCTTATGGATATGTTGTTCTTGATTTGGTTTTTTATTTTTTCACTTATATTATTATAATAGTTAGGGGGTTTATCTCTTTAGGACTTATTATGGCTCTTTGAGCATTAGTTTAGAGATTTACCCCCTCTAAGGACTTTGTAGTTTTTCTTTGTGGTAATAAAATTCCCCAAATCTCTTTTAAAAAAAAATCTAAACCTTAAGAATAGGCCGAACCTTGATGGCAGGAACATCACCATCAACCAGACTGTCCTCTGGCGGTGGAGGCAGAGGCTGGTTATCTCGGTGGTGGTGGGATCTAGTGGAAATGGAGGTGGTGGTCGGCGGTGGTGGTGGCTATGGAGGAGGGCGGGGAGGTTATAGTCGTGGTGGTGGCAAAGGGAGAGATCTAGGATATGATGGTAGATCTCCCTACTCGAGAGGCTGGTGTGGTTTTGATGGAGACTAGAGAAACTAAAGAATGATCGATACGATCTGCTGCTTATGGGAATCTGGTGAGCGGTTCTAGTTATCTAGGGTTTTGATTTGCTCTATGTGCAAATTTTTGATTCTTAAACTAAAATAACCTAAACTGGTAACCTCTAAATCACAAATCATAATAAAAAAATGCAAAACCTAAGCCCTAAATCTGAACCTAATCCCTACCACCTTAAACCCTAACCATAAAACCCTAAAACCCTTAACCTACCCAAACCACAAACCATAAACCCCTAAATCTAAACCACAAAACATAACCACTAAACTATATAAAACCTAAAAAAATAAATAACATACACTAAATAAAATATAATAATAAAGAGAAATAAATACATGAACTAAACTAAACCTAAACCTAAATAAAGGTAAATAAAATAATCTAATAAAATAATTTAAAATAAAATAAATAAAACCTAAAACTAAAAAAAATAAAATATATGAATAAAACCTAAATAAAATAAAACACATAAAATAAAATAAATAATAATAAAATTTTTAAAACTAAACCTCACACATAAACCACAAATAAACCTAAAAAATAAATAAATAAAACCTAAAATAAAAAAAAACCTAAAATTAAGAAAGAAAATAAATAAACATAAACTAAAGAAACTAAACTAAATAAACTAAATAATCTTAAAAACACCTAAACCTAAACTAAATAAAATAAAATAAACTAAAATAAATAACCTAAACTAAAAATAAATAAAATAAATAAAATAAACTAACTACAAAATACATAAAATATAAACCTAAAAAACCTAAAATAAAAAAAAAATAAACCTACCTAAAAATAAAATAAAAATAAAACTCAACTAAAAAATAAACTTAAACCTAAAAAATGAACTATAATAAAAAACCTCAGATAAAATATATAAAACAAAAATAAATAAACTAGACTAAATAGAAATAAAAAATAAACCTAAATAAAAATAAAAATTATAATAAACTAAATAAATAAAAATAAACTAAAATAAACATAAACCTAGGTTTGCTTAATTAAAGAAAACAATAAATCAAAATCTTAAACCTAAACCTACAACCTTAAATAGTAAACCACAACCCAAAACCTAAACCCACAAAACCTAAACCTAAACCTAAACCCAAAACTAGCCACTAAACTAAATCTAAACCTAAACTAAACTGTTACTAAATAAATTAAAAAATAAATAAAAATAAGAAAACCTAATAATAAACCTAAACCTAAGAATGTGAACTTTGACTAAATCACCAACAAAAGATCTAGCGGTGACTATCCATTGTGGTGGGATCTGGAGGTGGGTATGGAGGTGGTGGTTAGAGTGGTGGTTGTTATGGAGGTGGGAGGAGGGTGAGGTTTCGGCCTTGGTGGTGGTAGAGAGGAGATAAATATGATGGTGGATCCATACTTGAGAGGCAGTGGTTCGATGGGAACTAAGAAATTGAAAAATGGTTGATCCATCTTTATTAATTGTGTCTTCTGATGAGATGATTCTAGTTTTCTAAGGTTTTATTTTCTATCGTGCTCATTTTTTTCTATGTCATCCTTGTGTCCTTGAAAACTTGGTGCGTTACTTGGTTGATGAAATCAAAAGAAAATGTTGAATCTAAATTTGTTCTCTGTTTAAAACAAAACTAAACTAAAACCCTAAACCTAACACAAACCTAAACCTAAACCTTAAACCCCACCTAAACCTAAATCTTAAAACCTAAACCACAAACCTAAAAACCTTAAAACCTATAAACCTACCAAACCCAAACTAAAACTACTAACTAAATGCTAAACCACCACATACTATAAACCCTAAACCCTGGCTAACCTCTACATAAGATCCTACATCGTGATAAGATAAATAAGTCTAACCTGGGTGAGCTGACCTGAGGCTGGGCCTAGGCCACTAAACCTGGGCACAGGAACCCTGGGCTAAGCCTAGGCCCTAACTCCCTAACCTGGGCTGAGCCAATGAACTATAAATAATAAATGAAAAATCTTAATGGATAAAATAAAGAAAATAAACTAAAATCAATAAACTAAATAAATAATAAAGATGAAACTAAACTAATAATAAATAAAACCTAATACTAAATAAAATAAACCTAAATAAAATGCTTAAAATAAACTAAAATTAACTAACTAAAATGATAAACTAAATAAAATAAAAATTAACCTAAATTTAGTAATAATAATTAAAGTTAAATAATCAAATAAATAATAAACTACCTATCGGGTTTGATTGTTTAAAGAAAACCCTAAACCCTAACTAACCCCATGCCACCTACCACCACTAACAGGCAATGAGCCACTAAACCTAAACCCTCTCCTGACTAAACCTACTGGGCCTAAACCTACCCTACTAAATAACTCACAAACAACCACCCTAACCAGGAACTTAAAACCCACCTAGCCACTAAACTAATGACCTAAACCTAAACTAAATCTAGCCCCTAACCTGACACAACCTAAACCTACCTAAGCTGAGCAAACAAGCACTAAACTACATAATACTAAAAGATAAAACCTAAACTTAAAATATAATAAATAAAAAAATAAACTAAAGATAAAAATAAATTAAACTAAAATAAAATAAAACTAAATCTAAAAAATAATAAATGTAAAATCAAAAACTTAAATAAAATAAAAACCAAAATGTAAAATAAAGAAATAAACCAAAAATAAAATAAAATAAAAAAATTTAAATAAAAACTAAACAAAAAATAAATAAAATAAACCCTAAAACTAAAAAAATAAAAAAAAAACTTAAAATAAAATAAAATAATAAATAAAATAAAATAAACTTAAAAAACTAAAATAAATAAAACTATAAACTAATAAATAAAACCAAACTTAAACTAAGTAAATAAATTAAATAAACTAAAATAAACCTAAACTAAACTATAAATAACCTAAAAAATAAACCTAAAATAAAACCTAAAACCAAAAAAAAAAAAAAAACCTAAACTAAATAAAAAAATAAAAAACCTAAACTAAAATAATAAAATAAAAATAAAACTTAACTAAAAATAAAAAATGTAAACCTAAATCTAAAATTAAATAAAAACTTAAAATAAAATAAATAAACTAAAATAAATAAACTAAACTAAATAAAAATAAAAATAAACCTAAATAAAATAAAAATAAATTAAACTAAAATAAATAAAAAATAAAATTAATTAAACTAAACCTATGAATTTTTTAAAAAAAAAGCCTTAAATCCCAAACCCTAAACTAAACCCAAAGCCTAAAACTAAACCCTAAACCCAAACCCCAACAAACACAGTAACTAAATAAATAAAATAAACTTAAACCCTAAAACTAAAACTAAGAAAGAAGGGGCAAAACCTTGGCATCACTATCAACCTTGGGAGGTTTACAGGTGGTGGTGGGGGATCTGAGGTCTTTGGTGGATATGGGCGTGGTGGTTGGAGTAGTGGTTGTTATGGAGGCGAGGAGGCTGATGGGATGGAGGTCTTTGGTGAATATGCGATCTCATTTTTTATATATGACGTCACTTGAGTCATAGAAAATTACTTGGTTGATGAAATTAAAATAAAGAAAAGTTGAATCTTAATTTGCTCTCTTTTAAAAAAAAACCAAACTAAACCTAAATAAACTGAGCCTAAACCTAAAACCTAAACTCTAAAACCTAAACCCTAAACCATAAAAACCTAAACCCTACATTAAACCCTAATCTAAACCCACACCTAAATCCTAAACCTAAACCCTAAATCCAACCCCACCTAAACCTAAAAACTACAATAAAACATCTTATCTTAAACCATAAATCCTAAAGCTAATAAACTGTTAAATAAAACCTAAAAACAAAAAAGATAAAATAACATAATCTAAATAACCTAAACATAAAAAATATAAAAATAAAAAAAAACTTAAATAAATAAAAAATAAAAAATACCATCTAAAATAAACCCTAAACCTAAAAATTAAAATAAACAACTGACTAAAATAAATAAATAAACTAATACATAATAATAAAATAAATAAATAAAATAAACTAAACTAGGTTAAAATAAACTAAAATCTAAAAAAATAAAAACACCTAAACTAATAAAATAAATAAAATTAAAATTAATAAAAATATAAATAAAAAATAAACTTAACTAAAAAAAAAAAAAAATAAACTAAACTAAACTAAAATAAATAAACCTAAAATAAAATAAATTAAACTAAATAAAATAAAATAAACTTAAATAAAAAATAAAAAAAATAAATAAACTAAAGTAATAAAAAATAAAATAAACTAAATAAATCATAAAACTAGTTTACAATAAAAAAAACTAAAAAATAAAAAAATATATACTAAACCCACCTACTCTAACTAAACCCTAAACCCATCCCAAACTACAGACCCTAAACTAAACCCCAAAACTTAAAACCTAAATCTAAACTAAATAAAACCTTCCTAAATTAAAAACTATTATTAAATGAGAATAAAACCTTCTAAAACAAACCTAAAAAAAAAAAATAAAACTAAACTAAAAAAATTTAAATAAATAAAATAATAAACTTAAAACTAAAATAAATTAAACTAAAATAAATAAACCTAAACTTAACTACTAAACTAAAACTAAAATAAAATAATTAAGTAAAAATAAACTAAACTAAACTAAGAAATTAAACCTAAAATATACCTAAAATATAAACTACCTAATCCTAAAAAAAAACCCTAAACCTAAAAAAATAAAAAATAAATAAAAAAATAAAATGAAAATAAAACTAAACTAAAAAATAAAACAAAAGTAAACCTAAATAATAAACTAAAATAAAACCTAAACTAAAATAAATAAACTTAGAATAATTAAACTAAATTAAATAAAAATAAAAAATAGACCTAAATAAAAATAAAAAATAAAATTAATAAAAATAAATAAAAAATAAACTAAATAAACCTAAACTACTGTCTTAATTTGGTTAAACTAGTGTAATGTAATCCAAATTAAGCATTTCTTCTTTCCTGTTTGGTACCTATGTAATTCATTCTACATTTCACCTTTACTTACCTGTAAATGAAATCGCAGAAAACGGCGTATTTCAAATTCAAATGACTGAGCGAATGAGCACCATGGGAAATTTAATAACATGATTCTTGGAGAGAAGATTGCAGATTTTTTTTACTTGCCAGCAAACTCATGCCCTTTCTTCTTTCAAACATTTATGACTTTAGGGAAATGGGATGAAAGTGGAGTCGGATGTTGATGAAGGCAGTGGGATTTAGAAGGAACTGGTTTTACCTCCATTGAGGTTGATAGAAAGGTACATGAGTTTACTTGGGATATTTGAGCCATCTAATGAGTAAAGAGATACTGGAAAATGGTGATGAGAGAAAGAAGGCCATGTCCTCACAGTTCTCCATGATTTGGAGGAAGCAGAAGCTGAACTCATGAACATGAGAAGAAGGCCATGTCCCTGATTTAATTTTATGTTTTAATTTTTGTTAAAATACATTATTTAATTTATTTTTAAGAATATTTATTTAATTTATTTTTTTATTGTTATTTTTAATTTTATAATATATATTATTTTAAAATATTTATAAAACTTAATTATTTTGAATATTTTAAAAAATAAACTATTTGACCTAAAAGATTATGTAACTTTTAATATATATATATATATATATATATATATATATATATATATATATATATATATATATATATATATATATATATATATATATATATATATATATATATAGCTTCTATGAAAAAATAAAAATATTTTAAAATAAATTTATTTATCAGGTTATATATTATCATATTGTTGGGTTTTCTACTTTTAAAATAAATATATTATAATCTTTTTTTTAACTAATAATAAATTTTTATTTATAAAATATTTATATTTTAATATATAATTAATTTATTTATTTAATATTTCAATTAATGAAAAAATTTCACTAATTTCTAAAATATACAAGATTATTCACAATACATGTATTTACTTTTTTGCTTTACATGTAACCAAATATAACATGTATTTACTTTATATTGAACCAAACAAAGTAAAAATTAAATTCTGATTTTACATCAGATTTCACTTTACCTAAATAAAAAAACAAAAATTTAAAAAAACCCTAAACTAATAAACCATAAATCCTAATCCCTCCCTAAACCTAAACCTATGCAAAACCCTACTAATATAAACCCAAAACCTAACCCTAAATCATAAATCCTAAATGTTAAAAGAATAAACCCTAAACCTAATCCTAAAACCCCAAACCCCCAACCTAAAACAAACCAAACTATAGCTAAACTAAAGTAACTAAATAAATTTAAAAATAAACCTAAATTGTAAAACTAACTTAAACCTAAATCTAAACCCCAGAATGTAGAACCTTGATGGGGATCACTAAGGCTCAATCTAGATCTGGTGGTGTTGGTGGATATGGAGGTGGTGGTCAAAGCATTGGTGGTTATGGAGGCAGGAGGAATGATGGAGGTTATAGGAGTGGTGGTGATGGAGGGAGAGATCGAGGATATGATGGTGGATCCCGCTACTCGAGAGGTCATGGTGGTTGATGGAGTCTTGGAGAAACTAAAGAAAAGACTCAATCAACTGCTTGGATTATGTCTTTAAGATAGTGAATGTTCTAGTTTTATAGTATTTTTGATTTGTTCTATGTATGCCCATTTTTAATTTATGTCATCGCATATGTCTTAAGAAACTTGGTGTGTTACTAGGTTGATGAAATTGAAAAAAAGAAATGTTGAATCTAAATTTATTATTTATTAAAAAAATAAATATAAAAAATAAAAACCTTAAACACTAAACTAAACTAAACCTAAACTCCTAAACCCAAACCTAAAATAAATAAAAATAAAAATAATAAAAACCAAACCAAACCCTCTCTAAACCACTACCCTAAACTTAAACCTAAACCCTAAACCCCTAAAATACCCTAAACTCTCCACAAATAAAACTACCACAATCTAAACTAAAATCCAATAAACCTATACCAAATATACATAACCTATACCTATAAACCCTACCCTAAATAAACCCTAAAGTAAACTAAATTTACTGGTTTTGTAATTTAAAAAACCCTAAATCTAAATCACACCCTAAACCCACTATAAACATTAAACCTAAAAAACTAACCTAAACTAAACCCAACACTAAACCTGTAACCAACTAAACCTAAACCTAAACCTAAAAAACCATAAAACCTAAAAATCCTAAATCCTAAATCTAAACCCTAAACCACACAAATAAACACTACCTAAATCTAAACCCTAAACCCCTAAACCTAAACTAAATCCAAAACCATAAACCTATACCTAAAGTAACTAAATTATTTAAAAAATAAACCTAAACACTAAAACCTAATAAACCTAAACTTAACCCTAAACCCTAAGAATGGCCAGAACCTTATTGGCAGGAACATCATGGTAAACTAGGATCAATCTAGATCTGGTGGTAGAGGCAAAGGTGGAGGCGGCGGTTATCACAAAGGTGGTGGGGTATATGGAGGTGTTGGTGGATATGGAGGTGGTGGTCGGAGCAATGGTGGTTATGGAGGTGGGTGGAGTGATGGAGGTTAAAGCCTTGGTGGTGGTCGAGGGAGAGATCGGGGATATGATGGTGGATCCAGCTACTCAAGAGGGCGGGGTGGTTCTAATGGGAACTAAAGAAACTGAAGAACAATCGATCCGATTAGCTGCTTATGGAAGTGTGTCTTTACAATTGAGACGGTTCTAGTTATCTAGGGTTTTTTATTTATTTTATGCATGGTCATTATTGATCTATGCCGTCACTTGTGTCTTAGAAAACCTGGTGTGTTACTTAGTTATTGAAATCAAAAAGAAGAAATGTTGAATATGAATTTGTTCTCTATTAAAAAAACCAAAACTAGAAACCCTAAACTAAAACCTAAACCTAAACCTAAAACTAAACCTAAACCCTGAACCTAAAATTAAAATTAAAATAATAAACCCAACCCTAAACCCCCCTAAACCCTAAACCACAACCTAAACCCTAAACCCTAAACCCCTAAACCATCCAAAACCCTAAACTAAAAACCTAAACCTAAACCTAAACTAAATAAACTTAAAATAAAATAAATTAGAAAACTAAAAAAAAAATAAATAAAACTAAACTAAAATATAAAATAAATAAAACCTAAATAAAATAAAAATAAATGAAAAATAAATAAAACCTAAAATAAAATAAAATACTAAATAAACTTAAAAAAATAAACCCAAAAATAAATAAAAATATAACCTAAACCAAAAATAAATAAAATAAAATAAACTTGAACCTAAACTAAAATAAACTAAACTAAAATAAATAAACCTAAACCTAAATGCTAAAATAAATAAAATAAAATAAACTAAAAATAAACCTAAACCTAAATTAAAAAATAAAACCTAATAATAAGCTTAAATTAACCTAAAACCTAAACCTAAAAATAGAATAAAATCTAAACTAAACCTAAAATAAAAAATAAAACATAAACCTAAAAAATAATAATAAACTAAACTAAGAAATAAACATAAACTTAAACCCAAACCTAAAGATAAACTAAAATAAAATACCATTAAAAGAAATAAACTAAATTTAAATAAAATAAACTAAATAAAAAAATAAAGTTAAATAAATTAAAATAAATAAAAATAAACCAAATAAACAAAACCTAAACCTCATGGTTTGCTTAATTTAAAATGACTTAAACTAAAACAGGCCACCAACCCACCCTGAGCCCAAAACCCTACCCTAAATCTCCCTAAACCTACCAACCCAAACCCAACCCTACCCTCCCTAAACCCTAAACCCTAAACCTGAGGCTAAAGAAATACAAACCCTAAACCACCCAACTGAGCACTAAACTGAGCCACAACCTGACCACAGGCCCTGACCCTGACCCTAAACCCACCCAGGCCCTAGGCCCAAACCCTAAACTGGGGCTAACCCTAAAAATGTTTCTAAACCTAAAACCTACTACACCTAAATGACAAATAAAACATAACTTAATAAATAAACCTAAAATAAATAAAAACTAAATAAAATAAAAAATAAACCTAAATAATAAAAATAAAATAAACTAAAATAATATAAACTAGTAAACTAAAATAAACTAAAATAAACTAATCCCTAAACCTTAAATCCTCACTACCACCTAAACTGACCCCATAAGATCTTACCCTAAACCCACTAAATGCATAAACCACAAATCCTAAACCCTAAAACCTTGCTCACTAAACCCTAAACCCTAACCCTAAACCCTAAACCATAAACCCCAAACCCTAAATCTAAACATAAAGTAACTAAATAAATTAAGAAAATAAACATAAACCCTTAAACCTAATAAATCTAAACCTAAACCTAAATTTCTAGTAAGCGTGAGTCATTAGTTCACTTTGACTATGCCCCTGCCCTTTGTACACATCACCAAACCCACCCACTGCTCGAGCCCTCGACCACATGATTTGGCGATTCCCCTTTTCCCCTCTCATTTTTGGTTTTTTGGTCGCTGCTTGATGGCTGTTTAGCCTGATTCTCACTAGATTCCTTCTGGAATTGATGGCCATTGGCCGCTTTCGTGTTTTACTTGGAGTGATGTCATGGCTTGGCATCTTCCCTGATGACTCTGTGGGGGACACTAACAGATCTAATGGATCCTACTAGGGCATCAACTACCTTGGCTTTGGCTTCTTCAAAATCATTCAGAGACATCTTTACTGGTAAGGATAGCTATTCATGTGAGTCCCTAAAACTTAGTTTGACTTCTTTTCAAGGCATGCCTGCGGTTATGTGCTTTGATCTGATTGTGGAAAAGCTAGCTAAGCCATTTGAAATCACTTTGATTGGAAAGTTTACTCTTCATAGGTCAAATCTGGAAAACATTCACTATTTCTTTCATAGTCTGAAACTTTCGGGTGCTTTTATGATTGGTTTAAATGATCCTCATCACATTTTGATTCAGTTAACAAATGATTTGGATTACTCATGTGCTTTTGCTCATCATTCTTATTTTGTTTTCAAAATTCAAACGAGGTTGTTGAAATGGACTCCACTATTTGATATTAGGGAGGAATCCCCAAGAATTCTGGTTTGCATTTCTCTCCCCAATATGCAAATACATTTCATTAATCATGAATTCCTTTTTATTGTGGATGCTTTATTTGGCCGGCCATTGCAAATTGATCAAGAAACAGCTACAAAATCTCAACCTTCTCTTGCTAGAACCTTTATTGAATTGGACATTACCAAGAAGCACCCCAAAGAAACCTAGTTCAGATATTAAAATTATGGTTATATGCAAAAAGTTAATTTTAAAAATTTTCCTGTCTTTTGTTCACATTGTAAAATCCACGAGCATGATAATTCTAAATGTTTCATTTTGTATCCTCACCTAAAAAAGAAAATTCTTGTTAAGGAAACTATTGTTCCTAACCCAAGGCTGACCACTGTTAGATATCAAAATGATAATTCAGAAAAAAAAAGGATTCAATGAATGTTTCTAATAAGACCATTTTACCTCTTATTTCTTCTATGCAATTGCAGGTTTCTAATGTGGAAAATAATAATTTATCTAAACTTTTGGAAATGATTCTTTTTTCCTCTAAGTCGATCCTCACATCCTTACTAGTTTTGATTAATGAAAATGATGCTTTAATTGAAAATATTAATGAGGATATCAATGTTATGCATCATTCAAATTCAAGGGAGAATATGTCTTTGGTTTCTCATGATATTTAGTTTGAAAAACTTGACTTTACTTTAGTTAAGAATGATTTAAATTCTCAAAATGATTTGGTTTTGTCAAATAATCTGGGTATTGAAGAAGAAGGGATGGATGTTCACACTTGCCTTCATAATAGATCTATTTCAGATCCCTCACTTGCTATACCCGATGCTCATTTTCCTTTAATAAATTCTAATAACTTGGAAGAAGGAAAACTCACTTCTATATAGAAGGCTTCTGTTAAATCTGTGACTAATGCTGCTAAATCTTTCACGGATGATGATTATATGGGAAAAGGAAATGGTTTTCAAACTTATCATGCTAAAAAGAAAAAAATGTTAAATCCCTCCCAAATTGTCTAAAACCACTAGATCTCTGACCTCCCTCTCTCTCTTAATTAACCTTTTCTTAACCCCTTTTTATTTCCTTATGTTTAATTTTCATGTTTGGAATGATAGAGGGATCATACCCTGTCTATTCATAACCATATTAGAAACCTTTGTCATATTCATAATATTTATTTACTTATTATTTTGGAGCCTCTTATTCATGCAAAAAAAAAAAATAACCATGTTGTCAGAATGATAGATTTAAATAAATGTTTCTCTAATGTTTGTAGTAAAATTTTGTTTTTTGGGAATAATTTTGTGGAGGTTTCTATTCTTAATGATTTTCAACAAGTTGTCATTGCTCAAATATCTTATGGTGACTATTGTGTTTTGGGCTCTTTTGTCTTTGCATCTTGAAATAGATCTAGTAGGAATCTTCTTTGGGAAAATTTGAGCAATTTTGCTACCTTTGTTAATAAACCTTGGTTTGTTGGTTGGGATTTCAACACTATTTTATTCTCTTTTAAATGAAGTGGTGGTTTCTCTACTAATATTCATTCCATGGAAGAATTTTCCAATATGATCCTTGATTGCAATTTGATTGATATTGGCTTTAAGGGTTCAAATTTTACTTGGCAAAACTCTAGACTTTGGCAAAGGTTGTACCGGATTCTTTTTAATACTCATTGGATTACATAATGGCCTATTACTTCTATCAATCATTTAAGTAGAACCTTATCAGATCATGATCCTCTATTGGTTTCTATTAAAGATAACTCTAATAGACTAAAAATTTCTCTCATTTTGATTTGAACATGTGGGTTCAACAAATTGATTTCTTTAATGTTGTGGCTAACAATTGGAATGCACCCATCACATTCTTTTATGGGGATGAATAGATTTTGGTTTAAGCTTAAAAGACTTAAATAAAATTTGGGTTTGTGGAACATCATTGTTTTAAAAACTTTTTTGCTAATATAAAAGAAATGGTTTGTGATCTTGAAGTCTCTATTATGTCTGATCCTACTAAGATTAAGGACTTGACTGAGGTGAAAGGTAAACTTATTTATTTTCAAAATATGAAAGACACTTTTGCACTAAAAAGCTACTAGCAAACATATTGTGGATGGTGACAGAAATACTAGATATTTCAATGCAAGTTAATAAAAAGAGAGCTTTAAATAATATTAAAAAAATTAAAGATGATAATGGAGAATGGATTATGAAGAATAATAATATTAAGGATTTGACCATTAATTACTTTAAAAATATGCTTAATAAGAGTTACTCTAATGAAACTATTTCTAAATCACACTTAATTCCTTCTATTATAACCAATAATGATAATGATTTTCTTATTATTGTAACTAATGAAGAGGAAAATTTTAAAGTTCTTAATAGCATGAACATAGATTCTATTTCTGGTCTGGAGGGTTTCACTACCCAATTTTTTCAAAAATGCTAGTATATTATTAAAAGTAATTTGGTTGAGGATGTGATTGATTTTATTAATGGTAATCCTTTTCCTAGATATTTTTCTAACACTTTTGTTATTCTCATACTTAAGAAAGATGATCCAGACTATTGGAGTGATTTTAGACCTATTATTCTTTGAACCTTCTTCAATAAGTTGATTTTCAAAATTCTAAATAACAGGCTCAGTCCTTTACTTCATATGATTATCTCTCTAAACCAAACTAGTTTTGTTAGAGGTTGATCTATTTCTAATAATATTCTGCTTGTTCACAAATTAGTTCATGATTTTGATGCTAAGATTAGAGGTTGCAACATTATGTTCAAATTAGATATTACCAAAGATTTTGACAATATCTCTTGGGATTTCTTTATCTATATTCTAAATTTTTTTAGGTTTTATGATAAATTTATCTTTCTTATTAAAAATTGTATTAATAATGTTTGATTTTCTATTTTGCTTAATGGGGAAGCCTTGGGCTTCTTTCCTTCTTTCGATGGCCTAAGACTAGGTGATCCTTTATCTCCTACCTTATTTATTATTGTTGTTGAGTACTTATCTAAGAGCATGAATGATCTATTCTTAAACAATCCTTATATATATTTTGGAACTCTTGGTGGTCTTCTTGTTTCTCATTTAAGCTTTGTAGATGATTTCATTATTTTCTGCAATGCTTCTATTCATCATATCAAGAATCTCAAATTTTTTTTAAATAAATTTTGTAGAGAAAGTAGTCTATCTATCAATGATAAGAAAAGTTGTTTTATTACTTCTTCAAGCATCTCCAATAATAAAATTAATCAAATCCTTCATATCACTAACTTTAAACATCAACACCTTCCTCTTAAGTACATGGGCGCTCCTCTTTTTGAAGATCCAAAATGATCCCATCTTTTGGATGAGTTAATTCAAAAAAGTTTAAATAAAATTTCTATTTGGGAATTTCATTTACTTTCCTTTGGTGACAGGCTCACTATTCTTAAAGCACTCTCAATTCAAGGCCTTATTATTTGATTCAAACTATTATCCTCACTAATGCTACTCTTATCAAAATTGATTGCTTACTTAATAAATTATTTTGGTGATCCAATAATTCTACTAAAAGAATACATTTGACTTCCTGGCATAACTGTTGTGGTCCCTTGGGTGAAGGTGGTCTCAGTTGCAATTTGATTCGTGAAGCTATTACTACCTTCTCTCATAAGCTCTGGTGGAATTTTAGAAAGAATGATAGCTTTTGGGCTAATTTTATGATGAAAAAATATTTCCAAGGTAAACACCCTCTTATTTGTGCTTATAAAGTTGGTGACTCTCTAGTTTGGAAAAGGTTTTGCTCCATTAAATAGGTTGCTGAACCCTTAATATCTTGGGGTTTTCATTCGGGTTCTTCTTTGTTTTAGCAAGATAATTGGATTGTCACTGGCTCTATTAACTCCCTTATAGTTGCCCACTCTACTGCAGCT
Source organism: Cymbidium sinense (assembly GCA_021442155.1). NCBI lineage: Eukaryota > Viridiplantae > Streptophyta > Magnoliopsida > Asparagales > Orchidaceae > Cymbidium > Cymbidium sinense. The sequence goes on along the minus strand of CM038214.1, from coordinate 64,319,647 downwards.
ATCAAAGTTAACTCTTTCTGGCATAATAACACTTGGAATGAGATCAAACTTGAGAATTATATCCCTATTTCTCTTTTCGATAACTTTACAAATATCCCTATTTTCTCTAACAAGCCTAACCAAATTCTCTTTAAGCTTTCTTACAATGGTGATTTTGTTCTTAAAGAGGTTTGGACGTTTATTATAGATAAGAAAAACTCCTCTAATGTTTTCATTAAACTTTGGAATAATATCATTCCCATTTCTTATTCAGTTTTAACTTGGAGGATTTTGAATAACTTTATTCATGTGGACTCTTTTCTCTAGAATAAAGGGATTTATTTGCCTTCAAAGTGCTATTGTTGCTTTCATATTGAAAATGTCAATCATGTTTTTGTCAAGGTGCTATTTCTTCTAAATTATGGTTATGGTATGATGATTTATTTAATACCAACTATGTTCATGTCTCTCTTTCCATATATCAACTTCTTGAAGTATGTTTCCAAAAAATTGTGAAAGGTCATATCAAAGTTATAGTTGCAATTACCTTTATCTGGTTCTTCTGGATGGATAGAAATGATGCTAAATATCATGGTATTCCTATGAGCCATAAAAGGATCCTGGCTAGAACCAAAGAAAAAAAATCATGCTCTATTTAATGCTTATATTATTAGTAACATTCATTTTAGAGGCTGTAAATTTGTGGCTAAAAAATTGGGTGTCATTACGATGTTCATCTTACAAAAGAGCTTGGATTATCCATTAAACCCAAAGAAAATTTGATTAAAGTGAATATTGTTGGTTCTATTGCTTCCAATAAATATGGTATTAGTATTCTTAGGGATTCTAAAGATGCTCATTTGTGCTTTTATATCCTCTCGCTCTATTATCTATACTGAGCTTATGCCTATCAATAAAGATATTGAAATTTGTTTGAATAAAGGTTTCCTCAACATCTGGATTGAAGTTGATGCTCTCTTGCTTCTTGACATGCTAAACTCTAATAGAATAGGAAATGTTGATTTATTTTATCTTCTCAATCATACTAAAGATCTTCTTTCTCAAGTTTGTTATAAAATTTCTCATATCCTTTGTGAAGGTAATGCTTGTGCTAATTTCTTGGCTACTTTAGGTGCCAACTTAACTGATTTCACTTTATTTGATAATGAAAATTTTCCTAAACTATTACGGGGTTTGGTCAATCAGGATAACCCTAGATTACCTTATCTCAGATTATAATTTTCTTGGCTTTATTTTTTAGTTGGTTTTTGATGAGCCATTGAACCTAAAACCTAAACCCTAAACACTAAAAAAAAACCTAAACCTTAAACCATAAAACCAAAACCCCAAAAAACCCAAAACCTAAACTAAAAACCCTAAAAGTTTACAAGCAAACCTAAACTAAATAAAACCTAAAATAATATAAATAAAAAACATAAACCAAAATAAAATAAATAAATAAAATAAAATAAAAACATTAATTAAAACCTAAACTTAAATAAAATAAAATAAAAATAAATAAAATAATAAATAAAAACCTAAACTAAACTAAAAAAAACCTAAATAAAATAAAAACTAAACCTAATAAAAAAATAAAATAAAATTAAATTATAATAAAATAAAACTAAATAAACCTAAATAAAAGTTAAAATAAAAATAAACTTTAACAAAAATAAAAAATAAAATAAATAAAAATTTAACTAAATAAACCTAAACCTACCAGTTTACTTAATTAAAAAAATATAAAAATATAAAAATTCCCTAACCATAAAACCTAAACCCTAAAACTAACCTTAAACTCAAAACCCTCAACTCTAAACCTAAACATAAACTAAATAAAACCTAAAAACAAAATAAATAAAACACCTAAACCTAAATAAAATAAAAAAATAAAAAAAAAATAAAAACCTAAACTAAAACATAAATCTAAACATAAAAATAAAATAATATAAAAATTTAAAAATAAATTAAAATAAAATAAATAATTACCTAAATTAAACTAAAAAAATAAACCTAAAAATAAAAAACCTAAATAAAATAATAACTAATGGTAAACAAAAATAAAATAAACCTAAAATAAAATAAAAACTAAATAAAAATGAAACATAAAAATAAATAAAAAAAAAAACACACAGTAAACTAAAAAAATGAAACCTAAACTTAAAATAACAAAATAAAATAAACATAAAATAAAATTAAACTAAAATAAATAAAACCTAAACCTAAAACTAAAATAAACTAAACCTAAATCCAAAATAAAATAAAATAAGATAAACTAAAAATAAACCTAAAATTAAACTAAAAATAAAACCTAACAGTAAACCAAAAATATAAACCTAAAACCAAAACCTAAAAAAAATAAAATAAAACCTAAACTAAACTAAAATAAAAATAAAACTTGAACCTAAAAAATAAAATAAAAATAAAATGAGACTAAAAATAAACATAAACCTAAACCAAACCCTAAAAAGCAAACTAAAATAAAAAACCTAAACTAAAATAAATAAACATAAAAAATAAAACTAAAGAAAAATATAAAATAAACTACATAAACTAAAAAATCTTAAACCTACCAGTTTACTTAATTTTTTTATTTAAAAAAAACCCCCTAAACCCTAAACCCAAAATCTTAAACCCTAAACCCTAAATCCTAAACCTTACAACCCTAAACCATAAACTCTAAACCCTAAACCCTAACCCTAAACCATAAACCCTAATGACATAAATCCTAAAACACTAAACCCTAAACCTTAAACACTAAACCCTAAACCATAAACCCTAAACCCTAAATACCAAACCCTAAACCTAAAGCTAAAGTAACTAAAAAGACTAAAAAATAAACCTAAGCCTTAAAACTTAATAAACCTAAACCCTAAAATGGTAACCTTGATGATATTCAACCATGCTCGGTCTGATCTAGCGATGGAGCGGCAATATTATTGCAATGGTGGTGGGGATCTGGAGGTGCTGGTGAATATAGAGGTGGTGGTCAGAGAAGGGGTGGTTATGGAGGAGGGAGGAGTAGTGGTGGGGGGATCTGGAGGTGCTGGTGGATATCTGTTCTCATTTTTTATCTATGTCATCACTTGTGTCTTAGAAAACTTGGTGTGTTACTTGGTTGATGAAATTAAAAAGCAAAAATGTTAAATCTAAATTTCTTCTATATTAAAAAAAACTAATAACCTTAAACCCTAAACCACAACTAAACCCTTATAAACCTAAACCAAAAACCTAAACCTTCTAAACCCTAAACCTACCACAACCACACCACAAACCTTCACTATCACCATAAACCCTAAACCCACCCAAACCTCCCTAAACCCATACCAAACAAAACCTCTAAACCCTAAACTAAAACATAAAACTATAAACCTAAAACTACTAAACTAAACCTGGCTAAAATAATAAACTAATAAACTAATAATAATAACAAAATAAAAAATAACCTAATAAATAAAACCTAAATAAGATAAAGATAAAACTAAATAAAGCTACTTAAAATAAAATAAAACTAAACTGAGCCTACTAGATAAAATAAAATAAAATAAAATCTAAACTTACTAAAAAAATAAAATACCTAAAATAAAAAAACCTAAAACCAACCTAAAAATAAAATAAAACATAAAACTAAACAAAAAATAAATAATAAAACATATACTAAAATATAAAATAAAATAAAACTAACTTAAAAAATAAAACTAAACTTTAACCTAAACATAAAATAAACTAAAATAAAAACCTAAACTAAAATAAAACAAACCTAAATAAAATAAAATAATAAAATAAAAATAAAATAAACCAACAAAGATAAAAAATAAAATAAACTAAATAAATTAAATAAACTAAACTTACTGGTTTACAAAATTAAAAAAAATAAATAAAAAAAAAAATCGTGAGTCTAAACCCCAAAACTAAAAATTAAACCTAAACCCTAACCACAAACCTAAACCATAAAATACAAACCCTAAACCTTAAACCCTAAACTAAAAACAAACTATAAATAAAACCTAAATAAAATAAATAAATAAACTTAAAAACCTAAATTAAATTAAAAAAAAATAAAATAAAATAAAAAAAAACTAAACCTAAATTGAAACCTAAGAATAAAATAAAATAAAAAAATAAAACTAAACTAAAATAAAATAAATAAATAAAACTAAAAATAAAATAAACCTAAAGATAAAAAAACCTAAATATAAAAAAACTAAATGTAAAATAAAATAAAAGAAGCTAAAATAAAATAAAATAAATAAAACCTAAAAAAAATAAACTTAAAAAAAAATAAAAATAAAATAAACCCTAAACCTAAAATAAACAAGATAAAGTAAACCTAAAATAAAATAAATAAAACCTACCTAAACTAAATAAACTAAACTTATACTAAACTAAATTAAAATAAATGAAAAATAAACCTAAAACTAAGCTAAAATAAAACCTAAAAAAAAATAAAACCTAAAACCTAAACATAAAAAAAAATTAAAACTTAAACCTAAACCTAATTATAAAAAATAAAACCTAGACCTAAAAAAATAAAATAAAATAAAACTAAAAAAATACATAAATCTAAACCTAAACCAAAGAAAATGAATAAAAAACCCAAACTAAATAAAATAAACCTAAAATAAATAAGTAAACTGAATTAAAATAAAAAATACACCTAAATATAAAATAAAATAAATAAAAAATAAACTAAATAAACCTAAACCTTCTAGTTTACTTAATTTTAAAAAAAATATAAAAAAAACTAAATCTAAAATACAAGCCTGAAATACAAACTCTAAATCTACCTAAACTCTAAACCTATTAATTTACTTAATCTTTCAAAAAAAAAAAACCCAAACCCTAAACCTTAAACCGTAAATCCTAAACCCTAAAAAGCCAAAAACTTAGTCATAAACTAAATAAAACCTAAAAGTTAAGAAGAAAAATACCAAAAACCTAAATAAAATGAAGAAATAAAATAAAATAAAAAACTAAACTAAAACCTAAATTTAAAAATAGAATTAAAGAAAAAAACTAAAAATAAACTAAAATAAAATAAATAGAAACCTAAACTAAATTAAAAAAATGGAATAAACGTAAGAGTAAATAACCTAAATAAAATAAAAACTAAACAAAAATAAAAATAAAATAAACTTAAAATATTATAAAATAAAAACTAAATATAAACCTAAATATAAAAAATAAACCTAAAAATAAATAAATAATTAAACTAAAACCCTAAACTAAAAGACTAAACTAAAATAAAATAAAATAAACAAAATAAAATAAACCTAAATGAAACTAAACTAAATAAACCTAAACCTAAAATAAACTAAACCTAGACCTAATCCTAAACTAGATAAAATAAACTATACTAAAAATAAACCTAAGCCTAAACTAAATAATGAAACCTAAAAATAAACCTAAAATAAAAACCTAAAACCTAAACGGCATACAATAAACTAAACCTAAAAAATAAAATAAAATTAAAACCTAAACTTAAAATTAAAATAAAAATGTAACTCAACTAAAAATAAACCTAAACCTAAAAAATAAACTAAAATATAAAACCTAAACTAAAATAAATAACTTCAAATAAATAAATTAAAATAAATAAAAATAAAAAATAAACTGAAATAAAAATAAAAAATAAAGTAAACTAAATTAAATAAAAAATAAACTAAATATTCTAAATAAACCTAAACCTACTGGTTTACTTAATTTAAAAAAAACCTTAAACCCAAAATTCTAAACCCTAAACCCTAAACCTACAACTTTAAACCTATAACCCTAAACCCTAAACCCTAAATCCTACACCCTAAATAAAACCCTAAACCCTAAACCATAAACTTTAACCCTAAACCCTAAACCCTAAAAGAAGAAACCCTAAAACCCTAAACCTAAACCCTAAACCATAAACCCCAAACCCTAAACATAAGCCTAAAGTAACCAAATAAAATTATAAATTAACCTAAATCCTAAAACTTAATAAATCCAAACCTTAAGAATGGGCAGAACCTTGACGACATGAACATCACCGTCAACTAAGCTTAGTCTAAATCTGGAGGTGGGGGTGAAGGAAAAAGTGGCAGTTATCGTAGTGGTGGTGGGGGATCTGGAGGTCGTGGTCATAGTTGGGTTGTAAAGTTCCATATGGGGGTAGGCCCCTATAGTTAATTACATCCTAAGGAAGGTGAGTTTCTTAGGAATACTCTTGATTAAAGTAGGCAATTGTTATCGCCAAAGATTTCAAAGATAGGACTATCAAAAAGTTGGCTATGTTTGAAAAATCAATCAGGATAGATCAAAAAGGAGAGACTTGTTATCGAAGCTAAAGGGATATGAATAAGGAAAACTCATGATACTAGAAAACCTAGTAAGCATTATAGCCTATCCTATGGTTTTACTTTGTATGTTTGAAGTTGAGGAGAATTATATGTTTGAATTAGAATTTTATTAGAAAGCTAGGACTTATAATCCCACAACATAAGGTTGTGAAAATACCAAAGAGGTGAGAATTTATGCCTATAGCCTAAGGGGAAACAACAACCTTAAAACCTAAATCTAGGGAGCTTTAGCAAGGGCCAAAGCACATCCTCAGCCTAAATGATATGATGGTTGATTGGATCTACTACTTATGGAATTGTGTCTTTGTAGTAGAGATGGTTCTAGTTATCTGGGGTTTTTGATTTGGTTTACGCATGCAGATTTTTTATCTAAGTCATCACTTGTGTCCTAGAAATCTTGGTGTGTAACTTGGCTAATGAAATAGAAAAAAAGAAATGTTGAATCTACATTTTGTTCTTTGTCAAAAAAAAACCAAAAACCGAAAACCCTAAACTAAAACTTGAACCCTAAACCTAAAACCTAATCCCTAAACTCTATGCCCTAAACCCTAATTACTCTAAACCCTAAACCCTAAACCTAAAAATAAATCCTAAACCTAAACCTACACCTAAACCTAAACCCAAAAATCTAAAACCTAAAACTACAACAACAACAGAAGAAGCCTTAATCCTACTGGGTGGTTACATGAATCCTATCTCCATTATATCTATTATGTGTCAAATTTTCATTTAAATCAAGTATCTAAGATCATTTTATACATCTTAACCAATTCTTTATAGGTCTACCTCACCTTTCTTAACATAAGGCAAATCTAATGCATCTACTCTCTAATTGGGTCTTGGGATGGCTATGTGGCCAAACCATCTAAGGCTCTCCCTAATCTTATCTACCACTGGAGCTACTCCAACTTTTTCTTGAATATAATCATTTTGCATTCTAACTCTAAGAGTAAAGCCACTCATCCACCTAAGCATCCTCATCTCTGTAACACTTAACTTAGTCTTATGCTTCTCTTTTATTAGCCAACATTCTATACCATAAGTCATTGCAGGTCTTACCACCATCTTATAAAATTTTCCCTTAAGTTTAAGTGGAACTTTTCTATCGCATAATAGGCCAGATGCATTTCTCCACTTCAACCATCCAACTTGAATTCTACTAATAACATCTCCATCTATTTCACCATCATTTTGAACAATAGAGCCTAAATATAAAAAACACTCACTCTTATTAATGACTTGTTCACCTAATGTCACAACACTACCCTGGAACTTCTACAACTAAAATTACACTCCATATATTCAATTTTAGATCTACTTAAACAAAAACCTTTAGACTCTAGAGTTGACCTCCATAATTCAAGTTTCTATTGGACTCCCTCTCTAGTCTTATCAACTTGAAGAATATAATCAGCAAAAAGCATACACCAAGGTACATCTTTTTGTAAATGCCTAATAAGAACATCCATAACTAAAGTAAAAAAGATAAGGGCTTAAAGCTGATCCTTGATGTAATCCAACTAAAATAGGAAAATATTGAGTCAATCCTCCTTGTGTATGGACACAAGTAATAGCTCTAGTATACATATCCTTAATGACTTGAATATAATCAATATTAACTCCTTTCTATTCTAGAACTCTCCAAAGAACATCTCTTGAAACTTTATCATAAGCTTTCTCTAAATCAATAAATATCATATGTAGATATTCCTTACTTTCTCAATGCTTCTACATCAAACCCCTTAACAAATGTATAACATCCATAGTAGATCTACCGGGCATGAAACCAAAAGAGAAACTATCACATTGTAACCTATGCTCAATTACTCTCTCCCATAATTTTAATGTATTAACTTAATTCCTCTATAATTTGCACACTCTTGTGCATCACCTTTATTCTTAAATATAGGAACCAATAAACTCTTTCTCCACTCATCTGACATCTTTTTAGTCTTTAAAATGACATTAAAAAGTTTTGTAAGCAAAGAAATTCCTTGATCTCCTAAAAATTTCCACACTTCTATTGGAATATTATCCGGTCCTACTGCTTTTCCACATTTCATTTTCTTTAAAGCTTCACTAACTTCAGATTTACTAATATAATGATAAAAAAATGAAATTCTCTATTTTTTTTAGGGTATTAAGGTTGCTAAAATCAATCGTACTTTCAGATCCTTCATTGAAAAGTTTATCAAAATAACTCATCCACCTATTTTCAATATCCTTTTCTAAAAAAAAGCATTTTATTATTTTCATCCTTAATACACCTCACTTGAACTATGTCTTTACTTCTCCTATCTCTTTGGTTGGCTAACTTATACATACATCTTTCACCTTCTTTGGTATCTAATCTATTGTATAACTCACTAAAAGCTAAATTTTTTGCATCATATATTGCTTTTTTTGAATCTCTACAGGTCACTTTATATCTTTCTGAATTCTCCGAGTTTTTACATCTAAACTAAGTTTTATAACAATACTTCTTATTTTTTATCTTTTCTTGCACTCTCTGACTCAACCACCAACTATTCTTATTAAAAGAAGCTTTTCCTTTTGATTCTCCAAGCACATCTTTAGCAACTTGCTAAATTTCACTTGGTATTTTTTCCCACATAATGTTAGTTTCCTCATGAACATCCCAAATTCTAATCTCTTATAGCTTGCTCTTAAAAATATTTTTATTTGTGTTCTTTAAGTGTCCCCATCTAATTCTAGGACAATAATTTGGTTTATTTTTTCTCTTACAACATTTCATCTTAAAATCTAAAACTAACAATCGAAGTTGGGGACTTAGATTTTCACTTGGAATGACCTTACAATCTTTACAATCTAAACAATCTTTTTTCTTATTAGAAAATAAACAATCTGTGTTTTACTAGATCCATTTTTATAAGTAATAATATGTTCATCTCTTTTGTTAAATAAAGTGTTAGCAACTACAAAATCATAAGCTAAAGCAAAATCTAATATAGTCCTACCGTCTTCATTAGTCACTCCAAATCCATAACCACCATGAATACTTTTAAAATCTTCTACCACTCTACCAACATGTCCATTTAAATCTCCTCCAATAAATACTTTTTCTTCAAGAGGTATCTTTTGTATTAATACCTCTAATTTATTCCAACATTTTTCTTTTGCACTTACCTCCAAACCTAATTCTAGTTTCATGGACTAACTTCTTTGCCCACATCCGTCCATAATGTGGGAACCCTTGCTTATTTAACACTTTTCGGTCTTGATCACTTTTCTTTTTTTAGCTCTATTCAAATATACCTTTTGCTTCAGGATGCCTAGCATTAACACAATGATTTAAAGGATTCATGTCATGATTATTTTGACAAGTTTATGCTCGTTGTACTACTAAACCTCCTTTTCACAGGACTTAGGATGGACAATGGTAGTGTTAATCTAAAACCTAAACCTAAACAAAATAAAACCTAAAATAAAATTAATAAAAATCCTAAAAAAATAAAATAAAATAATAAAATAAAATAAAAAACATAAAAAAACTAACTTAAAACCTAAACCTAAAAGAAAATAAAATAAAAAAAATAAAACTAAACTAAGATAAAATAAATAAAAACATAAACTAAATTAAAAAATAAAAAAACCTAAATAAAATAAAAACTAAACCTAAAATAAAAATAAAATAAACCTAAAATAAAATATAATAAAACTAAATAAAAACCTAACCTAAATAATAAACTAAAAATAAAATAAATACAAAATAAAACCTAAACCTAAAACTAAAAATGTAAACCTAAAATAAAAATAAAATAAACCTAAACCTAAACTAAAATAAATTAATCCAAAACCTAAACCTAAACCAAAACTAAATAAAATAAAATAAAATAAAAATAAACCTAAACTTAAACTAAAAAATAAAACCAAAAAAATAAAACTAAAATAAAAACATAATACTTAAACCTAAAAAAATAAAATAAAAACCTAAACCTAAACCTAAAAATATAAAATAAACATAAACCTAAAGTAAAATAAAAAATAAAATAAACTAAAGATAAACTAAAATAAATGTAAATAATAAACTAAAATAAAAAACCTTAAGTAAAATAAATAAACCTAAAATAAATAAATTTAACTAAATAAACATAAACCTATGAGTTTATTTAATTTTTTTAAAAAAAACCTTAACCCAAAATCCTAAACCTAAAACTAACCCTAAAATTGAAACTCTAAACCCTAAAATTATAACCGTAAACCCTAAACCTTAAAAAACCCTAAACTGTAAACCCTAAACTTCCCAGACCTAAACCCCTCCCCCAGGCGTTCTCTTGTTCTCTCAGCAATTTTGAATCCCTCATGGTGGCATCAGGATATGTAGCTTTGGCCTTGGTTTCAAGATTGAAGGCTTCTAGACATTTGTGTGATGCTTCATCATTGATCATGGCTATGGTAAGTTCTATTCCTTGGGCTCCACCTTAAATTATGGATGCTTCGGCTAAGGCATCCGACACTTTGGGGCTTATCTGCCCTAAATTGTTAAAAATTACTCTCTCAAATTGTCCCAAAACACTAGATCTACTGCGGCCTCTCACTCCTCTCTTAATTAACCTTTGCTTAAACCCTTTTTATTTTACTTATGTTTAATTTTCTTGTTTAGAATGTTAGAGGGATTAGTACCCTCTCTATTCATAATCGTATTAGAAATCTTTGTAGCATTCATAATATTTATTTACTTATTGTTCTGGAGCCTCTTTTTCATGCTAATAAAATTAACCATGTTGCTAGAATGATCGGCTTCAATAAATTTTTCTCTAATGTTAGTACTAAGATTTGGTGTTTTTGGATAATTTCATTGAGGTTTCTCTTATTGATGATTTTCAACAAGTTTTTAATGCTCAAATCTCTTATGGTGACTATTATATTTTGGTCTCTTTTATTTATGCATCTTGTTATAGATCTGGTAGAAATCTTTTTTGGGATAATTTGAGAAATTTTGCTACCTCGGTCAACAAACCTTTGTTTATGGGTGGTGATTTCAACACTATTTTATTCTCTTCTAAATGAAGTATTTGCTCTCAGAATATTCATTCCATGGAAGATTTTTCCAATATGATCCTTGATTGTAATTTGATTGTAATTTGATTGAAATTTTCTTTAAGGGTTAATTATACTTGGAAAACTCAAGACTTTGTAAAGGTTGTGGTTTCTTTTAATACTCATTGGATTACTGGTATTACTTCTTTTGATGATTTAAGATGAACCTTGTTATATCCTCTTCTAGTTTCTATTAAAGATACTTCTAATAAATTACATAAATCCTCTCCTTTCAAATTTTAGAACATGTGGATTCAGTATATTGATTTTTTTGATGTTGCGGCTAATAATTGGAAAGCCCCTTTACATCCTGATAATTCTATTACGGGGATGACAAGACTTTGGTTTAAACTTAAAAGACTTATACAAAATTTGGGTTGGTGGAACAAGCATTATTTTAAAAAAAATTTTTCTAATATTTTAAGATATGGAAAAATTGGTTTGTGATCTTGAAGTCTCTATATCGATCCTTATAAGATTAGGGACTTGGTGAAAGATAAACTTGTTAACTTCAAAATATGGAAGAGACTTACTTGTGCCAAAAAAGTCATTAAAGCATATTGAATGGTGATAAGAATACTACATATTTCCATGCTTTAGTTAATAAAAAGAGATCTTTAAATAATATTTAACAAAATTAAAGATGACAATGGTGTTTGGATTACAGTGAATAGTGATATTAAAGAATTAATTATTAATTACTTTAGAAATATGCTTAATAAGAGTTGCTCTTATGAATCTATTTCTAAATTTCATTTGATTTCTTGTATTATTACTAATTATAATAATAATTTGCTTACCATCATGCCTAATGAAGAAAAAAATTTAAAGTCCTTAATAACATGAATATAGATTATGTTGCTAGTCTAGAGGGTTTCACTACTCAATTTTTTCAAAAATATTGGTTTATCCTTAAAAATGATTTGATTGAGGCAATGGTTGATTTTTTTAATGGTAATCCTTTTCCTAGATATTTTTTTGGTACTTCTATCATTCTCATACCTAAGAAAGATAATCTAAACTATTAGAGTGATTTTAGACCTATTAGTCTTTGCACCTTCTTCAATGAGTCCATTTCCAAAATATCTAACTAACAAGCTTAGTCCTTTACTTAATAAAATTATCTCTCTCAACGAAACTGGTTTTGTTAGAGGTAGATCTATTTTTGAAAATATTTTACTAACCCAAGAGTTAATTCATGATCTTAATGCTAAGATTAGAGGTGGCAACATTCTTTTGAAATTAGATATTACCAAAGCCTTTGATAACATTTCTTGGGACTTTCTTTTCCATATTCTAAATTTTTTGGGTTTGGTGATAAATTTATTTTTCTTATTAAAAATTGTATTAAGAATGTCTGGTTTTCAATTTTCCTTAATGGGGAAGCTTTGGGTTTCTTTCCCTCTTCACATGGCTTAATACAAGGGGATGCATTATCTCCTGCTTTGTTTATTATTGTTGTTGAGTACTTATCTAGGAGTATCAATGATTTATTCTTTAACAATCCTAGTATGTACTACAAAACTTTGGGTGGTCTTCCTATTTCCCATTTAAGCTTTACAGATGATTTCATTATATTTTTCAATGCTTCTATTCATCATATCAAGCATCTCAAGTATTTTCTAAATAAATTTGGTAGAGAAAGTGGCCTTTCTATCAATGATAACAAAAGTTGTTTTATCACTTCCTCTCATATCTCGAATAATTAAATCGATCAAATCCTCCATATCACTAATTTTAAGCATCAACACTTACCTCTAAAGTACTTGGATGCTCCTCTCTTTAAAGGAGATCCCATCTCTTTGACAGTTAATTAAAAAAATTTTAAATAAAATTTCCATTTGGGAATTCTATTTACTTTCGTTTGGTGGCAGGCTCACCATTCTTAAAAGCACTCTCAATTCAATGCCTTTTTATTTGATTCAAACTATTATCCCCATTAATGCTACTCTCATCAGAATTGATCACTTGCTTAATAAAAATTTTTTGGGGCTCCAATAACTCTTCCAAAAGAATGCATTGGACATCTTGGCATAAATGTTGTGGTCCTTTGGGTGAAGGTGCTCTAGGTTGCAAACCTATTTGTGAAGCTATCATTGCTTTTTCTCATAAGCTTTGGTAGAATTTTAGAAAGAATGATAGCCTTAGGGCTAATTTTATGATGGAAAAATTTTGCCAAGGTCAGCACACTCTTATCTGGGCCTATAAAGTTAGTGACTCTCTAGTTTGGAAAAGGCTTTACTCCACTAAATTGGTTGCCGAATCTTTAATATCTTGATAATTATAACCCTATTTCTATTTTTTTTTGACAATTTTAGAAATATCCCCATTTCTTCTAGCAGACCTAATCAAATTCTTTTTAAGCTTTGTTATAATGGTGATTTTATTCTTAAAGAGGTTCATAATTTTATTAAAGTTTGGAACAATAACATTCCCATTTCTAATTCAATTTTTTTTTTTTGGGATTTTGAATAACTTTATTCTGGACTCTTTGCTCTAGAAGGTTTTTTTACCATCAAAATGCTATTATTACTTTCATATTGAAAATATAAATCATGTTTTTGACAATGTGTTATTGCTTCTAAATTATGGCTTTGGTATGATGATTTATTTAATACCAACTATCTTCATGATTCTCTTTCTTTATATCAACTTCTTGAAGTTTGTTTCAAAAAAAACTATGAAAGGTCATATAAAAGTTTTAATTGCAATTACCCTTCTCTTGTTCATCTGGATGGATATAAATGATGCTAAATATTGTGGCACTCCTACGAACCATAAAAAGATTCTAGCTAGAACTAAATAAAAAAAATTCATGCTCTGTTTAATGCTATTCTTATTAGTACATTCATTTTAGAGGCTATAAATTTGTGGCTAAAAAATTGAGTATCATTCTGCCTGACTTGGACCCATATAAAGGTGCTAGGATTATCCATTGGATCAAAACTAAAGACAACTTGATTAAAATGAATACTGATGCTTCTGTAGCTTCTAATAAATATGGTTATGGTGGTATCCTTAGGGATTCTAAAGATGCTTGTCATTTGTGCTTTTCCTATCCTCTCAAACCTACATTATTTTTTGCTAAGCTTATGATTAATAAAGCTATTGAAACTTGTTTGAATAGAGGTTTTCTCAACATCTATTGAAGTTGATGCTCTCTCTTCTTATACATACTTAATTCCATAGAAATGGGAATCACGAATTATTTTATTTTTTAATCATACAAAAAATCTTCTTTCTCAAGTTTGTTTTAAAATTTTCCACATCCTTCATGAAGGTAATGCTTGTGCTGATTTCTTGGCTAATTTAGCTGCCAACTTAACTGAGTTCACTTTATTTGGCAACCAAACATTGCCTAAACTACTAAAAGGCTTGGTTAATATGTATAATACTGAATTGCTTTATCTCATATTATAATTTCTTAGCTTGGTTTCTTTTGTGTTGGTTTTTGATGAGCCTTTGCTTTTATTTGCCCTTTATTAAACCCTCTTTGGGTTGTGGTTATTTGCTTATTTTCACTCTCTTTGGTGTTACTTTTGACCTTTTACTTTTGGGTTGGCTTGGTGTTTACTCCCTAGTGGTTATTATCATTGCAGCCTCAGTTGATTTGGTTTTTTTGGCCTAGTGGCTGTTGTCTACCTGGCTCAGTTTTTACCACATTTTTTCCTTGGTTGTTTTTGATAACCTCTTATTGGGTTGTGGCTTTGTTTTCTATTGGGTTTTCCTCTTGTATAGGTTTTGCCTCATTTTGGGGCTAGTTTCTCACTTACTTATTTCAGATCTCTTGCTGTGGTGGTTAAATGGGTTGTTTGTTTCTTTGTGGGTTGATGCTGGTTTTTAGGTTAGCTAGCTAGTTGTTTTAGCTATCTTTTCCTTTTCTATTGGTGACATATCTAGGGGACTATTGGTGGTTTAGCCCTGGCTTCATTTTGGAATGGTGGAGGCTTTTGTTTGGCTATTACTTTCTCTATCTTGTTGACTAGGCCTTGGTGGTTAGTTTTGCTTATTTCATTTTGTTTCTTTTGTTTTTGGTTTTGTCCTCCACCTGTTTTAGCCTTCCTCTCTTGGTTGCAGTGACTTTGGGTTTGGTTAATTTTCTAGGTTGGCTGGTCATGGTCTTTTTGGTGGCTATTATTTTCCTAGATGTCTTGGGTGATTTTGGCTTGATGCCTGCTATTGGCCTTTACATTGACTTGGGTTTTCTGCTACTATGGTGGTTGGCTAGAGCTATGTTATTGGATATTGGTTGGTAGTTTCTCTGTGGTGTTTTGCTAGTTTTTTTTTGTTTTTCCTTGGCTGATGGGGATTTTTCCTTTGGTGGTTACTAATGATGATGGGTATCCTTATGGATGTTCAACTTAGCTGGTTTGGTGGGGATCACTTTTAGTAGTCCTTGAATCTTAGTTGGCTGCCTTTCTCTTTGTTGGTTATTTTTCTTCTTCTTCTTGGCCAATTTGTTATAGCCTTTGTCTTTGTGAACCTTGATCCTTCTAAATTGGGATTTTGTTTTGGTGGTTGGTGGTTTGGCTTTCTTGTGTACTAGTCTTGGTTGTTGGCTTGTTCATGTATCTTTGGTGGTGGTTTTGGTGTTATTGCTTGGTTTCATTAACCAATGATGATGCAATAACTTTTGGGTTCTTCATGTGATTGGCCTTTGTGGGTTTTAGTTGGTGGGTTGGCCTTAATGGCTACTTGGTTTGGTTTCTCTATTTATTTTGTGCGGGCGGATCACTATGCCTTGGATATTTGTTGGTATCGGTATGCTATATGATGGCTTTGATGTTACTCACCTCCTCTCTTTGGTTGCTAGCTTTTGATATGATTGTAACCCTTCTTATAAAGTTGGGATGCTCATATGTATTGTTTCCCCTTGAGACGATCTTAATTGAGCCTGAGCCTTTTCATTCTTAGCTCTCTCCTTTTGCTCTCTTTATCCTTATCCTTTTAACTATGACTTTTTCCTTGGTAGTGTTTTCTGCATAATTCTTTCATAGGTTGGAACTTTACCAAAGGCCTGGCCATTTCTTAGTCATCCCTACTACTGCTACTATGGAGCTTGCTTATTTTGCTTTCTTAAAAGAATCTTGAACTGCTGCTGACTAAACCTTTTTTTTATTTTCATGCTCTGTTTTGTTTTACTTTGCGACATTTTGCTCTCATGCTTTATAATTGTTTTTGCCCATTTGTTTTCTTTTCTTCTACTAATGCACTTAGATGGGGGTTCAGCTCTTTAAGGTTTTTGTAGCTCTATGATCGGTAGAATTCTGAGCTTTACCACATTTAAGGACATTATATCTTTTCCTTTTATGGCAATAAAATTATAACTTTTTTCAAAGAAAAAAAAAACCTAAACCCTAAACCCTAACCCTAACCCTAAACCTTAAACCCTAAACCCTAAAATTGTAAACCCTAAATCCTAAACTAACCCTAAACCCTAAACCCTAAAAACTCTAAACCCTAAACCTTAAACCCTAAACCATAAACTAACCCTAAACCCTAAGCTAACCCTAAACACTAAACCCTAAACTAACCCTTAAAAAAAATCCTAAACCCTAAACCGTAAACCTTAAAGCCTAAACACTAATTCGTAAACCCTAAACCCAAAACACTAAGCCCAAAACACTAAACCCAAACCCTTAAACCCTAAAATCTAAACTCTAAACCCTAAACCCTAACCCTAACCCTAAACTTTAAAACTGGCATTAACCACCCTAAACCCTACCCAAGAACTTTAAACCTAAACACTAAATCTGACCTAAAACCCTCAACCTTAAAAATAATAAACCCTAAAGATCACCCACAGCTGTGGAATCCTAAACCCAAAACCCTAAACCCTAAACCCTAAAAACTCTAAAGCCTAAAGCCTAAAGCCTAAAGCATAAACCCTAAACCCTAACCCTAAACCCTAACCCCTAAAATCTTAAACCCTTAAACCCTAAACCCTAAATGCTAAACCTTAAACACTAAACCATAAACCCTAAACCATAAACCCAAAAAACCTAAAAATCTAAACTTGAACTAAATAAAACATAAAAAGAAATAAAATAATAAAATAATAAAATAATATGAAAACCTAAACTAAAACCTAAAAAAAAGGACCTAAAAATAAAATAAAATAAACTAATAAAATTAAAATAAAATAAAATAATTAAAAACCTAAACTAAACTAAAAAAATAAAATAAACTTAAGAATAAAAAACATAAATAAATTTAAAACTATATGTAAAATAAAAATAAAATAAACCTAAAAGAAAATAAAATAAAAAGTAAATATAAACCTAAACCTGAAAAATAAGCCTCACAATAAAACCTAAATAAAAAATAAAAAATAAAACCTAAACCCTAAAACCTAATAAACCTAAACCTAAACCGAAACCTTAAGAATAGGCAGAACCTTGACGGCGGGAACATCACCGTCAACGAGGCTCAGTCAAGATCTGGCAGTGGAGGTGGCGGCAAAGGCACTAGTTATCATAGTAGTGGTGGGGGATCCTGAGGTGCTAGTGGATGTGTAGGCGGTGGTTGGAGCAGTGGTTGTTATGGAAGCAGGTGGAGAAATGGAGGTTACAGCCGTGGTGGTGGCGAAGGGAGAGATCGGGGATATAATGGTGGATCGCTACTCAGTGGTCAGTGGTTCATGGGAACTGAGAAGTCTGAAGAATAGCCCCTAAAATCATAAACCCTAAAACCCTAAACCCTAAACCCTAGACCCTAAAAACCTAAAAACCTAAAGTTGAACTAAATAAAACATAAAAATAAAATAAAATAATAAAATAAAATAAAAACCTAAACCTAAAAATAAAATAAAATAAACTAATAAAAATAAAATAAAATAAAATAAATAAAAACCTAAACTAAATTAAAAAATAAAATAAACTTAAGAATAAAAAACTTAAACTAAATAAAAACTAAATGTAAAATAAAAATAAAATAATTCTAAAATAAAATAATATAAAAATTAAATAAAAGCCTAAACCTAAAAAACAAACCTAAAAATAAAACCTAAAAATAAATAAAAAATAAAACCTAGACCCTAAGACCTAATAAACCTAAACCTAAACCAAAACCCTAACAATGGGCAGAACCTTGACGGTAGGAACATCACCGTCAACTAAGTTCAGTCTAGATCTGGCAGTGGAGATGGAGGCGGCGATTACCATAGTGGTGGTGGGGGATCGGGAGGTGCTAGTTGATATGGTGGCGATGGTAGGAGTAGTGGTGGTTATGGAAGCAGGAGGAGCACGAAGGTTATAGCCGAGCTGGTGGCGAAGGGAGAGATCGGGGATATGATCGTGGATCCCACTACTCGAGAGGTCGGGGTGATTCTGATGGCAACTGGAGAAATTAATGAATGGCCGATCTGATCTGCTGCTTATGGAACTGTATCTTTATAATAGAGACGGTTCTATCTATCTAGGGTTTTTGACTTGCTTTATGCATGCTCATTTTTTACCTATGTCGTCACTTGTGTCTTTGAAAACTTGGCGAGTTGCTTGGTTGGTGAAATCAAAAGAAGAATTATTGAGTTTGAATTTGTTCTCTGTTAAAAAAAACCAAAAACCAAAAACCCTAAATTAAAACCTGGACCCTAAACATAAAACCTAAACCCTAAACCATAAAAACCCTAAACCCTAAACCCTAAACCTTAAACCCTAAAACCCTAATCCTAAACTAAACCCTAAACAAACCTAAATCTTAAAACTAAACCCAACCATAAACCCTAAATTAACCCCAAAACCCTAAATCCTAAACTAACCTTCTAAACTAGCAAAACCCTAAATCCTAAACTAACCCAAACCCTAAAACCACAA
Source organism: Cymbidium sinense (assembly GCA_021442155.1). Taxonomy (NCBI): domain Eukaryota; kingdom Viridiplantae; phylum Streptophyta; class Magnoliopsida; order Asparagales; family Orchidaceae; genus Cymbidium; species Cymbidium sinense. The sequence goes on along the minus strand of CM038214.1, from coordinate 64,300,464 downwards.
ATCTTAAACTTTAAAATTTAAACCCTGGACCCTAAACTACACACCTAAGCTAACCTAAACCCTAAATGCTAACCCTAAACCTAAACCCTAAACCTAAAACCCTAAACCTAAAAGCAACAAACTCTAAACCTAAACCACAACCACACCAAAACCTAAACTTAAACTAAATAAAACCTAAAAATAAAATAAATAAAAAAACTCAAACCTAAATAAAATAAATAAATAAAATAAAATAAAATCCTAAAGAAAGACCTAAACCAAAACCTAAAAACAAAATAAAATAAACTAATAAAAATAAACTAAAATAAATAAATAAAAACCTAAACAAAACTAAAAAATAAAATAAACCTATGAATAAAAAACCTAAATAAAATAAAAAGTAAATGTAAAATAAAATTAAAATAAACCTAAAATAAAATAAAATAAAATAAATACTAAATAAAACCTAAACCTAAAAAATAAACCTAAAAATAAATAAAAAATAAAACCTGAACCCTAAATCATAATAAAGGTAAATCTAAACCTAAATCCTAAAAATGGGAAGAACATCACCATCAACTAGGCTCAGTTTAGATCTGGTGGTGGAGGTCAAGGCGGAGGCGGCAGTTGTCACAATGGTGTTAGTAGATCTGGAGGTGGTGGTCAGAGCAATGGTGGTTGTGGAAGCGGGAGGAGCGACGGAGGCTACAACCATGCTGGTAGCAGAGGGAGAGATCGGGGAATGATGGTGGATCCCGTTCGAGAGAGGTTGTTATGGGAACAAGAAAGAGGAACAATCGATCTGCGCTTATGGAACTGTGTTTTTATAGTAGAGACGGTTCAAGTTATCTAGGGTTTTTTATTTGAGAAAGAAGCATTTTAGTGTGATTAAGAAGATAAAAAATTCAGCATTTCCCATTTTATTATTATTGAGCATATCAAGTAAAAGAAGAGCATTAACTTCAATCTAAATTTAAAGAGGCCTTTGCTTAAACAAATATCAATAGCTATGTTAACATCCAATAGTTTAGCATAAATAACATTATAAGCTTTGAGGGGGTAGGCAAATGAACAAATTATAGTGCCTTTAGAATCACTAAGAATTCCACCACAATCATATTTGTTTAGGGAAACAAAACCATAAGTATTTATCTTAATAGAATTTTCTTTAGGCTTAATCCAATGTATAATCTTAATACTCTTGTAGGATGGATCATCATGCAAAGTGATACCTAGTTTTTTAGCCACAAATTTATAACATCTAAAGTTAAATTGCTAATTAAGTTTGCATTAACCAAAGCATGAATTTTTTCTTTAGTTCTAGTAAGGATCCTTTTATGGTTCTTAGGAATGCCATGATATTTAGCATCATTTTTATCCATCCAAATGAACCAAATAATTGTAATAGCAATTAAAACTTTGATATGACCTTTCATAGTTTTATGGAAACAAACTTCAAGAAGTTGATATAATGAAAGAGAGCCATGAAAATAGTTATTGTTAAATAATTCATCATACCATATGCAAAGTTTGGTAGCAATAGCACTATTGAAAACAACATGATGAACATTTTTAATATGAAAGAAACAATAGCACTTAGAAGGCAAGTATAACCCTTTAAGCTAGAGCAATGAATTAACCAGGATGGATTTATTCAAAATCCTCCAAGCTAAATTTTAATAAAAAATGGGCATAATATTGTTTCAAAGTTTAATGAAAACATTAGAGGTGTTCTGTTTATTTCTAATAAAATTTCAAACCTCTTTAAGAATGAAATCACCATTGTAAGAAAGCTTGATAAAGGATTTGAACTGGTTTATTAGAAAAGATAGCGATGTAATAAAACTTATCAAAAATAGAAATAGGAATGTAGTTCTCAAGTTTTTTTTCATTCCAATTTTTATTAAATTGGGTTGTAGGTTTAGGGTTAGTTTTAGGGTTTAGGGTTTAGGATTTATGGCTTAGAATTTAGGGTTTAAAGTTTTTTTTTTTTTAAATTTAAGTAAACTATTAGGTTTAGGTTTATTTAGTATATTTAGTTTATTTTTTTATTTATTTAGGGTTTAGGGTTTAGGCTTTAGGGTTTTAGGGTTTAGGGTTTAGGATTTAGGGTTTAGGGTTTAGTGTTTAGGTTTTAGGTTTTGGGTTTTGGGCTTTTTTTATAGTAGAGAATAAATTCTGATTCAACCTTTCTTCTTTTCGATTTCATTGACCAAGTAACACACCAAGTTTTTTAAGGCACAAGTGGCGACATAGATAAAAAATGAGCACGCATAGATCAAACCAAAAAATTCTAGATAGCAAGAACCATCTCTACTATAAAGATACAGTTCCATAAGCAACGAATTAGATCGATCATTCTTCAGTTTCTCCAGTTCCCATCAGAACCACCGTAACCTCTCGAGTAGCGGGATCCACCATCATATCCCCGATCTCTCCCTCTACCACCACCACGGCTGTAACCTCCATCACTCTTGCCACCTCCATAACCACCATTGCTCTAACCACCACCTCCATATTCACTAGCACCACCAGATCCCCCACCACCACTGCGATAACCACTGCCTCCAGCTTCACCTCCACCGCCAGATCTTGACTGAGTCTGGTTGATGGCAATGTTCTTGCCATCAAGGTTCTACCCATTCTTAGGGTTTATGTCATTTTTAGTGAAAGTTAGAATTTTATTACCATAAAATTAAAGGATATAATGTCCTTAAAAGGGGTAAAGCTCAAATTTATACTACTCACAAAGCTATAGAAAAACCTAAAGAGCTAAACCCCCATCTAAGTACAATGAAAAATAAAAATAAAAGAGCAAAGGCAACAACATAAAACAATGAGAAAAGACACAAAAAGGACTAATAAAACTTAAGAAAATAGTAAAAGGACTAGTTTGCAGTAGCTCAAGATCCCTTTGAGAAGATAAGCAAGATCCACATCAACAACACTTGAGTTGGCTGAGTAAAGATTATTTCATCTCTTTAGTTCCAACCTGCAAAAGAAATCTGCAAAACACTACAAAGGCAATTTTTATAGCTCAAGGGAAAATGATAAAGTAAATAATTTAGAAAGAGTAGAGAAAGAGAAGGCTCGAGCACAATTAAGATCATCTCAAGGGGAAACAGTACATATGACCATCCAAACTTCATGAGAAGGTTTACAATCATATGCATGCTACCAACCAGAGAGAAGATATGGGGAAACATCAAGGCCATCATACCCAGCATACCTGATATAAGCAACCATTCGAGGCAAAATACTCCATAGTGATCCAGTTCCTTCACCAAAAAAAATAGAGAAAAATAGTAAGCTAGCATCCAGCCAGCAGCCAACCCACCAACCAAAACGCACCACAGTCCAAACACATAAAGCTAGCATCCCCGAAGTTACAGTAGGGTTAGTGGTCAAGAACAACCAACAATTATCTCTAGAGCACTAGTAATCAAAATCCAAGGACAAAACCTCCACCCAAACAATAAAATAGGAGAAGATAAGAAGCACTAGAGAGAGGAAAGCCATAGCATTGAGAGACCAAGTGGGCATCCAGAAATTACCATCAAAACCACCACAAAGGTAGCCAAAAGGAAAGTAAATCCACCATAACCAACCAAAAGGCAAATATCAAGAAATAAAGAGAGCCAACTAAACCAAACGGTGTCAATACCAATAGCCAACATAAAGCCCAAAACACCAAGCCATGGCACAAATATCCAAGGCAAGGCAACAGCCACAAAAACCCCTCAAGCAGCTAACCCCCAATAACAAGTCCTAAAATAGGACAAAAAAACCACAAGAGCTCATATCCTCCACCAACAAAATAGCCAATAAAACCACCCAGACCAGCAGCCAACTAGATGAGCGTGAGGAGAGTGAGCGGCCGACTCCCAAGCGAAGTAAAATAAAGGAAAAATAGCTACACCCAAGAGAGGACAACAAACCAAGGAGTAGACGAGAAACCCAACCAAAAAAACCCAACCAAAAGCACTTAAACAACCATCAAACACAACCAACACATCCACCCATGCAACCAACCCAGCCAGCCAACCAGCTCAGTTAGCCAACAAAATCAACCAGCAGATAGAGCTAATATAGAGCCCAAAAAGAGGGAAAAGAACAACAACAGACAAATCCACAACCCACCTAGAGATCTTTAAAATAACCAAGAAACAAAAATTGTAGTCACCCAGGCAAACTAGAAAAGGCCAAGGAGGACCACCCAACCACAAGCAGCAAAACTGTAAGGAATGGAATAAGGCCAGAGGCAAACAAAACCCCTTCCAAATCCCAAAGAGCAGAAAATCACTACAAAGGAGAAAATAGGGAGACAACAACCACATAACAGCTAACTCTAATTCACAAGGTTGATGAAACCAAGAGGCCTCAAGCCAAACCAAGAAAGGAGAATAGTAACCACAAAAAACCCCAAAAATAAGCCAAGCCAGAAGAGGCCAATAGCAACCATAAAAAAATAACCACCCAAAATAGCCAGGTAGATGAAAGAAACAAATAACAGTAACTAGCAAAACCAACTATAGCATCCCCAAATCCAATACAAAAAAGTCCACAGCTAGCTAAAACTAGTGCAAACCCAACATTCATTAGTAAAAAGGGTTGGCCAAAATTTGGCATAGCCAAACCCAATAGGAGACACAAAGCCTGAGCCACAAAAAGAAAACCACCAGGCTTATAGGATAGGAAAACCAACTAAAACAACACCACTATGACCCAAATAAAGGTCAGGCAAGTATAGAATGTGATAAAGAAGAAGGGGGTTTAAGTATAGAAATAAACTCAGCAAAAACTACTTCCTAGTGAGGGGAGCACAAAAAAATAACAAAAAATAGATTGAATAAAACCACCATAAGAAAACATCAACAAAAAGCAGAAGGTTAAAATCTAAGGTAAGGCAGTCTAGTGTAATCCATATTAACCAAACAATGCATATGCGTAGGTAAGCTATGGCTATTAAATAAAGTGAGCTCATTTAGTTCCCCTCCCAAATTATCTAGGAAATTAGCAAAAGCATTACTTTAACGAAGAATGTGAGAAATTTTGTAGAAAAATTTAGAAACAAGATTTTTAGTGTGATTAAGAAGATAAAATAAGTCAGCATTTCCCATTTTATTATTATTGACCTTATCAAGTAAAAGAAGAGCATCAACTTCAATCCAAATATTAAAGAGGCCTTTTCTTAAACAAATATCAAAAGCTCTATTAATAGCCATGAGTTTAGCATAAATAATAGAACAAGCTTTGAGGGGGTAAATAAAAGCACAAATGACAGTGCCTTTAGAATCCCTAAGAAATCCATGACAACCATATTTGTTTGGAGAAACAAAACCATCAGTATTGATCTTAATAGAATTTTCTTTAGGCTTAATCTAATGTAGTATCCTAATACTCTTGTAGGAAGGATCATCATGAAAAGTGATACCCAACTTTTTAGCCACAAATTTATAATCTCTAAAGTGAAAATTGATAATTAAATTTGCATTAAACAAGGCATGAATTTTTTCTTTAGTTCTAGGAAGGATCCTTTTATGGTTCATAGGGATGCCATGATATTTAGCATCATTTCTATCCTTCCAAATGAAACAAATTAGGGTAATAGTAATTAAAACTTTGATATGACCTTTCACAATTTTATGGAAATAAACTTCAAGAAGTTGATATAACGAAAGAGAGCCGTGAAAATAGTTAGTGTTAAATAAATCATCATACCATATACAAAGTTCAGAAGCAATAACACCATTAACAAAAACATGATTAACATTTTCAATATGAAGGCAACAATAGCACTTAGAAGGTAAGTAAAGCTCTTTAAGCCAGAGCAAGGAATCAATAGGGATGAAGTTATTCAAAATCCTCCAAGCTAAAACTGAATATGAAATGGGAATGATATTGTTCCAAAGTTTAATGAAAATATAAGAGGTGTTCTATTTATTTCTAATAAAATTCCAAACCTCTTTAAGAATGAAATCACCATTGTAAGAGAGCTTGAAAAGGATTTGATCTAGTTTATTAGAAAAGATAGCGATGTTGCAAAACTTGTCAAAAATAGAAATAGGAATGTAGTTCTCAAGTTTGTTTTCATTCCAATTATTATTAAGTCGGGTTGTAGGTTTAGTGTTGTAGGTTTAGGGTTTATGGCTTAGGGTTAGTTTTAGGGTTTAGGGTTTAGGGTTTTGGATTTAGGGTTTAAGGTTTTCTTTTTAATAATGTAGCTAGTAGGTTTAGGTTTATTTAATATATATATAATTTATTTTTATTTAGGGTTTAGGGTTTAGGTTATAAGTTTTAGGATTTAGGGTTTAGGGTTTAGGGTTTAGGGTTTAGGGTTTAGAGTTTAGGGTTTAGGGTTTAGGGTTTAAGGTTTAGGGTTTTTATGGTTTAGGGTTTAGAGTTTAGGTGCTAGGTTTAGGGTTCAAGTTTTAGTTTAGTTTTTAGGGTTTTAGGTTTTCTTTTTCATTAATAGAGAATAAATTCAGATTCAATATTTCTTCTTTTTAATTTTATTAACCAGGTAGCACACCAAGTTTTCTAAAACACAAGCGACAACATATATCTAAAATGAGTACCCGTAGAGCAAATAAAAAACCCTAGATAATTAGAACTGTCTCTACTATAAAGACAAAGTTCTATAAGAAGCTGATCGGATTGACCATTCTTCAGTTTCTCTAGTTCCCATCAGAACCACCTCGACCTCTTGAGTAGTTGGATCCACCATCATATCCTCGATCTCTCCCTCTATCACCACCATGACTGTAACCTCCATCGCTCTTCCCACCTCCATAACCACCATTGCTCTGACCACTACCTCCATATCCAACAGCCCCTCCAGATCCGCCACCATGATAACGAAAACCACTGCCTCCAACTTCACCTTCACCGCCTGATCTAAACTTAGCCTGGTTGACGGTGATGTCCCTGCAATCAAGGTTCTACCCATTCTTAGGGTTTAGGTTTTTTTTAGGGAAAATTAGAATTTTATTACCATAAAAATAAAGGATACAATGTCCTTAAAAGACATAAAGCTCAAATTTCTACTGCTCATAGAGCTACTGGAATTCTCAATAGGTAAACCCCCATCTCAGTACAATGGAAAAAGAAAATAAAAGAGCAAAAGAAATGACACAAAAGAAAATGAGAAAGACCCAAAAAGGACTTATAAAAATTAAGAAAATAGTAGAAGGACTAGTCAGTAGTAGCTCATGATCCATTTGAGAAGGCAAGATAAGTAAGATCCACATCAATAGTACTTGAGTTGGCTGAGTAAAGATCATTCCATCTGTGAAGTTCCAAGCTACAAAAGAAATTTACAAAACACTACAAAGGCAATGGTCATAGCTCAAGGGAAAATAATAAAGTAAGCAATTTAGAAAGAGCTGAGAAAGAGAAGGCTCAAGCTCAGTTAAGATCATCTCAAGGGGCAACAATACATATGAGCATCTAAACTTCATGTGAAGGGTTACAATCATATGCATGCTACCAACCAAATAGAAGATATGGGGAAACATCATGGCCATCATAGCAAACATACTTGATATAAGTAACCATCCAAGGCAAAATAGTCCATAGTGTTCTAGTTCCTACACTAAAAAAATAGAGAAAAATAGCTAGCAACCAACCCACCAACCAAAACCCACAATAGACCAAACACATAAAGCCAGCATCCTAGAAGTTACAGTAGGGTCAGTGGCCGAGAACAACCCACAACTATCTCTAGAGCACTAGCAATCCAAATCCAAGGGCAAAACCTCTACCCAAATTGAGAAATAGTAGAAGATAAGCAGCACTAGAGAGAGGAAAGACATAGCATTAGGAGACTAAGAGGGCATCCAAAAATTACCATCAAAACCACCACTAGTGCAGCCAAAAAGAAAGCAAATCCACCATCACCAACCAAGAGGAGAAATATCTGAGAACAAGAAGAGCTAACTAAACTAAAGGGAGTCAACACCAACAGCCAACATAAAGCCCAAAAAACCAAGCCATGACACAAGCATCCAAGGTAAGACAGTAGCCACAAAAAATCCCTCAAGCTGCCAACCCTCAATAATAAGTCCTAAAATAAGACCAAAAAAACTACAAGAGCTCATATCCTCCACCAACAAAATAACTAATAAAACCACCTAGGCCAGCAGCCAACAGGATGAGCAGTAGGAGAAGTCAATGCAATAGGAAAATTGACACCCAAATCAGGAAGAAAAAATAAAGGAAAAATAGCTGCACCCAAGAGAGGATAACCAACCCAGGAGCAAACCCGAAACCCAACCAAAAGAACCAAACTAGGAGCACTTAAACCAACCACCAAACACAGCCAACACATCCACCCAGCCAACCAAACTAGCTAGCCAAAATAGCCAACCAGCCCAGTCAGATAAAAAAACCAACTAGCAGATAGAGCCAATATAAAGCACAAAAAGAGGGAAAAGAACAACAGCAGACAAAGCCAGAACCCACCAACAGATCTCCAAAAGAACTAAGAAATAAAAAAGTAGTCACCCAACCAAATTAGAAAATGCTAAGGAGGACCACCTATCCATAAGCAGTAAAACTATAAGGAAAGGAACAAGGCTAGAGACAAACAAAACCCCTTCTAAATCCCAAAGAGCAGACAGTCACTATTAAGGAGAAAATGAGGAGACAACAACCATAGAATAGTTAACTCCAATTCACAAGGCAGTTCGAACCATCCAACAGAAACTTCTAAGCCAAACCAATAAAATCAAACAACAACCACCAAAAAAACCCAAAACTAAGCCAAGCTAGAAGAGGCCAACAACAACCCTGAAAAAGTAACCACCAAAATAGCCAGGTAGATGAAAGAAACAAATAGCAACAACCAGCACAACCAACCATAGCATCCGCAAATCCAATTTAGAAAAGGCCACAGCCAGAAAAAACTAGAGGCAAATCCAACTTTCATTGGTAAAAGTAGTAGGCCAAAATTTGGCACAGCCACAATCGAACAGGAGACACAAAGCATGGGCCACAGAAAGAAAACTACCAGGCTCAGAGGGTAGGGAAACCAATTAAAAATAGCACCATTATGACCCAAAAAAAGGCCATACAAGTATATAATGTGGTAAAGAGGAAGGGGGTTTTAGTATAGAAATAAATTTAGCAAAAACTACTTCCTAGTGAGGGGAGCACAAAGAAAACAACAAAAAAATAGTCTAAATAAAACCACCATAGTAGAAAGATCAACAAAAGAGCAGAAGGTTAAAATCTAAGGTAAAGCAGTCCAATGTTATGCATATTGATCGGACCACATAGATGCTTAGGTAAGCTATGGTTATCAAATAAAGTGAGCTCATTTACTTCCCTTCCCAAATTTACCATGAAATCAGCACAAGCATTACCTTCATGACGAATGTGAGAAATTTTGTAGAAAACTTGAAAAAGAAGCTTTTTAGTGTGATTAAGAAGATAAAATTAGTCGGTATTTCCCATTTTATTATTATTGAGCATGTCATGTAAAAGAAAAGCATCAACTTCAATCCAGATATTAAAGAGGCCTTTGCTTAAAAAATATCAATAGCTTTGATAATAGCCATGAGTTCAACATAAATAATAGAACAAGCTTTGAGGGGGTCGGCAAAAGCACAAATGATAATGCCTTTAGAATCCCTAGGAATTCCACCTAGCCATATTTGTTTGAGGAAATAAAACCATCAATATTGATCTTAATAGAATTGTCTTTAGGTTTAATCCAATGTATAATCCAAATACTCTTATAGGAAGGATCATCATGAAAAGTGATACCTAGTTTTTTAGCCACAAATTTATAACATCTAAAGTGAAAATTGCTAATTAAATTTGCATTAAATAAAGCATGAATTGTTTATTTAGTTCTAGCAAGGATCCTTTTATGGTGCATAGGGATGCCATGATATTTAGCATCGGTTCTATCCATCCAAATGAACCAAATAAGGGTAATAGTAATTAAAACTTTGATATGACCTTTCATAATTTTATGGAAACAAACTTCAAGAAGTTGATATAATGAAAAGTGTTGTGAAAATAGCTAGTGTTACATAAATCATCATTCCATATCCAAAGTTTGGAAGTAATAACACCATTGACAAAAACATGATTAATATTTTCAATTTGAAAGCAACAATACCACTTAGAAGGAAACTATAACCCTTTAAGCCAGAGCAAGGAATAAATCAAGATGAAGTTATTCAAAATCCACCAAACTAAAATTGAATATGAAATGGGAATGATATTGTTCCAAAGTATAATGAAAACATTAGAGGTGTTCTATTTATTTCTAATAAAATTCCAATCCTCTTTATGAATAAAATCACCATCATAAGAGATCTTGAAAAGGATTTGATCCAGTTTATTATAAAAGATAGGGATGTTGCAAAACTTGTCAAAAATAGAATTAGGAATGTAGTTATCAAGTTTGTTTTCATTCCAATAATTATTAAGCTGCATTATAGGATTAGTGTTGTAGGTTTAGGGGTTAGAGTTTAGGATATTGGTTTTAAGTTTTTTTTTAAATTAACTAAACCAGTAGTTTTAGGTTTATTTAGTATATTTAGTTTATTTTCTATTTATTTAGGGTTTAGGGTTTAGGGTTTAGGTTTTATGGTTTAGGGTTTAAGGTTTAGGGTTTAGGATTTAAGGTTTAGGTTTTTGGTTTAGGGTTTAGGTTTTAATTTAGGGTTAAGGGTTTTTGGTTTTATTTTTAAACAGAGAATAAATTCAGATTCAACATTTCATCTTTTTTATTTCATTAACAAAGTAACACACCAAGTTTTCTAAAACACAAGCGACAACATAGATAAAAAAATGAGCATGCATAGAGCCAATTAAAAACCCTAGATAACTAAAACCATCTCTACTATAAAGACACTTCCATAAGTAGCATATCAGATCAAACGTTCTTCAATTTCTCTAGTTCTCTTCAGAACCACCCTGGCCTCTCGAGAAGCCGGATCCACCATCATATCCCTGATCTCTCCCTCCGCCACCACTACGGCTGTAACCTCCATCGCTCATCTAGCTTCCAAAACCTCCACTACTCTGACCACCACCTCCATATCCACCAGCACCTCCAGATCCTCCACCACTATTGCGATAACCACCGCCTCCACCTTTGCATGCACTACAAGATCTAGGCGCACGGTTGAGGTGATGTTCCTACCATCATGGTTCTACCCATTCTTAAGGTTTTGGTTTAGGTTTATATTTATTAGATTTTATGATTTAGGTTTATTTTTAAATTTATTTAGTTACTTTAGGTTGAGGTTTAAGGTTTAGGGTTTAGGGTTTATGGTTTTCTTGGTTTATAATTTTAGTGTTTAGGGTTTAAGGTTAGGGTTTAGGTTTAGGGTTTAGTGTTTAGGGTTTAGAGTTGTAGGATTAAGGTTTAGGATTTAAGGTTTAAAATTTAGGGTTTGAGAATTTTTTTTTTAAATTTAGTAAAATGGTAGGTTTAGGTTTATTTAGATTATCTTTTATTCATTTTAGTTTATTTTATTTTTTATTTTTATTTAAGTTTATTTCTTTATTTTTATTTAGTTTAATTTAATTATTTTATTTTAGGTTTTGTATTTTAGTTTATATTTTAGGTTTAGGTTTAGGTTTAAGTTTATTTTTTGGTTGAGTTTTATTTTTATTTTCTATTTTTTTCAGTTTAAGTTTTACTTTTTATTTTTAAGTTTTGGTTTAGGTTTTATTTTATTATTTTAGGTTTAGGTTTTAGTTTTTTATATTAGGTTTTTTTTTAGGTTTTAAATTTAGGGTTAGGTTTATCTTTTAGTTTATTTTATTTTATTTAGTTTAGGTAAAGGTTTAGGTATAGTTTATTTTAGGATTAGGTTTAGGTTTTATTTATTTTAGTTTAGGTTTAGGTTTATTTTGTTTGGTTTATTTTATTTTTATTTTAGGTTTAGGTTTTTTTTAGTTTAGGCTTAGGTTTTATTTATTATTTTCTTAGGTTTAATTTTTAAGTTTAGATTTTTATTTAGCTTTTATTTTATTTTATTTTATTTTAGTTTTTTTATTTTATGTTTAATTTTATTTTATTTAGGTTTTTTATTATTAGGATTATTTTATTTTTTTAGTTTAGTTTAGGTTTTTATTTATTTTATATTAGTTTATTTTAACTTTCTTATTTTATTATATTTTTAGGTTTAGGTTTAGGTTATAGTTTAGGTTTTTATTTTATTTAGGTTTAGCTTTTTTATTTTATTTTATTTTTAGGTTTTATTTAGTTTAGGTTTAGGTTTTTAGGTTTTTAGGGTTTAGAGTTTAGCGTTTAAGGTTTAGGGTTTTAGGGTTTATTTTTTAAGGGTTTATGATTTAGGGTTTTGGATTAGGGTTTAAGGTTTAGTGTTTAGGCTATAGGGTTTTGGGTTTTAGGGTGTAGGGTTTAGGGTTTAGGGTTAGCTTAGTGTTTTGGGTTAGTTTACAGTTTTGGGTTTAAAATTTAGGCTTTAGGCTGTAGAGTTTTTAAGGTTTAGGGTTTAGGATTTAGGGTTACGTAAAGTTTAAGGTTTAGAGTGTTAGGGCTTAGGGTATAGGGTTTAGGGTTAGGATTAAGGTTTAGGTTTAGGGTTTAGGTTTAGGGTTTAGGGTTTAGGGTGTAGAGTATAGGGTTAGGGTTTAGAGTTTAGGGTTTTTGGTTTTAGATTTAGGATTTTAGTGTTTATTCTTTTAAGGTTTAAGGTTAATGTTTAGGAGTTTAAAGTTTTAGGTTTAAGATTTAGGGTTTAATTTTGTGTTTAACTTTAGGGTTTACAATTTTAAACTTTAGTATTTTAGAGTTTAGGTTTAAGGTGTAAGTTTAGCAAGGTTTAAGGTTGATTTAAACTTTAAGGTTTAGGAGTTTAAGGTTTAGATTTAGAGTTTAAGTTTAGGGTTTAGGGTAATTTAGTTGAGGTTTAAAGTTTAAGGTTTAGTGTTTATAGTTTAGGGATTAAGTTTTAGGAGTTTAAGTTTAGGTTTAAGGTTTAAATGTTTAGTTTAGGGTTTAAGGTTTAGTGTTTAGGGTTTAGGGTTTAGGTTTTAGGGTTTAGGGTTTAGGGTTATTTTAGTTTTTAGGGTTTTTGGGTTTAGGGTTAGTTTAGGGTTTAGGGTTTAGGGTTATAGGTTTAGGGTTGGTTTTAGGGTTTAGGGTTTAGGGTTTAGGATTTAGGGATTAGTGTTTAGGGTTTAGGGTTTTTTTTCTAAATTAATTAAACTACTAGGTTTATGTTTATTTAATTTATTTAGTTTATTTTCTATTTATTTTAGTTTATTATAATTTTATTTTTATTTAGGTTTATTTTTTATTTTTATTTTATTTAGTTTATTTATTTTAGGTATATTTATTTTAATTTATGATTTTTTATTTTAGTTTTTTAGGGGTTTAGGATTAGGGTTATGTTTATTTTTTAGTTTAGTTTTTTTTTATTTTATTTTTTTGGTTTAGGTTTTATTTTGTATTTTTAGGTTTGGGTTTAGGTTTTTATTTTATTTTTTTAGGTTTCAGTTTTATGTTTTTATTTAAGTGTATTTTTAGGTTTTATTTTTAGTTTAGGTTTAGGTTTAGTTTTAGTTAATTTATTTTATTTAGTTTAGGGTTTTGGTTTAGTTTATTTTCAGTTTAGGTTTATGTTTTATTTATTTTAGTTTAGGTTTAGGTTTATTTTATTTTGTTTATTTTAGGTTTAGGTTTTTTTTAGTTTAGGGTTTAGGTTTTATTTTAAATTTAATTTTAGGTTTTATTTTTAGGTTTCAGTTTTTATTTAGTTTTTATTTTATTTTAATTTTATTTTTCATTTGGGTTTTATTTTATTTAGATTTTTTTATTTTTTTAGTTTAGTTTAGGTTTTTATTTATTTTATCTTAGTTTAGTTTTTTAATTTTAATTTATTATTTTTTAAGTTTAGGTTTAGGTTTAGGTTTAGGTTTAGGTTTTTGTTTTATTTTTTATTTTACTTTATTTAGGTTTAAGTTTTTTATTTATTTTATTTTTATGTTTTATTTATTTTAGGTTTAGGTTTTTAGGTTTTTAAGGTTTGGGGTTTAAGGTTTGGGGATTAGGATTCAAGATTTATGGTTTAGGGTTTACTATTTAGGGTTGTAGTTTTTAGGGTTTATGGTTTAAGGTTTAGGGTTTAGAGTTTAGGATTTATGGTTTAGGGTATAGTGTTTTAGGGTTTAGGGTTTAGAGTTTAGGGTTTAGGGTTTAAAGTTGTAAGGTTAGGGTTGGGGTTTATAATTAGGGTTTTTTATTTCATTTAATTAGGGTTTAATTAGGATTGATCAGACCTATAATGTTGGTACCCCAACACTCAAATGGCCATGAAGTCAAAGTAGGGTGTAGAATGTTGGGTGGTTGATGGAGGACCACACCATATACTGGACATTGATGGCATCTCTTAGGTACATCCATATAATCTGTGATCATAGAAGGCTAGTATTATCTAAGTCACCTGATCTTCATCTTCATCTTTAAACTGAATTGATGTGCTCTGCATAGACTTGATTGTACCTCAGTTACAATGCCATGGGCTTCATGTTTGTCTAAACAATGTAACCACATTTGGTCAAAGGACCGGCGGTACAGGGTGCCATGAATAAGAGCGTACGAACGAGCTCTCTATTTCACCTGATGGGCTTATGACTTTTCTTGAGGTAGTTTACCGGTGTTCAAGTAATCTATGAACAGTTACCTCCAATCCAGCTTCTTGTCCTTTTTGGCAACGACAACCTCCCTTTCAAGAGAAAGTCTCTTAATGAGTTCAACATCAATAAGGGATAGGACTTGTCTATTTTGGACCCTTATTAAAATAAACTCATCTTCCGAACATACCAACTCTTTGGCAAGTTTGGCCAAGGCATCTGCTACTGCATTCTCTACTCGGGGAACCTTGTAGATAGTGACTTTGAGAATCTGGGCCAACAACTTCATGGTATACTCATAGTACTAAAGAAGCTTGGGTTTGAGAACCTGGTAGGACCAGGCAATCTGGTTGATGACCAACTGAGAATCTCCAAAGATGTTGATGCTCTTGACATTAATGGTGATGGCTGACTCTCAACTGGAAATCAAAGCCTCATACTCAACTTCGTTGTTGGAAAGCTAGTATGAGAATCTCATCACATCATAGTTTGGAGTTAGAAGAAGTATTCCTACCCCCATCTTTCTTGGGAGAATAGATCATGGTGCTTCACCTTTAAGAAGAGAAGCAGCACCATCAAAATTCATCTCCCATCGGTGGTTGTCGGCCTCCCTTAAGTTCATGATTTATTCATTGGGAGATCAAGGAGAATCAATAGGATGTGGGTGTGCTGCTAAGAAATCTGCTAGTGCCTGTTCTTTTATCGCACGGAGGGGTACAAATGTGATATCAAATTGCAAGAGAATCATGGACCAATGAGCCAAACATCTGAAAAGCATTGGCCGTGTCATGAGGTACTACAGTGGATTGGTTCTAGAGATCAAGTTCACCTTATGAGAAAGCATATAGTGTTGTAGCTTCTGAGAAGAAAAGATCAAAGCTAGGCAATATTTCTCAATAGGTGTATAGTTAGCTTCAGTAGGAATTAGATGACGGTTGAGGTAGTAGAGCATGCTCTCATTCCCTTCATCATTGGCTTGGGACAACAGAGTGCTAAGAGAGACGTCCAATCATGAGAGAAAATCAAGAGTTTGGCTTGATTTGAAGTTGATTTGGCTAAGTTCAAGATTTTGACTTGAAAGACTTAGACTGGATTTTGAGTTGATTTGAGTTTAATATTTGGAATTGGGTTTGACAGTTTAAATTTATATTTCATTTATATATGTGAATATAAATGAGAATATAAATTGATCATGAGAAAATTTCAAGGATTTGAAGTGCTTTAATCATGATTTGGGCTAAGTCTATTAAGAAGGATTTAAGGGACTTAGGAGAATTTGGAGAAGGGATTTGAATTTTTGAATTTGGTTTGATTGATTTGTATTTATATTTCACTTATATATGTGAATATAAATGAGAATATAAAAGAATTATGAAAAAATCCCATGACTTTGATATGGTTTGATCAAGTTTTAGGCTAAGTCCATTAATGGAGAATTAATGACTTAAGAAAGATTTTTTTTTAAATTGAGAATTTAATTTGAGGGTTTGATTTGATTGATTTATATTTATATTACATTTATATATGTGAATATAAATTATTTTTGAGAAAATTCCATGAGTTTGAGTTAATTTGATTATGGTTTTGGATAAGTCCTTTAATGGAAAATTAAGGAACTTAGGAAATTTTGAAATTGGAAATTTAATTTGAGGATTTGATTTGATTGATTTATATTTTTATTTCATTTATATATGTTAATATAAATGAAAATATAAATGAGTTTTGAGAAAATCTCAAGAGTTTGAATTGATTTGACTAAGGTTTAGGCTAAGTCTATTAGTAGAAAATTAAGAGACTTAGGAAAATTTCATGAATTGATTTGGAATTTTGAGTTTAGTTTGATTGATTTGAATTTATATTTCATATATATATGTGAATATAAATGACAATATAAATGAATTATGAGAAAATCTCAAAGATTTGATTTGGTTTAGATCATAATTTTTGTTAAGTCCTTAAGAAAGGATTAAGGACTTAGGAAATTTGAACTTAGGAATTTTGATGGATGTTGATCATGTGTTTCAATCATAGATTTCAATCATGGATTTCAATCATATGGAGTTGATTTGAGTTTTTAGAAAATCATATGAGAATTAATTTGGAGTTTGACTTGAAAGGAGGAAAGTGGAATGGCTTAAGCTAATGGTAGGAAGTTTTCCCTAACACCCCTAAGGCATGACCTATTCCTATGGCCAACTCTCCTAAGTCTCTAGGGCTAGGTTGAGTGTCCACCTAATCACTAGATGTGTGTTAAGACTAAGGAACTCTTAAAGGCTAAGAGGAGTCCTATGTCTAAGATGGAGGGGTTGAGAGCTCATTCTAAAAATTAGGTCAACAACTATGTAGGGTATTTTTCTTCTCGAATAAAGCCCATATCGATCAGTTTTTTGACTTTATAAATGACCTGTTGTTCCATGTCTAATCGCATGCATCTAGGGGCTTGCTTGATAGGGTTAGCAGTAGGCTCTATTGCTAGTTTATGGACCATTACATCAAGAACCAATCCAGGCATCTCTTCATAACTCCATGCAAAGTAGTCCTTAAACTTAGTCAATAGCCTAACTAACTCATTAGTTTCAATTTCATTCTACAAAGAACTGATGTATGTCGGGCATGGATCTTTTTCAGTTCCTAAGTTGATTTCCTTGAGCTCGTCGATGGTTGACTTGATCTCTTCTTCAAACTCTAGTGGTGCATCTTTGACTTCAAAATCATCTGGATCATCTGAAGTTTCTAAGCACTGCTCCTCATATGAGTTAATGTGATTTTAAAAGAACCTATCAGATTCCAAATTATTGGTGGTGACTAAGCAGTAATCGTCATCATCGATTGGACTCACTCTACCGAATCCTAGTCTCCATATTGATTGAGAGCTTTTGCATTTGTTCTTCCACATTCTTTCAAAGTAGTCTAACCTGCACTTTGACCAAGTATGTGGGATTAACCCTTTATTTGCTAAATTATGAACACAAGGCAAGTACCAATCAAAAGGTAATTCTATTAAATATTTATAAGAATCATCCACAAGTTCTACATCAACTTCTCAACTTGAGGATGGTGCTCCCAGAAAGAATCTTTGAGACTTCACACCTGTGGATAACTTAGGGGCTTCCTTAACTACTAAACCCTCAGCTTTTTGAGAGGAAAGTGTGGTTAGAACTAAGGCTCCCAAATGATGACTAATTATTTAACAAATAGACTTAGATACACTTATGCTTTGCTTTAGAGCCCAGTCTTCATTGCTATCTAGCTCAAGTGTCACCTCCAAGGGAATCTACTATTAAGTAGAGTTGGCTTGTGTACTAATCATATAAGACTCATCATATGAAGTACATTCTAAGTCTATATGGATAGCAGATATACTCCTGGTAACTAGGATTTATCTTTTATTAGGTGGACAATAAATAAGTTTTTTAGCCCTGGGATGACCGCTGAACTGGGCTCTTCCTTTTCCTAGTTGAGGTTAGGTCATCTTACCCATATGTTCGAAAGGAGTAACGAACTGTGGGTGGAATCTAATGTTAGGCTCCATTTCCTCATCCAAGTTTATTTCCATTCCCTTTTATTTTCATTTTAATTTTCTCTTTTCTTTTCTTTTTCTTTTTTTCTTTCCTTTTCATTTTATTTTTCTCTTTCTTATATTTTTTAACTTTGGCCAAGTTAACGAGAATAGACTTGTTGATTTTGAGGGAGGTAGTAAGCCGCATCCTCATATATGTCAACTTCATGAACTGTAAATGGCTTGAGGTCTCCTTTGACACAGTAGACGATCCCACCTCTCACAAACTTCATACACTAATGTAGAGAGGATGGAACTATGTTGATCTCATGTATCCATGCTTTCCTAAGCAAAGCATTGAAAGATGTATCTGAGTCTATAATGCAAAACTTGGCTTCGATCTTCCAATCATCTATCTCCAAGGGCACAACACAGTCTGTTGACCTCACTTTTGGAGTGTATTCATTCTTCCCATCTTAGACTTAGGAGTCTTCTAGAGACTAAGATTTCCCTAGTCATAAGACACTTCTAATAATTATGTAAACACTTAACCTTCCTTCGACTTAGAAGGGTTAACCATAGGAATAGGTTATGCCTTAGGGATTAGGATAATCCACCTACCCTACAACCCAAATCCAATCCATGTTCACCTTCTCAAACCAAACCTCAAGTTCAATTTAAACATCAAATTCAAATTCAAATTCAAATCCAAATACAAACCCAAATTCTAAAACTAAATGATTGAAGCCCATGATCAAATCCAAACTTGAAACCCTTCCTAAGCCATATGACCTATTCCATGGACTTAGCCAAATCTCAATCCAAATCAATCCAAAACCAATTGATTTTCACATAATCAATTTATATCTTCAATATTCTTTCTAAAAATAAATCAAATCTACATTCAAATTATCAAAATTAAATCAAACTAAATCAAACTAAATCAAATTAAATCAAAACCCTTCTTAAGCCATATGACCTATCCCATAGACTTAGTCAAATCATAATCCAAATCAAGTCAAACTCAATTGATTTTCTCACAAACTAATCATATTTTTGATCATCTTCACAAATTTAAATGAAATATACATTTAAATTATCAAAACTAAATCAAACCAAATCAAAATCCAAACCTAAGCCACATGATCCAACTCCATGGACTTAGCCAAATTCCTTCATTCCAAAACCCAAATTCAATTAATTTTCTCATGAATCAATCATACTTTCAATCATATTCATGAATATAAAAGAAATATGCAATCATCAAGCCAAACCAAAATCAACCCAAGTAAAACCCAACTTAACCCTTTTGACTTGAAATGTTCAATTGAGCCAAAACCCATTTGAACACAAGCCAATTGCAATTGAATTTATATATCAATCCCAAATCCATATATAAACTCAACTAAATCAAACTCAACCCAAAATCAAATCAACTAAACCAATTTGGTCCACTTGACCCAAAGTAGCCAATTTGACCTATTTGAGCCAAGTTCTAATCCTACCCAATTTGGATTGAACCAAGCTCATCAAAACCTCCCATCATAATTATTGATCACCCTGAGTTGATCAATTATCATAATTTGGGCCAAACAAAGTCAACTTATTCATTTGACCAAGTCAACCCATTAACACATATGAACCCAAACTAGCGAAATTACAACCTAAGACAAATCCGTTGAAACCAATGATTCATACCAAATCAAAATCAATATTTGAATATGACTTGATCTTCAATTGAGTCAAACCAAACACAATTGGCTCTCTTGACCTAAGTTGACCCAAATTGACCTAAAAAAATTGATTCAAACTATAAACTAAATTGATTGTAACCAATGGCTCAAGTTCATTCCAAATTGATTGTTGAACTTGACCGAAGCCATGATTAAACCCAATTGAAAACAATTGATATACTTGGCCCAAATTGACCTAAAGGTTAAAGTTGTCCTAATAAAAAAAAATCCAAATTAATTAAAACCAAAGCCTACAATCATCTTCAATTGGTCAACTAAACCCAAATCAACACCCAAGCCAATTTGGTCAATTTGGTCAAATTGGTCAACTTAACCCATTTGACCCAAATGAATTCAAATGAGCCAAAATTAAATCTAACCCAAACCAATTGAACCAAAACATCCTAAATGATCATATGAACTTGACCCAACCCTTAGTTTGAGCCAATTTGATCAATTGATCAACATGACCCAGGCTAACCTAATTTGACCTAATTGAGTCAAATTGAGCCAAACCTATCCAAATCAACTCCAATAGACTTGAAATTTGGATTAAGCCACTTGGCTTATTTCAAATCTACCCAAATAAAATCAAATGCCAAATGATCATTATACCCTTGGGTCAAGGGCATCATATGAGAGAAATCACCTATGTAAGTGGTGATATCCATTCCTTAGCCACTTAGTACTCTCCCAATGCCACTAGTCACCTAGGACATTGCCCAATCTGACCCAAAGGGTGGTTGGGTCTGCCATGACCCATGGGAGGTGAAATCACCTCACCTTGCCCATTGGAGCATTTGAAACCCATAGAAGACCCATGATTCCTCCTTAGCAGCCACCTCCACATCTTCAACCAACCAAGCCAAGCCAACTCACCTCCTCCCTACTAGCCACAACTGCCTGAGATGGTCAGACGACCACTAGAAGCTAAACACAATCCCATAATTTGATCAAGATAAAGGTGGGTATATACCCCCTCATTTCCACTCAAACACACATAAAAATCATTCCTCAGAGCCCTAGCTACCTAAGATGAGCCGCTAGAGCCATTCCCTAAGCTCCTAAGCTCGTTCCTTGATCATAAAATGCCATTCCTGTCCATCCTGAAATAGGACACTCCCATTTTTTACCTAACTTCCACATTTCTCCATTAAACTCAAATGAACTTCCACACACCTTCCCTAGGCCTCATCGAGCAAGAATGAATCATCTCCCAAGCTTCTCAAGCATAGGAGGTGGGATTTTGATGAAAGCTGAGCTCTAAATCATCAGTTCATGGCCTTCTGAGCGAACATTAAGGAATTTATCCAATTGTTGCTCAACAGTGCTTCATCTCTACTAGATGAAACTTGCTCAATCATTCAAGCCATCGATCTTGAGCTCCAGCGAGGTATGCTTCCAAAATTGATCTTTAGGAAAAATGGGTTGGAGCTTTTTGAAGAAAACTTGCATCTCGTGTAATCTTGACTGTTAGATCCCATCCGATCAATATCTTGAAGGTGTGGGATCCTCTTGGAGTTGATCCGAGCTCGAGTAAGCTCAGATCAAGTGAGCAATGGTAGAGGAACTCCATTATTTCTGACTAACATGATGTTAGATCACACACTATCCATTCTGCATGATCAAAATGGACGATCATGATTAGATCTGCTAGATCGATATGATTTAATCCTATTAATCTATGAGATTAATCATAGCCTTTCGATCTTAGATTGGATAGCGAACGAGAAAGTGCATCCGTCGCCACCACGTAGCCGCTGAGTCTGAAGTTTTAAGTATCCAATCCCACGGCACCATGTGGAAAGTGCGCGGCGTTAGCGCGCCATGTGGAACCAATAGAATTAGTCATTTTTATTGGCTAAAACTTCTAAAGATCATTAAAAATCATAGAGAAATAAAAAAATGCAAATAAATACTCATTTTAAAGGTATTTCAGAGAAGAATTAATTAAAAATGATCCTAACTAATTTTGAACAATAATTATGGTTTAATTATAAAATTAATTAGCTTAATTACTTCTTAATTACTTGAGTAATTAATCCTAAAATTTGTCAGTTAATTTAATGGGATGACCTCTACCTCCCATGATTTTCTTGAGATTTATTGCTCACTTAATTAAAAAAATTGACTAATTAAACCTTAACTACTCTTTTAAGTTAATTAATGATGAATTAATCCCATGAACAGTAATAAATTGGTTAATTAAGTTTATTAATCATTGAACAACAGTAAGTGAACTAAGGAATAAGGTTGGTACCCCTTTCCCTAAGTTCGTTTCACCCTTTTTTAAAATGAAAGTAATTAAGATTTAATTAATTAATTAAATCACTTAATCAAATTGAAATCGTAATCACATTAGGCCTTAATTAGTTAAATCACGAGGTAATTAATAACCTAAAGGAGTTTAAAGAAATTATGGTTAGTCCACATGTGTGGGAAAACCATATGAGTAATTAATTAAGTCCTTTAATCTAATTAAATGTTAATCGTGAGCCAATTGCATTGGGCCCCGTTTATTTCCTAGGATCATTGTAAGTTTATTTTCTATGCATGTCATGTTGGGTCATAATTATTTAGTTAATTACTTTAAGGTGATAAAGGTAAGGGTAATTAATTCATCTAATTAAGGGTTCAACTTTATTAACTAATAAAAACAACTTAATTACATTTCCTTAAATTAAATTAAATCACTAATGTGGGAATGGGTTTAAAACAACAAGTGATGATTTCTCTTCTCCTCTTTTAATTAAATTAAATCTAAAATTTAATTAATAAATAAGCTTTGGTTTGCTTTAAATAAGTTTATTTGATTTGATTGTCTTTAAGAACTAGTTTGGTTGAATGAGTCACATGCTTATATTTGATTGTCCTCTTTTCAATCATGTTAAATTTGGTACATAATTTGAATTCATGCATCCATCTTTTCAAAATCAAGTAAAATAAAATGGATTTCCTTTATGTAAGCTTGCATGTGTTGATTTAATTTAATATATGCATGGCTATTATCACTATTAAATCCAAACATATTTTTCAAAAGATTAATAATGAATAATACAATGTGTTATGATGCTAGTTATAAATACATAACAAATGCATGTTCTTATAGCTTAAGTGTATGAATGTTGAGTTCTCTTTCCTCTATTCATGTGTTGATTTATATAAGATTGAATGGTAATGGGTATATAGTCTAGACATCCTAGGAACATGAGGCTTTAGCTAGCCCCAAGGAGGTCATTTTATTACCTCACTTCCCTGGTTTAACAATGACACATACCCATTTTATTTCATTCTTATGTATTTCAACATTAAAATTTAGATAGAGATTTAATTCATATATATAAATGATTTAATAGAAAAAACAATCTTTGCATGGTTTACTTTCCCTCATTTATGTATACATCCATGTGTGTCCAAGAAAAGCAAGTATATAGTCTGGACATCTTGAGAATATGAGGCTTTAGTTAGCCCTAAGGAGGTCATTTGATTACCTCATTTCCCTAGTTTAACAATGACACGTACTTGTCTATATCTTTGTACATGTATATGTATATGTGATTAGTGAATGAAAATCCCATTTTACATTAAAATTGCATGCATTCATAATTGACTAAGTGGTTGAATTAATTAGCTATATGATTTGTAGCTTACTTCCTATTTTCACGTATATGAATTTACATATGCTTGAATGCAAATGGGTGTATTATCTAGACATTCCGAGAATACAAGGCTTAGCTAACTCCAAGGAGGTCATTTGATTACTTCACTTCCCTGGGTTAACAATGGCACATGCTTATTTAATTTCATTCTTATGTCCTTTTTGTATAAGAATTTGAGTAAAGTTTTAAATTAATATGTTTAAATAATTCAATAAAATAATTCTTTTATAATAGTATATATAATTGTTTAATGTTATAATTATATTGTGCATTAGGACGATATGCTTTTCATAATTTCTTCAATGATTGATGCTTTTATGTGTGGCTTGAATATGATTAGGCTCTTAGGATAAAAATAACTTTTCTACCCAACTAATCACTCATAACTAAAATTTAAAGAACTCATAACCTCATCATAAAGCCTAAGACATAAATAAAATAATTAAAAGATTTAAAAACTTCTCAGCTATATGGTTGTATGTTTCACATCTTGTATGCATATTCTCTCTCTTGAACATGAAAGATCTCCATCCTTGCATGATAAAAGAATGCTTGACCTATGAGGGCATCCCTTGTGGTGGAGAATACCTTCTTCTAGCTGATTTGACCCATAATCTATTTCAACATACATTTATGCATAAAAAATCCTAAAGCCTCTGTCAAAATGATGTTTTCAAAATAACATAAAATTTGAAAAGATTTTGCATCTATAGATTAAGTTATATGCTTATACCACTCATGCTCTAGTCTCTTAGGGAGTGTGTTTAGTACTTTAGTCTTTTTCTAATTAAATAACTACCCTAGCTATCTTGCAATTTATAAGACCGGGCTACATGGTTTTAAAATTTTAGGAGGCATTAATTGGCAGAAACTCTAGTCAATTATAAGTCCAGAAGTCGGACAATTTATTCTCTCTTGTGGAGGTAAACACTTATGTCCACCTATAAACATATTTAGGTCGTGCTTATTTCGTACTAAAGCTCCCATTTAGGATGAGGTAGCTATTTTCTTGAGGCTACGAGCATAAATTCTCACCTCTTAGGCATTCCCACAACCTTGTGTTGGTGGATTATAAGCCCTAGTAATCTAATTAAATTTCAACTCAAAACATATAAATCTCCTCAACTTCAAAATTATAAAGCCCAATCATATGATAGATTGGAATGTTTCTTAGGCTTCCTAGTATAATGAGCATTTCCTACTTATTTTATTTGGATTCAAAAATAAGTCTACTCCTTAAACTTTTCCAATTGATTTTCCAAATACGACCAATGGTTTGATAGTCTAACCAAATCTTTGAAGATGATGTCTACTTTAATCGAGTATTCTAGAAAATTTCATTTCTAAGATAACTATGGAGGCTTACCTCCATAGGGAACTTAAGAACATTGTTTAATATAAACCCTCCTTTATTCATTCATGTAAAGTAGGGAAAAATCTCTAGTACATTCAAGACCATCATGCCAGTCCTTGTATGATTAGGTCCATTGTAGTGATGCCTCTATGTTTTGAGATAGTACATCATACCTCAATGTTGTGCTCACCTAAAAAAGTAACCCCTCTATCTACGTGGTCCCCCTCCTTCCCATCCCCAGCCCATACATCCAGAAATAAACACCACAAGACACTCTTGGCTTGTTCATTGAATCCTTTCAACATCATCTTTTTTTTGGATTTTGGAGATGTCGATCCTCAAGTAGGCAAGGGTTCTTAGAATCATAATGTTTGAGATACACTTAGGTCAAGGAACTCTAAGCTTTGTATCTACCAACATCCCTTGTTGTAAAGAGGTGGTTGTGCTCTCTCTAGAGTAAGTCTTCACCAATGTAACTCTTAAGATGTCCTTTGGTGGCGCCTCCTCTTTAGTAGTGGTTTAGCTAAGCATATCTCTAGATCAAGTAAAGCCTTGATTTGAGATTTCCTCATCTCTTTGGATAAGACAAGGGCATCGTATTTGCTTACTTTAGCTGAAAACTTTTTAAGGTGAGCTAGGACTATGTAATCAACTCTGGCTTCATCCTCCACAAGCATATCCATAGGTGGAGTATCTTATGAAGGGATTTATGCTTACTAAAACTAATGACTTGCTACCCTTATCCTGAGGTGCTTCCCTAGGAGGTAGAACTTTGCCACTAGGTTGACTTGTTGAATTGATGTTGAGCTTGTGGAAAGTTCTACCTTCTCATAGCATACCTTATCTTATGGGATCCTCCATTCATTGACTCCAAGTCAATCTCAAGAGGTGAACCCGACTGATTCAGAGAAGGATAGTCTAACTCTAAATCATAAATAAAAGGATTAGAACTATTAGAGCTATTATTTTTATTTATACTCAGAGATATTTCAATAGGAATAAAATCAAGAGCATTAGAAGTAGACAATATATAAGTAGAATCGACTTTCATTAATTTCTTTTGGGTGGAGTACATGATGAAATAAAGTAAAGTAAGTAGAGTAAGGGATTTAGTGCCCTTATCCCAAATACAACATACTTGATGAAGAGGAGCTAGTAGAAGAGGTGGTAGTTATAATAGTGGAGATCTTGGACTCGGTGGGTGCTACTAGACTATCACGGCAAGTATGGTAAGGCTCTATTCTTTGGGCTATAACCCTCCCCGAGTTGTCCTTTGCAACTAGCAAACCTTCTTTGGTGTTGGAGGTTTGAGCTACTTTAGACACTTGTTAATAAAGCTTCTTGATCTTAGAAATGATCTTCTTTGAGGTTCAAGATAGGGAGATATCCTAACCTTCTTTGGTCGTAACAGGATCGCAAGTATCTCCAAGGATTACTCTATTGGAACTAAATGGTTGTTCTAATAAGTATTCTTTAGGGATAACTATGGCTCTCAACTTGTAGCTGTGCTCAAGATAATCCTTAAAGTAATACAATCCTATAAGACATGGCCTAACATGCGATGGTGGGGGTAATAGCTAGGATCACGACTTTGACTTTTAGGCTCACGGTAATTGAAAGTCAAGTTGCTTTAACAGATTCTTAAAGATTTTCCATACTACCTCCCTCTTAAATGAATATAGCTTATTCAATCTATCAGCAAGAGTAGGTGGAAAGTAGCTACCTGGCGGTGGATATGAATACTATTACTGAGTAGGCTATTGAGGTGGTGGAAATGATTGTTGTGGCAACTACGGTGGCCAGTATGATGGCTGAGGGGGTGGAAGAGGAGGTGGCAAAGGAGGCTGTTGAGCTTGTAGTCTCTCATATTGAACTCTGGCTGGCTGTTTCCCTCTATCCACTGACACAACTGTCTCTGGCTTCTTCTCAACACCCACCTCTGACTTGGGCCAGAGGATTGGTCGAGAAAGGGCAAATGTTTGGCTTCCTCTTGTATGCTGCCACCTTGTTGATTAATTTCTCAAATATTTTGATGGTAAAGCCCTTAAGCATGAAGGCGGAGCCATGGATATTCTTGAAGAATCTCAATGTTGTTGAATAGATGTGGTTCACATTTCATGCTCGAGTTATACACGAGAATATCAATAAGGTACTCATTGAGTTTTAGTTTCTCTTCAATGAGGTTGCCTACAGTCACCCTCTACTGAGCTCCAGCAAACCTCTTGATGAAGAGGTGCTCTAACTCAAAAAAATCTTCATGCTTGGACGGTTTGGATTATCAATCAAATGCAACACGGCACTTGGGAAAAGGCTGAGTAGTGCGTTCTTTGCCATTAGTGTTTATGAGACTCTAAAGTGTACAATGTGTTATCATGGGTTCCCACTATCATCAAAGATCTTGAAGGATAGTGGCACAAAACCCTAAATAAAACAAAATCCTAAACCTAAAAATAAATGGTAAATAAAACATAAACCTTAAACTTAAGAAAAAACCTAAACCAAAAATAAACAAAATAAAGTAAACATAAACCTAAACTAAAAGAAACTAAACTAAAATAAATAAAACTTAAACCTAAACCGCAAACTAAATAAAATAAAATAAAATTTAAATAAACATAAACCTAAACTAAAAAAAAATAAAAATAAACTTAGAATAAAAAAAATTAAAACTAAAAAATAAAATAAAACCTAAACCTAAACCTAAACCTAAAAATAAACTAATATAAAAAATAAAAACTAAAATAAATAACCTAAAATAAATAAACTAAATGAAATAAAAAATAGACCTAAATAAAAAAAATGAAATAAACTAAAATAAATAAAAACTAAACTAAATAAACCAAAACTCATAATTTAAAAAAAACCTAAATAAACCCTAAAATAAACCCTAAACCACAAAGCTTAAACACTAAACCCTAAACCTAAGCCTAAACCATAAACCCTAAACTGACCCTAAAACCCTAAAACCCTAAAAACCCAAACCCTAAAAACCCTAAACTCTAAAAAACTAAAAAATAAAATAAATGAAACCTAAACTTATAAAATAAAATAAAATTAAAATGAAACCTAAACTAAAACCTAAACCTAAACATAAAAATAAAATAAAATAAACTAATAAAAATAAACAAAAATAAAATAATTAAAATCCTAAACTAAACTAAAAAATAATATAAACCTAAGAATAAAAAACTTAAATAAAATAAAAATAAAAATAAACCTAAAATTAAACCTAATCTCTAAACTAAAAAAAAAACCTAAAATAAAAAAAAATAAAATAAACAAAATAAAATAAATCAAATCCTAAAGTAAAATAAACTAAACTAAAATAAATAAAACCTAAACCTAATCTAAATAAACTAAACCTAACCTTAAAATAATAAAAAATAAAACTAAAATAAAACCTCAAACCTAAACCAAAAAATAAAATAAAATAAAAACTATACCTAAACCTTAAAATAAAATAAAATAAAACTCAACTAAAATAAACCTAAACCTAAACCTAAACCTAAAAAATGAACTAAAATAAAACCTAAACTAGAATATATAAACATAAAATAAATAAACTAAACTAAATAAAACTAAAAAATAAACCTAAATAAAAATAAAAATTAAACTAAACTAAAATAAATAAAAATAAACTTAATAAATTAGATAAACTAAAAAAACCTAAACCTACAAGTTTACTTAATTTAAAAAAAAATCATAAACCCTAAATCCTAAACCCTAAGCCTACAACCCTAAACCCTAAACCCTAAATCCTAAACCCTAACCCTAAACCTTGAGCTTTAAAAGTATAAACCCTAAACCCTAAACCCTAACCCTAAACCCTAAACCCTAAACCCAAAGCCACAAACCCTAAACATAAAGTAACTAATTCAATTAAAAATAAACCTAAATCGTAAAACCTAATAAACCTAAACTTAAACTAAAACCCTAAGAATGGGCAGAACTTTGATGGTAGGAACATTGCCATCAACTAACCTCAGTCTAGATCTAGCGGTGGAGACGAAGGTAGAGGCGACGATTATCACAGTGGTGGTGGGGGATCTAGAGTTGCTAGTGGATATGGAGGTGGTGGTCAGAGCACTGGTGGTTATGAAGTCGGGAGGAGCGGAGGTTACAGCCATGGTAGTGGTGGAGGAAAGATGGTTCTAATGGGGCAAGAAACTAAGAAGCGACCAATTTGATCTTGCTATGGAATTGTGTCTTTACAATAGGGATGGTTCTAGTTATCTAAGGTTTTTGATTTTCTCTATGCATGCTCATTTTTGATTTATGCCATCGCTTGTGTCTTCGAAAACATGGTGTGTCAATTGGTTGAAGAAATCAAAAAGAAGAAATGTTGAATCTAAATTTGTTCTCTATAAAAAAAACCAAAAACCCTAAACCCTAAACTAAAACCTAAAGCATAAACCTATAATCTAAAAGCTAAACTCTAAACCCTAAACCCTAAAATACCTAAACCCTCAAACCCTAATCCAACCCTAAACCCTAAAACCTAAACCCACAAACCCTAAATCTAAAACCAAACCATAAAACCCTAAACCCTAAAACCCTAACCTAAAACCTAAACCCTAAACCTAACCTAAACCCTAACCCCAAACCCCAAACCCCAAAGCTAAACCCTAAACCTAAATCCTCAATTAAACATACCTTAAACCCTAAAAGCTAAAACCTAAACTAAATAAAACCAAAATAAAACATAAAACCTAAACCAAAATAAAATAAAATAAAAATCTAAACTAAAACATAAAACTAAACCTAAACCTAAACCTAAACCTAAAAAAAAAATAAAATAAAAAATAAAACTAAACTAAAATTAAATAAATAAAAACTTAAACTAAACTAAAAAATAATAACAAACCTAAATAAATAAAAGTAAACCTAAAATAAAAATAAAACCTAAAATAAAATAAAATAAAATTAAATGAAAACTTAAACCTAAAAAATAAACCTAAAAATAAATAAATAGATAAAAAGCTAAACCCTAAAATAAAAAAAGACCTATACCTAAAATAAAAATAAAAGAAACTTAAACTTAAACTAAAATAAATAACCTAAACCTAAACCTAAAATAAAATAGAGCTAAACATAAACCTAAACCCTAAATAACATAAAATAAATTACAAATAAACTTAAATATAAACTAAAAAATCAAAACCTAAAAATAAAACTAAAATAAAAATCCAACACCCAAACATAAAAAAATAAAATAAAAACCTAAATCTAAACCTAAAAATAAAAAATAAAACCTAAACCAAAAAAAAATAAAATATTGATAAAACTAAACTAAAAAATAAACCTAAACCTACACATCAAAAATAAACTAAAGTAAAAAAACCTAAACTAAAATAAAGAAACTAGATAAAATAAAATAAAAAATAAACCAAAATAAAAATAAAAAATATAATAAACTAAAGTAAATAAAATGAACTAAAAAAAAACTAAATAAACTAAACCTCTGTTTATTAAAAAAGTCTAACCCTAAACTCATCATAAAACTAACCTTAAACCTAAACCATGAACCCAAAAAAACAAACCCTAAACCCCAACCCCAAAATAAACCTGAACCACAACCCTAAACCCTAAACCATGACCCAAACCCCTAACCCAAAACCAAAACCCTGAGCCCTAAACCCTTAAACTTATAAACAAATCCTAAATCCTACCCAGACCCCAAAGCCACTAAACCTAAAAATAAACTTAAACCTAAATAAAATAAATAAATACTACACCTAAATAAAATAAAAAATAAAATAAAATAAAACTTATACTAAAATAAAATATGCCTTAAAATAAAAACACTAAATCAAGAAAATAAAATAAAAAAATAAAATAAAATAAAAAAAAAATAAATAAAATAAAAATAAAAAATAAACCTAAAATAAAATAAAAATAAAATAAAACATAAACCCTCAAGTGAAAAAAAAACTAAACATAAAATAAACAAAATAAAATAAACCTAAACATAAACTAAAATAAACTAAACCTGAACCTATACCTTAAACTAAATAAAATAAAATAAATTAAAAATTAACCTAAAATACTAAAAATAAACTTAAAGAACTAAAATAAAACCAAAAAACCTACAAAATAAAATGAAAATCTACCTAAACCTACAAATAAAAATATAACATAAACCTAAAAATAAATTAAAAAAGCTAATAAATTAGCATAAACATAAACCTAAACCTAAAATAAAATAAATTAAATAAAATAAAAATAAAATAAAAATAAAAATAAACTAAACCGATTTTCTTAATTTAAAAAAAACTACCCTACCACTACCCTACCCTAAAAAAACCTAACCCAAACCCTAAACCTACAACCCTAAAGCAACCCTAAACCCTAAACCCTAAATCCAAAACCCTAAATCCTAAATAACTACCCTGACCACAACCCTAAACCCCAAACTCTAAACCACAACCCCCAAACCACCTGACCACTATAAAACTGAGCCATAAACCCTAAATCCACAAAATAAAACCTAAAACATAAACCCTAAACTAAAGCTCTAAACCTAAACTAAAAACCTAAACTACCACAAAAAAAAACCTAAAACCTAAAATAAAATAAATAAATAAAAATAAATAAACCTAAACCTAAATAAAATAAAATAATAAAATAAAATAAAAACCTAAATTAAAACCTAAACTTAAAAATAAAATAAAATAAAATAAATAAAAACTAAACTATAATAAAATAAATAAATAACTAAACAAACCTATAAAATAAAATAAAACTAAAAAATTAAAAAATCTAAATAAAATAAAAACTAAACCAATAATAAAAATAAAATAACCTAAAATAAAGTAAAATAAAAACTAAATGAAAACCTAAATATAAAATATAAACATAAAAATAAAACCTAAACCATAAATTAAAAAAAAAACCTAAAGCTAAAATAAATAAAATAGAAATAAAATTAAACCTAAACTGAAATGAACTTAATTAAATTAAATAAAAGCTAAACCTAAACCTAAAATTAAACGTAAAATAAAAACCTAAAACCTAAACCTAAAAAAATAAAAATAAAACGTAAACCTAAACCTAAAAATAAAAAATAAAATAAAAATAAAACTAGACTAAAAAATAAACCTAAACCTAAATCTAAACCCAAAAAATAAACAAAAATATAAAAACCTAAACTAAAATAAATAAACCAAACTAAATTAAAATTAAAATAAACCTAAACAAAAAATAAACTAAAACAAATAAGAAATAAACTAAAAAACATATACCTACCACTTAATTTTTTTTTAAAACCCTAAAATAACCCTAAACCCTAAACCACAAACCTAAACCCTAAACCCTAAACCCAAACCCTAAACCCTAAACCCTAAACCCTAAACCCCAAACTAAACTCTAAACCTAAACTAGTAAAACCAAAGCCTAAAAGCATAAACCTAAACTAAATAACACTTAAAAATATATTAAATAAAAAAACCTAATCCTAAATAAAATAAATACAATTAAATTAAATTAAAACATTAACTAAAACTTATACCTAAAAATAAAAACTAAACTAAAATAAAATAAATTAAAACCTAAACTAAACTAAAAAATAAAATATGCCTAAAAATAAGAAAACTAAATAAAATACCTAAATGGAAAATAAAATAAAATAAAATAAAACTAAATAAAACTTAAACCTAAAAAATAAACCTAAAAATAAATGAAAAATAAAACCTAAACCCTAAACTAATAAAAAACCTAATCCTAAAATAAATACATAAAATGAACCTAAACCTAAACTAAAATAAACTAAACTATAATAAATGAAACATAAACCTAAAATAAATTAAATCTAAACCGTAAATAAAATAAAGAAAAATTAAATGAGCTAAAAATAAATCTAAACTTAAACAAAAAAATAAAACCTAAAAGTAAACTTAAAATAAAAACTTAAAACCTAAACTTAAAAAAAATAAAATGAAAACCTAAACCTAAACCTAAATAAACCCTAAACCCTAAACCTAATAATAAAAAATAAAATCTGAACTTAAAAACTATAATAAAAATAAAACTAAACTAAAAATTAAACATAAACCTAAGGCTAAACCTAAAAAATAAATTAAAAGAAATAAATATAAACAAATAAACTAAACAAAATAAAAATAAAAAATAAACCAAAATAAAAATAGAAAATGAACTAAATAAACTAAATAAACCTAAACTTATCAGTTTAATTAATTTTTTTTTAAAAAAAAGCCCTAAACCCTAAACCCTAAACACTAAATCCTAAACCCTAAACCCTAAACCTTAAACCCTAAACCAATAATCCTAAACCTACAACCCTAAACCTTAAACGCTAAACCCTAAACCCTAACCTTAAACCCTAAAGCCTAAACCCTAAAATCCCAAACCTTAAATTCTAAATTAACCCTAAATCCTAAACCCTAAAAAAACAAAACTTGCTTAAACTCAAAACCCTAAAATCCTAAACAATCTAACCTAAACCCTAATAACCCTAAACCCTAATAAACTTAATAAAATAAAAAAAGCTAATAATAATAATAATAATAATAATAATAATAATAATAAATAAAAAATAAAAACTAATAACTAATAATAAAACCTAACTAAAACTAAATAAATAAATAACTAATAAATAAACTAAAACTAAAACTAAAATAAACTATACCATAAAACCATAATAAATAAACTAAACTAACTTATAAATAATAATAAGAATAATAATAAAACTAATAAAACTAACTAAACTAATAATAATAATTAATAATAAATTTAAAACTAATAAAACTAAATCAACTAAAACCAAACTAATAAAATCCAATAATAATTAAATTTAAAACTAAAATTAAACAAAACTAACCTAAAATAAACTAAACTAAAAACCCAAATAACAATAATAACTAAAAAACTAATAAAACACAAAACTAATTAAACAATAACTAAACTAAAACAAATACCCCTAAAATAAAGTAAATAAAGAAAAAACTAAAACTAAACTAAAAATTAAACCATAATAATAAAATAAACCTAAATAAACACTAAACCTAAAAATACCCCAAAACAAAAGAATAATAAAATAATAATAATAATAATAATATAATAATAATAATAATAATAATAATAATAAACTAATAATAAACCTAAACCCTAAATAAACAAATGGTAACAAATAAAACATAATAAAACCTCATAACAATAACTAAACTAAACTAACTAAACTAACTAAACCTCATCCTTTAAAAAAAACCCTAAATCTTAAACCCTAAACCCTAAAGCTTACACTACCCTAAAACCCTAACACTAAACCCTAAACCCTAAAACCCTAAACCCTAAACTTTAAATCCTAAACCCTAAACTTAAACCATAAAAGCCTAAAAACCTAAACCTAAACTAAATAAAACCTAAAAATAAAATAAATAAATAAAGCCTAAACCAAAATAAAATAAAACCTAAATCTAATAAAAAAACCTAAATAAAATAAAACTAAATGTAAAATAAAATAAACCTAAAAATAAAATATTATCTAAATAAAACCTAAACTTAAAATAAACCTAAATAAAATAAATAAAACTTAAATAAAACTAAAAGATTAACTAAAATAAAATAAAATAAAATAAATAAAATAAAATAAACCTAAACCTAAACTAAAATAAATAAAACTCAAACCTGAATAAACTAAAAAACCTAAACCTAAAATAAAATAAAATAAACTAAAAATAAACTAAACTTAAACTTAAAAATAAACTTAAAAAAATAAACCTAAAATGAAAACCTAAAACCTAAACCTAAAGATATAAAATAAAACTAAACCTAAACCTAAAATAAAATAAAACCTAAACCTAAAATTAACAAAATAAAACTCAACTAAAAATAAACCTAAAGCTAAAAGCTAAACCTAAAAAAATAATAAAAAATAAAACCTAAATTAAAATAAATAAACCTAATAAAAAAAACTAAAAAATAAAAAATATAAACCTAAATAAAAATAAAAAATAAAGTAAACTAAAATAAATAATAAATATACTAAATATACTAAATAAACTTAAACCTATGGTTTATTTAATTTAAAAAAAACCTTAAACCCTAAATCCTAAGCACTAAATCCTAAACCATAAACCATAAACCTACAACTAAACCCTAAACCTTAATAAACCAAAAACTCTTAAAAAGCCTAAATAAAAAAAACAAAAATAAATAAAACTTTAACCCTAAATCGTAAACCCTAAACCTAGACTTAACAGTTTACATAATTTTTAAAAAAAAACCCTAAACCCTAAATCCTAAACACAAAATCCTAAATAAAAAAAACTATAATACTTATAACTGAACCCTAACCCTAAATCATAAACCCTAAAATAACCCAAAACCAAAACCAACCCTAAAACCTAAACCCTAAAAATCTTAAACACTAAACCATAAATTTTAAGAAAACCCACTAAACTTTAAATTAACCTAACCCTAAAACCTTATAACTTAAACCCTAAACCCTATACCCCCCCCAACCCAAAACCTAAACCCTAAACCAAATCCTACCAACCCTGACCACAACTAAACCTAAAACCTAAACCTATATCCACCCCAAAAAAACATAAACCTAAACTAATTAAAACAAATTAAATAAATAAATAAAACCTAAACCTAAATAGAATAAATAAAATAAATTAAAATAAAAACCTAAACTAAAACATAAACTTAAACCTACAAATAAAAACTAAACTAAAATAAAATAAAATAAATGTAAACTAAACTAAAAGATAAAATAAACCTTTAAATAAAAAACCTAAATAAAATAAAAACCCAAATGTAAACTAAAAATAAAATAAACCAAAAATAACATAAAATAAAAACTAAATAAAAACTTAAATTTAGAAAATAAAATTAAAAATAAAAACTAAAAAAAATTGAAAAGAACCTAAACCTTAAACTAAAAAAATAAATAAACTTAAACCTAAAATAAATAAAATAAATTAAAACTAAACCTAAACTAAAATAAACTAATTGAAAATTAATAAAACCTAAACCTAAACCTAAAATAAACTAAACCTAAACCCTAAACTAAATAAAATAAAATAAACTAAAAATAAACCTAAACTAAAAAATAAAACCCTAAAATAAACCTAAAATAAAACCAAAGCTAAAATAAAAAAAAAATAAAATAAAACCTAAACCTAAACTTTAAAATAAAAAATAAAACCTAAACCTAAAGAATAAAATAAAAATAAACTAATCTAGAAAATAAACCTAAACCTAAACCTAAAAAGTAAATTACAATAAAAAACCTAAACTAAAATAAACTCACTTAAAATAAATATACTAAATAAAAATAAAAATAAATAAAATAAAATAAAATAAACTAAATTATTAAAATAACCTAAATAAACTAAGTAAACATAAAATGGTTTCTTAATTTAAAAAAATAATAATAAACTAAATCATAAACCCTAAATCCTAAACCCTAAACCTAAACCCTGACCTCCAATCCTAAACCCTAAACTACAACCCACTACAACCCCACTAGATCCACAAACCCTAAAAACACGCACTAACACTAACCCTCCAACTAAAGCATAAAACCCACCCTAAACCATAAACCCTAAACCCTAAACCCTAAAATAAAATAAATTGAAAATGTAAACTAAATAAAATAAAATAAACTAAAATGAACCAAACTTAAACTAAAACCTAAAATTAACCAAAAAATAAAAAACCTAAATCAAAAAAATAAAATAAAACCTAAAACCTAAAAAAAATAAACTTAAACCTAAAAATAAAATAAAATTAAACTAAACTAAAATAAAATAAACCTAAACTAAACTTAAACTACAATAAACCTAAACTAAATAAAATAAACCTAAAATAAATAATCTAAACAAAATAAATAAATAATAAAAAAAATAAAGCTAAATAAAAAATAAAAAATAAAATAAAAAATTAATTAAATAAAAAATAAACTAAATAAACCTAAACCTTCCGGGTTTACTTAATTCTTTAAAAAAAACCAAACCTAACCCTAAAAACTAAACCTAAACCTAAACCCTAAACCCTAAACCCAAACCCTAAACTAAACCCTAAATAACCCTAAAATCATAAATCTACCACACTAACTCTTAAACAAATCCCACTATAAACTTAAACTAAACTAAAATCCTAAACCTAAAACTAAACCTTAACCTAACTTAAACCTGATAAACTCTAAACCCACTGTAAAACTAAACTTTAAATTAACCTAACCACAAATCTGTAAAAAACTAAATAAATCCAAAATCCTAAACTCAAACTAAAACCCAAACTAAACCCTAAACCCTAATGATACCCCAACCCTAAACCCTAAACCCTAATTATAATCTTACCCTAAACCTTAAAAACCTAAATTGTAAAACTGGCTAAACTAATAAAACCTAAAATAAATTAAATAGAAAAACTACCTAAAATAAATAAAAAAAATAAAATAAATAAAAAACTAAACCTAAACCTAAACCTAAAAATAAAATAAAATAAAAAATAAAAATATGAAAATAAAATAAAGAAAAACCTAAATTAAGCTAAAAATTAAAATAATTCTAGGAATAAAAAACCTAAATAAAATACAAATAAAATAAACCTAAAATAAAATTAATAAAAACTAAATATAAACCTAAACCTAAAAAAACTTAAAAATAAAACTTAAAAATAAATAAAAATAAAACATAAACCTTTAAGAACACCTAAATCTAAAATAAAATAAAATAAACCTCACTAAACTAAAACAAATAAACCTAAACCTAAAAATTAAACTAAACTAAATAAAATAAAATAACACTAAAATTAAACCTAAGCATAAACTAAAATTAATACATAAAATAAAATTAAAATAAAACCTAAAACTTAAACCTAAAATAAAATAAAACCTCGAACCTAAATATAAAATAAAACCTAAACCTAAAAAACAAAAAAAATAAAACTCAACTAAAAATAAACCTAAACTTAAAATAAAATAAAATAGAAACTTAAATTGAAATAAATAAACCTAAAATAAATAAAATAAACTAAATAAAACTAAAAAATAAACCTAAATAAAAATAAAAGATAAAGTAAACTAAAATAAATAAAAAATAAACTAAATATACTAAATAAACCTAAACCCATTGGTTTACTTAATTTTTTAAAAAAACTTAAACTCTAAACCCTAAACATTTAACCTTAACCTAAACCACATAACCCTAAACCTCTAATCCTAAACCCTAAAAACTAAAAGCATAATCCCTAAAACCCTAAACCCTAAACCCTAAACCCTAAATCTTAAACCCTAAACCCTAAATCCTAACCTTAAACCCTAAACCCTAAATTCCAAACCCTAAACCTAAACCTAAAGTAACTAAAGAAATTAAAAAAATAAACTTAAACACTAAAACCTAATAAAGCTAAACATAAAAAAATCCTAAGAATTAGCAGAACCTTGATGGTAGGAACATCACCGTCAACCAGGCTCAGTCTAGATCTGATGGTGGAGGTGAAGGTGGAGGCGGCCATTATCGCAATGGTTGTTGGGGATCTGGAGGTGTCGGTGGATATGGAGGTGGTGGTTAGAGCAGTGATGGTTATGGAGGCCACAGGAGTGAAGGTGGTTAAAGCCGTGGAGGTGGCGAAAGGAGATATCAGGCATATGATGGTGGATCCCACTAATCGAGAGGCCAGGATGGTTCTAATGGGAACTGGAGAAACTAAAGAATGACTGATTCGATCTGCTACTTATGGAACAATGTCTTTACAGTAGAGACGGTTCTGGTTATCTAGGGTTTTCGATTTGCTCTATGTGTGCTCATTTTTGATCTATGTCGTCACTTGTGTCTTTGAAAACTTGGTGTGTTACTTGGTTGATGAAATCAAAAAGAAAAAAATTTGAATCTGAATTTGTTCTCTATTAAAAAATACCAAAAACCTTAAACCCTAAACTAAAAACAAAACCTAAACCCTAAACTAAAAAAAAAACCTAAAACATAAATAAAAATAAAATAAACCTAAACCTACACTAAAATAAACTAAATCAAACTAAATTAAATAAAACCTAAACCTAAACCTAAAATAAACTAAACCTAAATGTAAACCTAAACTAAATAAAATAAACTAAATTAAAAATAAAACTAAACCAAAACTAAAAAATAAAACCTAAAAATAAACCTAAAATAGAAACCTAAAACCTAAACCTGAAAAAAATAAATAAAAATCTAAACCTAAAAATAAAAAATAAAAGCTAAACCTAAAAAATAATATAAAAATAAAACTAAACTAAAAAATAAACATAAACCTAAACCTAAACCTAAAAAATAAATTAAAATAAACAACCTAAACTAAAATAAATAAACCTAAAAAAATAAACTAAACTAAATAAGATAAATAATAAAATAAAGTAAAATAATTAAAAAATAAACTAAATAAACTAAATAAACCTAAACCTACCGGTTTACTTAAAGTTTTTTTCTAAAAAACTCTAAACACTAAACCGTAAACCCTAAACCCTAAATCCTAAACCCTAAACCCTAAATCCTAAAACTAACTCTAAACCCTAAACTCCAAACCATAAACCAAAAAAAACCCTAAACTCTAAACCTTAAATAAAAAATAAAAATAAAATCAAAAAATAAAAAATAAAATAAAAAAACCTAACCTGAAACCTAAAACTAATCCAAAATCCTAAACCTACAACCCTAAACCTCAAATCATAAACCCTAAAACCCTAAATCTTAAACCCTAAACCTAAACCCAAATAACCTCTAAACCCTTTGTAAACATACTTCTTAACAAACTATACCATAAAACCACGAATCTTAAATCCTAAACCCTAAATCAAACCCCCAACCAAAACCCTATAACCCTAAACCTAAACTAAACTATAAACCCTAAACTCACACTATCCTAACCCTGATCATAAACCCTATAACTCCTACCTTAAATCCTCTAAACTCTAAACCTAAACCCTAACCTTAAACCCTAAACCCACACTAAACACTAAACTCCCCAAACCCTAAATCTTCCCTAAACTAACCTTAACCCTAAAACCTAAACCCTAAAAAAGTAAACCTTTAAACCTAAACTAACCTTAAGTGACCCTTGACCCTCCCTTAAATCAAACCCCTAAATCTTAACTACTAAACCTAAACTTTCTGTGACCCTAATCTTAAACCCTAAACTTAACCCCACCTAAACCCCACCTAAACTAAAACTAAACCTAAACCCTAAACAACCCTCCTCCTAAACTAACTAAACCCTAAACCATCACAATAAACCCTAAAACCCAAAACCTTATACACAAAACCCAAAACCTTAAAACCTAAAAACCTAAAAATCCAAACCAAAACTAAATAAAAGTTAAACCTAGATAAAAAAATTAAATTAAATTAAAACCTAAACTAAAATTTAAACCTAAACCTAAAAATAAAATAAAATAAACTAGTTGAAATAAACTAAAATAAAATATATAAAAACCTAAACTAAACTAAAAAATAAAATAAATCTAAGAATAAAAAACCTAAATAAAATAAAAAATAAACGTAAAATAAAAATAAAATAAGCCTAAAATAAAATAAAAGAAAAATTAAATAAAAACTTAAACTTTAAAATAAAAAAAAATCTTAAACTAAAAAAACCTTAACCTAAAATAAAAATAAATTAATTAAATTAAAACTAAACTAAAATAAAGAAAACCTAAACATAAACCTAAAATAAACTAATCCCTAAACTAAATAAAATAAAATAAACTTAAAATAAACCTAAACCTAAACTAAAAAACAAAACCTAAAAATAAACCTAAAAAGAAACATAAAACCTAAACCTAAAAACAAAATATAAAATTACACCTAAACCTAAAAATAAATATTAAAATAAAGTAAAATAAATATAAAATAAACTAAGTAAACCTAAACCTACCAGTTTAGTTAATTTTTTTGAGAGAAAAGGCACGAGAATCTGACAGTGAGCCCTAAATCCTAAATTCATAACAAACCCTAAAAGTAACCCTAGGCTCAAAATACAAACCCTAATGCTAAAACCCTAAACCCTAAAAACTAAAAATGATTCCAAAAATAAAAAAACAAAAAAAAACTCAGCCTAGGCCCTAAAACCCACCACAGGCCCTGCAGAACCCTAAACCTAAAACTAAACCCTAAAACTAAGCCTAAAACAATCCTAAACCCTAAACACTAAATCCTAAACCTAAATCTTAAACCCTAACCCAACTATAAACCCTAAACCTAAACCCTAAAACTAAAACCCTAAACCCTAAACCTAAACTAACACCTAATTAAACTAAGCCCTAAATCTAAACCCTAAATTAACCCTAAACCCTAAACTCCTAAAACCTAAACCTTAAACTAACCCTAAACCCTAACCAAACTAACTCTAAACCCTAAAGTGAGAGCAAAGACAGGAAATTTTCAAATTCAACTGGTTATATCCTTTGAACCAATCCAAACTTCTTTGGGGTATTTTTTTGGTAATGTCAATCTCAACCAAGATGCGTGCAACAGATGGCAGATCTAGCGCTTTGATCAATTTGAAGGGGTCTAAAATGAGCCCCAACCGCAAACAAAACTTGGTGAGTAACATAAGAATTCTCATGTTGGGGAAAGCCATAAAGGAACAATGGGATTCCTCTTTGACATCAAAGGTGACCATTTCAAGAGCGCATTTGACAATTATACACAAAATAGGAGCGAGCAAGACAAGAATAATCTAAATTATTTGATAATTGAATGAGGATATGTCGGATCAATCACCCAATATTGAAGACTCAAAGCTTTAAACTATGGAAGAAAGATCGATATTATCTAGAGTAGCACCGAAAGAGAATTTACCAACCAAAGAGAACTAAAAGGCTTAGCTAATTTCTCCACATCTGGTCGAACACATACGCAATCCAAAAGATGTTGAAATTAAGTTAACCAAGGCATTATAGCAAGGGATCTTACCAGAAAGAGCATCCTTAAAGGACTTGATAGCAAGCATATTAATGGTTGCAATTGGATCCAGAGTACCTTTAGGGTCGGTTAAAAATTAGCATCCGAGCGAAGTTGCTCTAGAGCGATGCCTCTGCCATTGAATGATCCAATGAGAATCACATAAGCAACTAGGGGAAGTGCAAACAAGCAATAAAATAGCGATCGCGATTGAGCCAATGTAAAAATGCAGAGAATTGCAGAACACAAAATTGCTAAAATTGCCGAGAGGAGCTGCACCGAGGAGTTAGTTTGGCCATGATCACTCTGAATGCTTTGTGTTACACCCTAACCTTAAAAAAGAATATATCAGAACACTAATACCTCTTGAACTGGAAAACCAATAAGTTAGCTTATGTTCCTAAAGCTACTCATAATGGAATTCATCCTCCTACACCTACCCCTTTATTACCTACTGATTTGTCTAATGAAAAATATTCTCGAGCTTGGTATAAATACTATTGAGTCTAAACTAATGATAACTTACCTAGCACTACTCCAACTTGCAATAATTTGGCTTCTCATGATAAACCTTTGCTTCATTTGAATCTTAATGACAATCTGAATGGAAATCTTATATTGGAGCAAAATAATGTTGATCCTTTGGTGTCAGACCAAAATTTGAATATGCATCATGGCAATGAAAATGTTATTTGTACTATTAATGGTGCAAGAACCTCCCCATCTACTTCTCTACAGAGTGATACTCAGGCTATCCAAATTTCTCATTCTAACTCTAATACTGAAGAAGGAGAAATCACCACTACTAAAACATTGACTGATACTACTCCTATTCTAGATACCAAAAACCAATCCCTTTCTGATGGAGATACTTTGGATTCTGATAGACCTTTCTAAACTATTACTAAAAAAAAATCTTCTAAAGCCAAAATGATTAATAATAACTTCACTAGAACCACACGTTCTTCTCTTACACCTCACAAATAATTATGTCCTCCTCTCTTCATTTTTACATTTTCTTTTTTTATCTTTTCTTTTTTGGATTTTTTTATTATGATAAATTTTCTTATTTGGAATATCCGGGGTTGTGGGACACTCGCCCACAACCGTGTTAGAGCCTCTGCACTCATAACATCAAACTTATTATTATTGAACCTTTCATTAACAATTCCAAGATTGCCCATGTTTAGCTTGATTTCAAAATTTCTTCTTCAATCTTAATAATAAAATTTGGTGTTTTGGAATAATTCAATCACCATTTCCATCATTGATGATCTTGATCAATTGAATGTCAAAATCTCATTAGGTGAGTTTTCTTTTGGTTCCTTTATCTATGCTTCTTATAATAGAGTGGTAGGAACATCCTTTGGAATCATTTAAGAACCTTCGCCTCCTCGCTAACCTTCCCGTTGGTTGGGGTGATTTCAACACTATCATTGCTTCTTCGGAAAGGAGGGGAGGATGTTCTCCTAACCTCCAATCCATGGAAGACTTCTCTAATATGATCCTAGATTGTAATCTGATT
The DNA here is from genome assembly GCA_021442155.1 of Cymbidium sinense. Classification (NCBI taxonomy): domain Eukaryota; kingdom Viridiplantae; phylum Streptophyta; class Magnoliopsida; order Asparagales; family Orchidaceae; genus Cymbidium; species Cymbidium sinense. The sequence goes on along the minus strand of CM038214.1, from coordinate 64,257,180 downwards.
GACATTGGTTTTTCAGTTGATTACACGTGGCATAACTCAAGACTTTGGCAGCATCTTGACAGGACCCTCTTTAATTCTCTTTGGATCAATCAATGGCCTCTTACTTCTATTGAATATTTGAGCAGAACTTTGTCTGATCATGCTGCTCTTTTGATCTCTATCAATACTCCCCCCCCCTTAACCCTTCTACTCCCTCACCTTTTCATTTCCAAAATATGTGGACCCAACATGGCGATTTCACTAATGTTGTTTTCACTAATTGGATGGGTCCCTGCTCACCCTGGATAATTTCATAAAGGCATGATTCGCTTTGGCTTAAGCTCAAGAGGCTTAAACAAAACCTCAATTGGTGGAACAAGCATATTTTTAAAAATCTTTTACCAATATTAAAGCTATGGAACAAGTGGTTTGTTCTCTTGAAGAGGTGCCTTAACCCACCCCAAGAAGCTTGATGAGTTGAGCATTGCCAAAGATAGTTTGATTAATTACCAAAATATGGAGGAAACCTATTGGCATCAAAAGCGCTAGCAAACATATTGCCGATGTAATAAAAACACTACTTCCATGCTATTTGCAATAAAAAAGCTCTAAACTTGATTAGGAAAATTAAGAACCCTAATGATGGCTGGATAACTGATAACAATGAAATTAAGGAATCTGTTATTCATCACTTTCAAATTTTATTAAATTCTAATCCTTCGTTAGATACGCCCTCTAACACCCATCTAATCTCTTCTATAATTAGCAATGAGGATAACCATTTGCTCACTATGCGTCCCTCAGAAGCATAGATTAGTAGTACTCTCAATAGCATGAACACTGATTATATTGCTAGCCCTAATGGTTTTATGACTCATTTCTTTCAACATTGTGGGCCTTTTATTAAATCTGATCTTGTTAATGCTGTTATTGATTTTTTTGATGGCAACTCTATTCCTAGATATTTTTCAAGTACTTCTATTATCCTTATTCCCAAAACCATCAATCCTAAATCTTGGGGCAATTTTAGACCTATTAGTCTTTGTACCTTTTTCTAAAAACTCATTGCTAAATTAGTTAATAATAGGATTAGCCCCTTGCTCCATAAAATCATCTCCCCTAACCAAACTGGTTTCATTAAAATAGAGCCATATCGATAATATTCTTCTCCTCAAGAGGTTCATGACATTGATGTTTCTTCCAGAGGAGGTAATATGCTTTTCAAACCGGACATCTCTAAAGACTTTACAACCTCAACCTGGGATTTCCTCTTCAAATCTTACATTTGTTTGGTTTCTCGATAATTTTATCCGCTTATAAAAGTTGTATCACTAACACGGTTTTGTTATCTTAAATGGTGAGTCCCTTGGTTTCTTTACTTCGAGCCATGATTTACGTCAAGGTGACCCTCTTTCTCCTTCTCTTTTTATCATTGTCATTGAATATCTTTCGAGGAGCCTCAATGATCTTTTCATTGAAAAACCTAACATGGTTTTTAAAACTCATGGTGGTTTTCCTGTTTCTCATCTTAGCTTTTGATGATTTTATAATCTTCGCAATGCCTCTCTTCAACATGTTAAAACTATTAAGAATCTCTTAAATGATTTTGGCAAGTTAGTGGTCTCTTCCTTAATGAAAGAAAATGCGTTTTATTCCTGCCTAAGATTCCTACCAATAGACTAAATCAAATCTCCAATTACTAATTTTAAGCAAAGTCAACTTCCCATTAATTATCTCGGCTCCACTTTTAAAGGCCGAAAAAGATCTCATCTTTTGATGACCTTATTCAAAAAATTTCTAATAAAATTTTAGTTTGGGAATTTCATTTACTCTATTTTGGTGGTAGGCTAACCTTGATTAAGAGCACTCTTAATTACATGCCTTCATATCTCATCGAAACCATTGTGCCAACCATTTCTAGCATCAACAGAATTGAGCGTCTCCTAAATAAATTTTTTTGGGGCTCCAATACCTCTTCTAAAAAAATGCACTGGACCTCTTGGTTTAAAGGTTGTGGCACACTTTGATGAAGGTGGTCTTGGTTGTAAATCCATAAAAGAAGCTATCGCCTTTTCCTATAAACTCGGTGGAATTTTAGAGTAATCATAGTCTTTGGACTAATTTCATGATCGCTAAATATTGCGGTAAGCACCCTTTGTCCCTTTAAGACTCTCTGTGGAAAAGACTTTGTTCTATCAAATGGGATGCATAATCCTTAATTTTTTGGGGAATTAACTCGGTGCCTCTTTCTTTGGCAAGATAACGGAGTGGATGTGGATCCATTGATGACTTACTCTCCACCCATTCCACTCCGCTATTAGAGTAAACTCTTTCTGGCATAACAATAAGTGGAACAATAGTAAGCTTGCTGATTGTATCCCTTTTACTTTCTTGAACATGGTTACTACTCTTCCTATCACTCCACACAATCAAGATCAGATTCTCTTTAAGCTCTCTCATAATGCTGATTTTAACCTCAAAAATGTGTGGCTCCACATTAAAGATACTAACGATTCCTCCTATGTATTCTCCAAACTTTGGAATAACAATATCCCTACTTCTTATTTTGTTCTTACTTGGTGTATTCTGAAAAATTATATCCCTGTTGATTCCTTGTTGTGGGGTAAAGGGTTTCATTTACCCTCTAAATGTCAATGTTGTTTCCATATTGAGAATGTTAATCATGTTTTTGTTAATGGGGTCATTACTTCTAAACTTGATTTGTATGATGATCTTTAACATCACAATTTCAATGGCTCTCTTACTTTATATCAACTTCTTGAAATCTATTTTGATAATACTATTAAAGGTCACATTAAAGTTATCATTGCTATCACTCTTATCTGGTTCATATGGATGGATCGTAATGATGCAAAACACCGTGGAATCCCTATGAACCACGTGAGGATTATTGCTAGAACTAAAAACAAAATTCATGACTTGTTTAAAGCCAATCTCATTCATTACAGACAATTCAAAGGCTGTAAAATCGGCATTAACGGATCAACCTTATCTTTAAATGACAAGATTGTCTATTGGAAAAAATCTCTTGACCATATTATTAAAATCAATACTGATGGCTCTGTCTCTCATAATGGATCTGGTTGTGGTGGCATTTTCAGGAACTCTAAGGGTATAGTACTATGTGCTTTTGCTTATCCCCTTATTTCTGATGTCCATTTTCTCGAGCTTATGGCGCCTTCAAAGCTCTTGAGATTTGCCTCCAAAATGGTCGGCTCAATATTTGGATTGAGGTGGATCTCTTGATTGATCTTTTGACTTCAGTAAGATGAGCGACCAATTATACTACCTCCTCAAACAAACTAGAGCTCTTCTTTCCCAACTGAATTTTAACATCACTCATGTTTGGCATGAAGAAAATGCTTGTGCTGACTCCCTTGCCAATCTGAGTGCTAGATCCGATGGTATCATCTTCTTTGATCAACTCACCTTACCCAAACACTTGCATGGGCTAGTTAACTTGGACAATTCTATGTTTCCTTATCTCAGAACTTAATCTAACCTTTTGATGTATATTGTCCATTCATCTTTTATCTGTATGCTTCTTTATTTTTTGGCTTTATGTTCCTTTTTGTGCCTTTTGTGGATGCTTCACACGGATATTACTTGTTGTCTTGATCTTTGTGTCATGATTTGGTGTTTTAATAGCTTCTCCTTCATTTGGAGACTCACTGCTTTTGGCATTTACACTGATAAAGGGCAGCTGTTGAGCTATGCGCATACTGATTCTCTGCATTGGAATTATGTTGAGCTATGTGTCAGCTACTATTGGTTTTATAACACCAATCCTATTTGGGATTTTAATATCAATACTGGCTGCATTCCTAATCCTAGGGGCTTAATCACGGATGGAGATATTTATTTTGATGGGTTTAGCTCGCCATTAATTTCTCGCAACTCTGTTTCAAAGATACCGCTTGGAGCATCTTAGTTATCTATGTTATTTCTATGCATTGTATTAGTGTTCACTATGCTGGTTGCAATATTTATTTTGATGATTTACTCTTAGGATGTTGGATTTTAACTGATAATGAATGTCTTTTTTTGACATCGCTTGTCTCCTATTAGATCTTGGGCGTCACGATATTCTCTTTGATTCTAGCTTGGAGCTGAAATTTTTCTTTTATTTCTGGGAGTTATCTTTAATTTTATTTTTCTGCACGAAGAGGCTTTTTGGCCTTTTTACTGATATTTATCTTCTTGGCTGTTGGCTATACTGGAATTTGGACCCCATTCAGCATGCTCTCTTTGGAATCCATTTTCGATTGAGGTCCCTTTGGTGGGATCTTGTTATGGGGGCTTTCTTCTTTCTCACCTACCATGGTTATTTTTGCGGATTTCTGCGACCTCCTTACCCCTAATGGCGACTTATTATTGTGCAGAACTTTGATATTACTTCTTGGTTATCTTTTTATGCTTCTTTTACTTTGCTTGGGTGGAATCTATGGCATTCTGTTGTTTCTTTCTACACTGTTTATTTTTTGACCTGGATGGAGTTTCTTCAGATTGTTTCTGGCTGCTTTATTCAAGAGATCCTTTCTGTGCAGGATGTTTCAGAGATTGGGGCTTTGGTCAAGCTCTTTTACTGCTCTTATCTGAAGATTATTTGTTTTTTGCTGGCTGTCTTCTCTTACTCTCTGTAGGAATGGGTTTTCATTTGTTTTCCCTCTCTATGCTATGATGGGAACATGCAAATCTTGAAGATCATTCTTCTATTCTGCTTGAAATTAATCAATGGTTTATCTTATATGCATAATTGGGTTATTGGCCAACCTACTGGTTATTACTGTCATTATCCTTGGCAGAATTGGATTAATGTGACTAAGCAACCTGCTACTGAACTGTTTGCTCTGAATGTCTCTTACTGGATTGGCTTGTGGTGGGGAGCTGTTCATTACCTATCCCTCCCTATCTGCTATCTTCTACTCATTCTTACTATTTTTTGTAACTGTAGACAGCTGAGTTGGGGTTTTGTTGACTTTCTTGCTACTTGCAGCTTAATTACTTTTATCCAATGTAGGACAGCTGTCGAGCATCAATTGGTTGCAACCTTCCTTATTACTGTTATTTTGCTATTTGTGATATCCCATGTCTACTCTAATATCTTTTGCAGGATTATAATTGTGTTATTCCTTTCAATGCTAGTCATTGGCTTTTTGGGTCCTCATCACAAATTGCTATCTTTGTGATTTATGGTTTTTTTTATTCTCGATTTCCCAACTGTTTGTGTTATTATCAGGCTTTTGATCACATCTTGTCGCACATCTGGTTCTGTTTGCCATAGTCAAAATTCTTCTTTTTTATGGGATCCATTTTATGTGCAGTCTACTCTTAATGGCTTTTCCTATGGTCAACTTATAGATACCTTCTTTCTTAGTTGTTGGCTGATATGGACCCTTGAGGCCACTGTCAATCTTGCTATTTCTGGTCTTGTTTCCCATGCTCAGCAGGTTTGGAGTTACTTAATGGATTTTCATTCTGCCTTTGCTGAGGTTGTGGGTATTTCTATTTACTCTGGTGGGAATTACTTGAACTGGATTGTCTTGTGGTGGGGAGCTGTACTCCCTATCTTTATATATGCTTTTGGGTGGACTCTTGGCCAGCTTGTTGGTATTAACTGCTTTGGTTGTTGGCTGAACTGGGATTAATACTATACATGTTGTCTCTGGGGTTTTGGTTTGTTTTGTTCAGCAAGTCTCTATTGAAGTTGTTAATTGCTTGGTGGATTTTGCTTTGAACCCCCTTATTGGTTTATTATTTGCATATCATCTGAATTCATTGGTCTACCTTATTTGCTGCTGTTTTCTCTATCTTCTTTCAATTAAACTTGTATCTATTACACTGTTTATCCTGGATGGGTGGCTTTATGGAAAGCTAGCTAGTTTTTGTTGTCTTGGTTGTTTCTTGTCTTGGAGATTTCTTTTAGTTTTTCAAGACTCTATGTTGGCTCCATCTTTGTTGGTTGTAGGACTGGTCCTATGTTCGCAAGTCAGCATTACTGTCGATGGTTTTAGTGATTGTCGCCTAGGTTGCCTTCCGATACCTATTTTATGCTCTATCTATTTGGTTATTAACTATTGCAATGTCTACTCTGATTGAGAGGTTTTATGGCCAACTTGTTATCCCTTCCTGCCTTGGATGTTGCTGTCTTAACTGTTGTTGTCTTGGTTGGTTTTTTCCTTGGTTATCCGTTGTCTTACTTTTTCTGGATTCTAATGTTGATACTCATTTGAATCCACTTGTTGATTTTTCTTCTGGTGGGTTCCAATGTTGCATTAGTTGTTTTGCTGTTGGGGTTGGCTTTCTGAATGCCCATGCTATTTATGTCTGGGCTACTATTTATCTCCTGATTGTTGTGATCTACATTACCCGCTGTTGTCTCTATTCCCATCTCGAATCAGTTAGGTTTGTGAGGTCGAGTGTACCGCTATTCCGAATGGGTGGTATGGCTTCCTTTTGCTGTCTTGCTCTCTTGGTTATTTGTTGATCTAGATTATCCGATTTTTGGTCCTGAATGCTGCTATTGGAGCTATAGCTCTAACTATCTTTACTTGGTGTTATTTTTGGTAGGTTGCAATCTATTTCCTGTGTTGGGCTATGCTACCTTCCTTTACAATTGCTTTTTCCCAATTACTGATATGGATATTATTTCCTGGCCTAAAAGATTCATATATATATCATATGTTTGGGATGGTGTTAATTATAGGCTCATTGACTTGATTAGCGTGATTTCAAAGTTATCTCCTTTGCTATTTTCTTGTGGAGGGATTATATCGGCTTTTTTCTTTCTTGGATATGCCTTTTCATGAGGTTCCGCAAAGATGGCTCATTCTTTTATGTTTATGTATTCTCATGTCAGGGTGACTATATTGATGATACTTTTCTTGAATGGGACACCTTATCCTTCAGCTCTTTGCAATTTCCTCTTTATATTAGATATTGTTTTGTTTAGGTTTGCAGGTAATAAAGCTCACAAGACTATCAACAACTGGGTTTTATCTCCTCACAGGTTTGTTGGCTATGATGGCTATGATGACCTCACTCCCTTTTGGTTTGGTAGTAGCTCTTGTGATGTAACCCTTCTGCTGAAGCTTGGATGCTCATATTTGCATCTGCCCCAACTTGGTGTGACTGAGCCTGAGCCTTTTCTATCACAATTCCTTACTATCATTCTCAGATTATGTTGTTTTCATTTATCTTTTTGTCTATATTACCTTAACTGTGCTAATCTCTTTCTTATTAAAATTTTGCAGGTGATTCTATCTTGTCCTCTTGCAGGTTTGCTTCGTATTATCATGCATTCTCACATCCTCCAGAGCATTGGCCCTAATCTTGCTTTAGCTTATTATGTTAATCAACTTGTATCTTTTGATTGCTTCAATGTCTTCTTTTGTTTTTGGATGTACTTACATAGGGGATTTACTCCTTAGGTTGATTGTAGCTCTTTGAGTAGTAGTTCTGGAGTTTATCCTCTTTAAGGACCTTGTAACCCTCTTTTTGTGGCAATAAAATACCCCTACATGGGGTTTCCCTAAAAAAAAAAAAAAACTCTAAACCCTAAGCTAACCCTAAACCTTAAACCTTAAACTCTAAACCCTAAACCCTAACCCTAACCTAAACCCTAAACTCTAAATCCTAAAGGCTAAACTCTAAAATCATAAACCCTAAACCCTAAGCTAACCCCAAACCCTAAACCCTAAAAGCCCTAAACCCTAAAGCTTAAACCCTAATCCCTAAACCCTAAACCATAAACTAACCCTAAACCCTAAGCTAACCCTAAACCCTAAACCCTAAAACCCTAAACCCTAAATCCTAAACAGAACTTAAACCTAAACTAAACTCTAACTAAACCCTAAACCATAAAACTATAAACCCTAAACCTAAACCTTATAACAAACCTAAACCCTAAACTCTAAACTCCAAACTCTAAATTAAACTCTAAACCCTAAATAATAAACTATAAAGTTAAACCTAAACCCCAAACCTTAAAATAAAATCAAAACCCTAACCTTAAACTCCTAAACCCCCTAAAACCCTAAACCATAACCTAAACCCTAAACCTAAACTTAAACTAAACTAACCTTAAACCTAAACTAAATATACAACCCTAAACTAAACTATAAACATTAAACCTTACTTAACTAAAACTAAACCCTAAACCCTAAATGTTAAACCTCTTAAACCCTAAACACTAAATACCTTAAACCTTAAAGTTTAAAACTATAATTAACCTAAACTCAAACCCCAAATCTTAAACCCTGCAACCTAAACCTAAGTAAGCCTAAACCCTAAACCCTGTTTAAACTAATCCAACTTAAACCCTGTAACCCTAAACAAACTAAACTCTAAGCTAACCTTAAACCTAAACCCTAAAACCTTAAACCTAAAACAAACTTAGACTTAAACTCTAAACCCTAAAGCAACCCTCCCTAAACCCTAAACACTAAACACTAAACTCTAAAATCCTAAACACTAAACTTAAATTAACCCTAAATAAACTATAAAGCTAAACCCTAAAGCCTAAACCATAATCCCTAAACCCTAAACCCTAAACTAACCTTAAACCCTAAGATAACCCAAACCCAAAACCCTAAACCCTAAACCCTAAACCTAAACCTTAAACCATAAAATCATGAACACTAAAACCCTAAACCTCATACCTAAACTCATAAATTCTAAACCCTAAAAACTTAAATACCTAAACCTAAACTAAATAAAACCTAAAAATAGAATAAATTAAAAACCTAAACCTAGATAAAATAAAATAATAAATAAAATTAAAACATAAACTAAAACTTGAACCTAAACGTAAAAATAAAATAAAATAAACTAGTAGAAATAAACTAAAATTAAATAAATAAAAACCTAAACTAAACTAAAAAAATAAAATAAATCTAAGAATAAGAAAGCTAAATTAAATAAAAACTAAATGTAAAATAAAAATAAAATAAACCTAAAATGAAATAAAATAAAATGTAAATAAAAACTTAAACCTAAATAATAAATCTTAAAATAAAAAAACCTAAACCTAAAATAAAAAAATAAACAAAATAAAATAAAAAAAACTAAAATAAACTAAAATAAAATAAATAAAACCTAAACATAAACCTAAAATAAACTAAACCTAAACCCTAAAATAAATAAAATAAAATAAACTAAAAATAAAACTAAACCTAAACTAAAAAATAAAACTTAAAAATAAACCTAAAATGAAAAGCTAAAACCTAAACCTAAAAAAATAAAATAAAAACCTAAACCTAAACCTAAAAAATTAAATTAAATTAAAACTAACCTAAAAAGTAAACATAAACATAAACCTACAATAAAACCATGAACTAAAATAAAAATAAACCTAAATAAAAATAAAAAAAATAAATTAAACTAAAATAAATAAAAAATTAAACTAAATAAACCTAAGTTCACTTGATTTTTCTAAAAAAACACCAAATCCTAAGCCCTAAACCATAATCCCTAAACCCTAAACCCTAAATCCTAAACCCTAAACCCTAAACCCTTAACCATAAAACTAACCCTAAACCCTAAATCCTAAACCTAAAAAAGCCTAAACCCTAAACCCTAAATCCTAAACCCTAACCCTGACCCAAATCTAAACTCTTAATCTTTAAAAACTAAACCTTAAACACTAAATCTAAACTAATCCAATCCTAAACTAAATCTAAACTGAAATGTTAAACCCTATGAACCCTTAACCTAAACTAACTTTAAACTTGTTAACCCTAAACCCTAAATACTAAACCCTAAAAACCCTACACCATAAACCATAAATCCTAAATCCTAAACCCTAAACTCTAAACCCTAAACCCTAAAAGTAACCCTAAACCCTAAACCCTAAACCTACAACCTTGAACCCTAAACCCTAAACCTTAAACCCTAAACATTAGACCCAAAATCCTAAACCGACACCCTAAACCATAAATCCTAAACCCCAAAAAAGCCTAAACCCTAAACCCCATCTTCCCTCTCCTCCACTTTTTGGGTGCTCTAGTGAATTTCATTTCCCCTATGGAGGTTCATCTCTTTTTTGACTTTTCCTATGGAAATTTCAGCTGGTTTTCCATTTCGACGGCTTAGCTTGGCTTTCGGCTTCTTCTATCATTGCCTGTTATTGATCATGGTTGTGTTCTCTACTTCCTCGTCGGGTAACCTAGAGATTTTTGCTACTCCCATTAAAGTTTCTAACTCCTTGTGGGTCTCTAGATTAAACCCTTCGCTAGCTTTAAAATCCTTCATGGATGTTCTTGCTGGTAAGGCCAATTGCACTGGTGAGTCTCTTGAACTTATGTCTACCTCCTTTCAGGGTGTACCCACGATAATGTGTTCTAATTTGATTATGTAAAGGCTTGTGAAACCCTTTGAATTCATGTTGCTAGGTAAATTCTCATTGCATCATCCTACTTTGGAGAATATTCATTTATTTTTCAAGCTCTCATTTTTTCTGCCAAATTGATCGATTCCCATCATTTCTTGGTTCAGCTTTTAAACATTTTATATTATTCTTGAGTTTTCTCTTGATGCTCATATTTTGTTTTCAATTATTAGATACGATTGTTGAAATGGATGCCTCATTTTGATGTTAATGTGGAATCTCCTATTATTATAGTTTGGATCTCTCTTCCCAATTTGCATGTTCATTTCATTAATCATGAGTTTTTTTTTTACTATGGGTGTGTTGTTCGGTCATCCTCTTCAAGTTCATCAGGCGACTGCTTCTAACACCAGGCAATCTGTTGCTTGGATTCTAGTAGAGTTGGATATAACTAAAAAATTTCCAAAGGATAAAGTTATGGATGATGATTCTATCTCAAATGATTTTATTCCTGCTTCTTTGCCACCTATAATTGAAGAAAATGTTATGCTTCATGAGGGCTTGATTGGTGAGCAAACTAAGGATAAAGTTTCTAATCCTGACTTAGGCACTTATGCTTTAAATGATTCTAATTCTTCTCCTGCTTCTTCATCTAATGTTGAACTAATTTCTAATCTAATTTTGCAACATAATAATGATTTGGAAGAAGGTGGGCTACAATGATGGTCTTAATGTGCAACCTTATTTCAAGCATATCCTTGAACAATCCTTATCTGATGGTGATGTTGTGGATTTGACTAATAAATTTCAAACATTTTTTAGAAAGAAAAATAAAACTCCTAAAACTAAATTTCCTAACTTTGCCAGAGTTACTAGATCTAGCTTTTTTGCCCCAAAATAAATGGTTTCTTTCTTAATTTGGAATGCAAGAGGGATTGGTACACTCTTTGTTACAAATAGCATTTGAAATTTAGTTTGTTCTCATAACATTTCCTTTTTGGCTATATTGGAATCCTTTATTCTTCCTTCTAACATTTCTTCTAATATTAGAATGATTGGTTTTGGTAATTTTTTTGCTAATTCAAGAAATACAATTTGGATTTTTTGGAATAGTTCTTTTGTTTTGCAGGTTTGGATGATTTATCCCAAGTTGTGAATGTTAAAATTACTTATGATAATTGGTGTTGTTTTGGTTCATTTGTTTATGCTTCTTGTAATAGAAATGGTAGATGACTTCTTTGAGAAGATCTTATTAGTTTCTCTTCTTCTGTTGATGCTCCTTGGTTTGTGGGTGGGGATTTTAACACTATCTCTTTTTCCTCTGAACGGGTTGGTGGTAATGCTTCAAACTTATGTTCAATGGAAGATTTTAATAACATGATCCTTCATTATTATCATATTGATATTGGCTTTAGTGGGTCTAAGTTTACTTGGAATAATTATAGACTCTGACAAAAGTTAGATCGGGTTCTTTTTAGCCATTTACAGATTAACCTTCTCTCTAGTACTTCTACGGAGCACTTAAGCAAAACCCTTTTGAAGCAATCTCCCTTGCTTATCACTGTGAACTTAAATGTTACTAAACCCACCTCTCCTATCCTTTTTCTCTTTCAAAATATGTGGCTCATGGATGACAGATTTTTGGATGTTGTTGCTAGTAACTGGGGTGAGCCTATCCATCCTGATGAATCTATTTTTGGGATGAGGAGATTGTGGTTCAAATTATAAAGATGTAAATAATGCCTTAATTGGTGGAATAAACATTATTTCAAGAACCTTTTTGTCAATATCAAAGAAATGGAGAATGTGGTTATACTTTTGGAAGATGTTGTTGTTAATGACCCTTCTAAAATTCATTTGTTGGCTCAAGCTAAAAATAGGTTAGCATGTTATCAAGTCATGGTGCAGACCTATTGGCAAAAAAAGGCTTCTATGAAATGGATCTTTGTTGGTGATCATAATACTTAATATTTTCATCCCATGGTTAGAAAGAAAAAGGCTCTAAATCACATTAATAAAATAAAAACTAATGATGGTGTTTGGTGTTCAGATAAAAGGAGCTTCTCGATTACGCTATTTCTTTTTATACAAAGCTTCTTAATAAAATTATTGCTTATGATGAGATTTCTTCACCTGAAGTTATCCCTAATCTCATTTCTGATGATGATAATAAGATGCTTTCTTCCTTGCCTTCTGAGCGTGAAATTGATGACACTTTGCAAAGTATGAATACAGACTCAGTGGCTGGCCCTGATGGTTTTACTACCCTCTTTTTCCAAACAACTTGGATTACCATTAAATAGGACTTGGATAAAGTTGTTCTTGATTTCTTTAAGGGTAGTACTCTCCCCAAATATTTTGGTAGCACCTCCATTATTTTAATTCCTAAAAATAAGAATACTGAAATTTGGAGTGATTTTAGGCCAATTAGCCTTTGTTTTTTTTTAACAAAATTATTTTTAAGATGTTGGCTAAAAGGTTGAGTATCTTGCTTCCCAACATTATCTCCCCCAATCAAACCAGATTTGTTAAAGGTCGATCCATTTCAAATAATGTTCTTTTAGCCAAAGAAATGATCCATGATTTGAATGCCAAAGTTCGCAGTGAAAACCTGCTTTTTAAGCTTGACATTTCCAAAGCTTATGATAATATTGGTTGGGTTTTCCTATATAAAATCTTTGCTTCATTTGGATTCTCTAATCAATTTATTTCTTTAACTAAGAATGAGATTGAGAATTCTCAGTTTTCTTTGCTCCTCAATGGTGAAGTTCATGGTTTCTTCTCTTCTTCTCATGGGCTAAGGCAAGGGGACCCTCTCTGTCCTGCCCTTTTCTCTATTACTGTGGAATACCTTTCTAGGTGTATTAAGTAGGTGTTTAGTAAAATGTCTAACATGTACTACAGAACCAGTGGTGGGTTTCCCATTTCTCACCTCAGTTTTGCTAATGATTTCATTATATTTTACAATGGCTATGCTCTTTATATTAAAAAGTTATGTAATTTCTTAACTCTTTTGGCAGGGAGAGTGGCTTGAATATTAATCCTGATAGAAGTTATTTTATTACTAGCTCTTCTATTTCCTCACCTAAGATCAATGTTATCAAGAATATTATGGCTTTTTCTCATCAAATTCCCCCTATCAAGTATTTCGGTACTCCTTTATATAGAGGAATGAAAGGATCTTTTTTTTTGATGAAGTCATTCAGAAAATAAAAAAGAAAACCTCCTCCAAGGAGTTTAATTTACTTTCCTTTGGTGCTAGACTTACTTTAATCAAAAGTACCATTTGTTTTTTGCCTCTGTATCTCTTATCTACTATTGTTCCTACTCGTTCTATTATGAAAAGGATCAATAGACTTTTTAATAAATTTTTTTGGGGATCTAGCTCTTCTACCAAAATATTATATTGGGCTAGTTGGAACAACCATTGTGATCGTAATAATGAAGGTGGCTTGGGTTGCAAAACATTAGAGGATTCTATTGACTATTTTTCCTACAGAATGTGGTGGAATTTTAGAAATAACCATAGTTACTGATCTAGGTTTATGCATGCTAAATATTGTTAAGGCAAACATCCCCTCATTTGTGCTTTCAAATCTGGGGATTCTCCTGTGTGGAGAAGACTTTGTAGTATCAAATAGAATGCTAATATCTTGAGGTGTCAATTCTGGTTCCTCTTCCTTTTGGCAAGACAATTGGCTGGGTCAAGGCTCTATTGATTCCTTGCTTAATACTCATTCAACTGTGATGCTTAAGATTAATCAGTTAATTTCTCATAATATCTAGGATGTGGCTCAATTAAATATCCTTGTCCCTAATGTGATAGTTGACAAAATCCTAAAAATTTGTCTTTTCCCTAATGAACCCGACAAAATTCTCTTTAAAAAATTTTCTTCTAGAGATTTTATTTTTAAGGATGTTTGGCACTTCATCAGATTTAAATATCAAGAGTCCTTGGTCTTTACTAAAATTTGGAATATTTGTGCCCCTACTTCATTTTCGATTTTAACTTGGCACATTCTGAATCATTATATCCCTGTGGATGCTACTTTCTGAAAACAAAATGCTTCCATCTCACCTCTAAATGCTACTATTGCTATCACATTGAAACTTTGGATCATGTTTTTGTGAATGGTCCTATTACTGCTAAAGTGTGGAAATAGTATGATAATATTTTTAATAATTTCCATTTTAGTGGTTCATTTCCTATTATGCAACTTCTTGAAGCTTGTTTCTCTCATACTTCTATAGGTCATGTTAAAATTATTTTGGCTACTATTCTTTGGTATATTTGGATGGAGAGAAATGATGCTAAGCATCGTAATATTCTTATGAACTATCATCGTATTATTGCTAGAGCCAAATATAAAATTAGTTCTCTTTTTAAAGCTAATCTTCTTACTTACTGTAGTTTTAAAGTGTGAAATTCTATGGCCTTCAATTTTGGGATTAACCTTCCCTCTTGTAATGTCTCTCCTACCCAAAAAATTATATATTGGATTAAACCTAATTATCACTACATTAAGGTTAACAACGATGGCTTAGTTTCTAATGGCTATTATGGCCATGGTGGGATTTTGAGAGAACATAGTGGCAAGGTTATCTCTGCTTTTGCTGCCTTTTTATAGCCTTGTTCTGTTATTTTTGAGCTAAAGGTTTTCATCATGGAATTTCTATTTGTTTTACGACAAGGTTTTCATAAGATCGGTTTAAAATTGATGCTCTCCTTCTTCTAGATTTAATGAATTCGATGCTCATGGTAATCTTGATGTATTCTTTACTTAAGCATACTAGGAGGCTTCTTGCTAACCTAGATTTTCATATTTCTCATATTTATAGGGAAGCCAATTCTTGTGCTGGCTTTCTTGCCAATTTAGGAGCCAAGTCTTCTTCTATGCAAATGTTTTCTAATGATGACATCCCTTTCTATTTAATTAGTCTTGTGAATCTAGATAAAATAGGTTTACCTTAAGTTAGAAGCTTTTAATCTTTTCTCCTCCAATGGGGATTTGGCTTTCCCCTTATTTTTGGTTTTGAATATTTCTAGTTTACTCTTATGCTAGTTTGGTCTTTGTTTATTTCTTCTCCTATACCTACTTTTATTTTCCTGTTTGGTTTTTTCCCATTCTTTGGATGGGTTGGGGCTATCCTTCCATTCTTTAGAATTTTTCTGTACTTTTTATTTTCTAGTTTGCTTTTTCTTCATCCTGGTAGAGGTGTTTGCTATAGATGGAGACTGTTTGGTCCTGCTTGTTTGTTGATTGGTGTGGTTCTCTTTTTTGGTTGGATCTCTCTGCAACCTTTTTTTTCCTTGGTTGGAATTATTATGTGTGCCTCTTGTAATTCTGATGTTATATTTTTAATTGGTATTCTGAACTGGAAGGTGGCTAACTACTGGTTGAATGTTTTTTGGATTTGGCTGATGTTTTCCCTATTGGAATTCTTGTTTGTGGCTATCTCTGGATATTGGATTATTTTTTACCATAAAGGGTTTTTACATTTTTTTAGCTCCTGTATCTTGCTATTTTAACTAGATTCTCATGTATTTAGATTGGATTTGGTGGCTGTTATCTATGGATTTTTCTTGGGATTTTTTCAATATTTTTAAATGGATGACTCTTTTTATCTTTCATCCTGATGGTTCTAAGTCTAATGATTTAAATCCTTGGCTGTCTTGGTGGCTCACAGGGTGGACTACCTTGCTGGTTGCTTGGATTGGGTGCTCTAGCTGGCTGATTGAGTTTAAAGAGTATTTACTTTGTTATAATTGTTTTGATCTTGTCAAGTCTATGTATGGATCCGGTTGTTTCCATTCTTCTCTTCTTCTAGATTTTCATTTTTGGATTGTGGTTGAAACTCTACCCATTCCTGTTTTGTTGGTTGCCTTTCTTCCTATCATTCTTGATGTTAGTCTTACAATTAATCTGGATATTATTATCGTTTATAGATCTTGGCATGTTTTTTAATGAAGGACCTTACCAATTATGGTCCTCCTTTTGCCTTTGTTTGGTCTCTGCTTAGTCATATTTCCTTTATTGTGAGGTTTGCTCCAAGCAACTGTGTTAGAAATTCTTGGTGGTGGCTTTGTTGGTGCTCCCTATGGTCTAAGGCTTTCCTGATGGGTTACCTCCTTATCTGCTATACTGAGTTTAATATATCTGACTGCTAGGTTTTTTGTGGCTACATTTGTTGTTTGAAGTTTTATGCAGGTTTGTGCGATGATCATCATTGGATAAGGAACTAGAAGAGGTATGCTGGCAATGATGGCCATGATGCTTCCCACTCCTTCTTTTGGTTGGTAGTGCAACCCTTCACTTGAAGTCTGGATACTTACATATGGTGCTGCTCCTTAAGATGACTATTACTAAGCCTGAGCCATTTCTTCATCTTTTTACTTCTATCTGCTCTTATATTTTATGCTTAATTAATGATTTCATTATCTATACTAATCCCTTTTTAAGCTTGTAGCAGATCTCTGGTACAGGTTGGGAGACTTTTGCTACTGGATTGAGCTGGTTTTATAAAGAGCAGAGGAAATTTGTTGTTGATTTCAAGGATTATTTTTTGTGGATCAATGTTTCTTTTTTTATTAGCTACCTTTCTTTATCTATTCTATTAGCTAGGGGGCTTATCTCCTTAGGACTTTTTGTAGCTCTTTCAGCTTAGAGATTTTCCCCCTCTAAGGACTTTGTACCTTTTCTTTGTGGCAATAAAATTTTCCTAATTTCCTAAAAAAAACCTTAAACCCTAAACCCTAAACCTTAACTCCTAAACCTTAAACCCTAAACCCTAACCCTAAACATAAACTCTAAACCCAAATCCCTAAACCCTAAACCTTAAACCCTAAACTAACCCTAAACACTAAATCCAAAACCCCAAAAGCCCTACACCCTAATGCCTAAACCCTAAACCCTAAACTAACCCTAAACCGTAAGCTAACCCTAAACCCTAAACCCTAAACCCAAACCTGCCTAAACTCTTAAATCCTCTACCTCACTACCACTAACTGACCTCCTCTCCTAAACTTACAGGCCTGCACCCTTAAATCCCCAAACTAGTCAATCTAATTGACCCCTAAACTGGGCTTTTAAACCTCCTAAACCTAAAACCCTGGGCCACTCCAAACCTCCAAACCTCCCTGGCCACTCCACTGACCCTAAACAGGCCCTGATCCTTAACTGAGGCTAAACCTTAAAACTGACCTGGGCCCTCCTAAATCCTCTCCCTACCATAAACTAGCCACTCCTAACCCTAAACTCCTAAACCTAAACCACCAAAACTAAATCTAACACTACCATACCACCTAACTTAAACCTAAAATCCTAAAAAATAAATAAATGCAAACCTAAACGATAAAATTAAATAATAAAATAAAATAAAAACCTCAACTAAAACTTAAACCTAAACTTAAAAAAAACTAAAATAAAATTAATAAAAACCTAATCTAAACTAGAAAATAAAATAAACATAAGAATAAAAAAACCTAAATAAAATAAAAACTAAACGTACAATAAAAATAAAATAAACTTGAAATAAAATAAAATAAAAACTAAATTAAATTGTAAACCTAAAAAATAAAGCTAAAAATAAAAAAACCCCTAAGCTAAAAAGAAACCTAAACCTAAAATAAAAATAAAATAAACCTAAGCTAAAATAAACTAAACTAAAATAAATAAAACTTTAACCTAATCCTAAAATAAACTAAACCTAAACTAAATAAAATAAAATAAACTAAAAATAAACCTAAACCAAAACTAAAAAACAAAACCTAAAAACTAACCAAAAATAAAAACCTAAAACTTGAACCTAAAAAAATAAAATATAAACCTAAACCTAAACTTAAAAATAAAAAATAAAACCTAAACCTAAAAAATAAAATAAAAAAAACTAAACTAAAAAATAAACCTAAACCTAAAGCTTAACTTAAAAAATAAATTAAAATAAAAAGCTTAAACTAAATTAAATAAACCTAAAATAAATAAATAAAATTATATAAAAATAAAATAAACCTAAATAAAATAAAGTAAAAAAAATAAAATAAACTAAATAAACATAAACCTATGAGTTTACTTAATTAAAAATAAAATAAAAAATTTAAAATTAAAAACTCTAACTCTAAACCCTAAATCCCAAAACTAACTCTAAACCTAGAACCCTAAACCTACAACCCTAAACCCTAAACCCTAAAATCCACAACCCTAAAAACCTTAACCCCAGACCCAAACCCTGACCCTAAACCCAAAACCCTGAGCCAAACTATAACCTGACCCTAAACCCTAAACCCTAAACCATAAATCCTTAACCCTAAACCTTCCAGAAACCTAAATCTTAAAACCAAAACCTAAACCTAAAATAAATAAAACTTAAAAAATAAAATAAATAAATAAAATAAAATAAAACATAAACCAAAACTAACATGGCTAAATCTAAACCTAAAAATAAAATAAAATGAAAAATATAGACTAAATTAAAATAAAATAAATAAACCCTAAACTAAACTAAAAAATAAAATAAACATCAAAATATAAAACCTAATTAAAATAAAACCTTAAAGTAAAATAAAATAAAATAAAAATTTAAACCTAAAAATAAATAAAAAATAAAACATAAACCATAAGTTAAAAATAAAAAAACCTAAACCAAAAATAAATAAAATAAAATAAACCTAAACCTAAACTAAAATAAACTAAAATAAAATATCTAAAAGCTAAATCTAAACTAAATAAACTAAAAAACCCTAAACTAAATAAAATAAAATAAACTAAAATAAACATAAACTAGAAAATAATACTTAAAAAATAAGCCTAAAGAACGTCTAAACCTAAAGTTAATATAAAAACCTAAGCTAAAATAAATAAACATAAATAAAGAAATTAAAATAAATAAAAATAAAAATAATCCTAAATCAAAATATAAACTATTAATTTTTTAAAAATAACCCGAAGCCCTAAACCCTAAAACTAACCCTAAAACTTATATTCCTAAACCCTTAACCCTAAACCCCAAACCCTAAACCCTAAACTATAAACTCTAAACCCTAAACTCTAAACCTTAAACCCTAAAAACCTAAAATCAAACTAAAACTAAATAAAACCTAAAAATAAAATAAATAAAAAAAAAACTTAAAATAAAATAAAATAAAATAAAAACCTAAACTAAAAACTAAACCTAAAAATAAATTATAAAAAAAATAACAACTAAACTAAAACAAAATAAATAAAAACCTAACCTACCTAAAAAATTAAATAAACCTAAAAATAAAAATCTAAATAAAATAAAACCCAAATGTAAAATAAAAATAAAATAAAGTTAAAATAAAATAAAATTAAAAATAAATAAAAACATAAAACTAAGAAATAAACCTAAAAATAAAAACTAAAAATAAATAAAAAATAAAACTTAAACCCTAAACTAAAAAAACCCTAATCTTAAAATAAAAAAATAAAATATACCTTAAATAAAATAAACTAAACTAAAATAAATAAAACACAGACAACCAAAAATAAACTAAACTTAAGCCTAAACTAAATAAAATAAAATAAATAAATAAAATAAACCTAAACTAAACTAAAAGATAAAACCAAAAAATAAACCTAAAATAAAAACGTAAAACCTAAACCAAAAAAAAAAACTTAAAGATAAACCTAAAAATAAAAAATAAAATTTAAACCTAAAAATAAACTAAACTAAAAAATAAACATATTCCTAAACCTAAACCTAAAAAATAAACGAAAATAAATAAATAAACCTAAAATAAATGTCTAAACTAAATGAAAATATAAATAAAATAATAAAATAAATAAATAAAGATAAACCTAAACCTAGTCTGCTTGGTTCTTTTAAAAATAAACCACACTAAATCCTAAATCTTAAACCACGAACTTGAAACCCTAAACTAACCCACCCAAAACCCTAAATCTGATCCATAAAACCCTAAAACCACAAAAGCTGAAACTAGGCCCTAAACTAAACTAAAACCTACCTAAACCCCGCCCTAAACCAAAACACACCCTAAAAAAGCTCAACCACCCTAGGCCACACCCCACCCTAGCCTACCCTAAACCACAAAAAACTAAAACCTATCTAAATGGCTAAATAAACTTTAAATAAAATAAAATCTAAGCCTAATTAAATAATAAAATAAAATAAATAAAATTGAGAACTAAACTTACCCAAAAGGTTAAATAAATAAAATCCTAAACCTAAATAAATAAATAAAATCCTAAACTAAAATAAAAATAAAATATAAAAAAACTAAATTAAATAAAATAAACCTAAACTAAACTAAAATAAAATAAACCTAAGAATAAAACCTAAATTAAATAAAACTAAAAAATAAAATAAACCTAAAATGAAATAAAATAAAACTAAATAAAAAACCTAAACCTAAAATAAACCTAAAATTAAAACATAAATAAATAAAACATAAACTAAAATAAATAAAACTGAAATATAAACCTAAAATAAACTAAACCTAAAACTAAACCTAAACCTAAACTAAATAAAATAAAATAAACTAAAAATAAACCTAAACCTAAACTAAAAAAATAAAACCTAAAAATAAACTTACAATAAAAACCTAAAACCTAAACCTAAATATAACAAAATAAAAACCTAAACCTAAACCTAAAATAAAAAATAAAACTTAACCTTAAAAATAAAATAAAAATGAAACTAAAGTAAAATAATAAACATAAAACTAAACTTACACTAAAAAATAAACTAAAATAAATAAACATAAAATAAAGAAACTAAGCCAAATGAAATTAAAAAAACCTAAATAAAAATATAAAATAAATTAAATAAACTAAATAAATGTATGCCTACTAGTTTACTTAATTAAAAAAAACTTTAAACCCTACTAGTTTATCTCTTCTGTTTCTATATCTGCTCATAGAATCAATAAAATAAAGCATATTGCTGGTTCTTCTCTTCAATGTTTTCCTATCAAATATTTAAGCTCTCCTTTATATTGTTGTCCTAAGAGATCTCATCTCTTTGATGAGGTTATCCAACATATTCAGAATAAAATTTCTACCCTTGAATTTCATTTTTTTATCTTTTGGTGATAGATTAATTATTATTAAAAGTATTCTTTACTCTCTTCCCTTATTTTTGTTGCTTAATATTGTTCCTACTTCCCTTATTATTATTAGAATTGAATGACTTTTTAATAAATTTTAATAAGTTTTTTTGGGTTCTAGGCATTCGACCAAAAGGCTTCATTGGGCTTCTTGGTCTGGCATGTGTGGTACTTTATTTGAAGGTGGTATTGGTTGCAGGTCCTTGATGGATTCCACCAATATCTTTTCCTATAAACTATGGTGGAATTTTTGGGAGAATGTTAGTCTTTGGGCTAATTTTATGAATTTCAAATATTACAAAGGTAAGCATCCCTTAATTTGTAATTATAAACATAGTGATTCTATTGCTTGGAAATGCCTTTGTGATGTTAAATGGCTTGCATAACCTCTAATTTTCTTGGGTATCAATGGTGGTTCTTCCTTTTTTTGGCAAGATAACTAGTTTATTCTATTGATTATATGCTTAATACTCATTTAACTTCTTCTTTAAAGTTAATCTTTTTTTAAATGGTGATTGGAATCACTCTCTCATAAATGATTTGATTCCTGAATCCATTTGTAATAATATCACCAATATTATTATTGATGGTACTATTCCAGATCAAGCTCTTTACAGAATTTCTAATAATGGTGATTTTTCCCTTAAAGATACTTGGCACCATATTAGAGTTAATAAACCCTCTTCTTCTATCTTTCTTAAAATTTGGAATAATATTATTCCTACCTCTTATTTGATAA
Source organism: Cymbidium sinense (assembly GCA_021442155.1). Taxonomy (NCBI): domain Eukaryota; kingdom Viridiplantae; phylum Streptophyta; class Magnoliopsida; order Asparagales; family Orchidaceae; genus Cymbidium; species Cymbidium sinense. The sequence continues at coordinate 64,235,031 of CM038214.1, read as the reverse complement.
TTGTTTGGAGGATTTTAAGGGGTTTTATTACTGTTGATTCTTTACTTTTGGATAAAGGCTTTTATCTTCTTTCTAAATGCATGTGTAGCTTTCATATTGAGAATGTTAGTCATGTTTTCATTAATGGTGCCATTGCCTCTAAAGTTTGGGGTTAGTATGAGGAGTTATTTAATTTAAGTTGTTTTAATGGTAAGCTTTCTTTAATGCAACTTCTTAACTCATATTTTCCAAATACTATCAAAGGGAATATCAAAATTATGGTGGATTTTACTTTGATTTGGTTTATTTGGCTTGACAAAAATGATGTTAAGCATCGTAATGTGCCTATGAATCATAAAAGGATTATTGCGAAGACTAAAGGTAAGATTTTTTTCTTTACATAAGGCTGCTCTTCTTAGTGGTACTAAATATAGAGGTTGCAAATTTGTTGCCTCTAAGTTGGGTATCAAGATTCCTTATTGTGACTCACCTCTTAATTATAAAATCATTGACTAGATTAAGCCTCTTAATTATTATATTAAAATTAATACTGATGGCTTTGTTGCACTTAACAAGTGTAGTTGTGGTGGTATTTTTCAAAATAGTCTTAGGAATATTATCTTGGCTTTTTCCACTCCTCTCTCTACTACTTCTGTTATTATGGATGAATTGATGATTGTTTATCATGCTCTTAAGCTTTGTTTGGACAGAAATTTTCTTACGATTTGGTTGGAATCTGATGCTGAGATGGTTGTTGCTATGATCAATTTTAATCACAAGGGTAATGCTGAGCTTTTCTATTTAATTATGATTATGTAAGCAATTATTTCTAAACTTTCATTAAAAATGACTCATATTTTGAGGGAAGGCAATCCTTGTGCTAATTTTTTAGCTAGCTTAGGGAGCAACCTCTATGATTTTACATTGTTTATCAATGATATTATTCCTAAGTAATTAAGAGGCTTTTCTAACTTAGATAAAGATGGTTTTCCTTATGTTAGATTTACTTAGTTTCTTTTTCTCTTTCTCTGTTCGTGGCTTCTCTTGCTTTCTTTGTTGGGGTGCTTCTACTGGTGGTATTCTATTCTATTGTTGTTGCCTCCTTTCCCTTGGGGATTTTTTCTTCTTCTATCCCTCTATTTTTGTTTCACTCTTTTCTGGTTTACTAGCCTCCTTTCTTTGGTAATTTGTTGCTCCCATTTATGTTCTCTATGTTTCCTTGCTAGTTTTGTGGTTACGCTCATTAGTTTTTTGGGCTTTTTTCTGGCTGTGCTGTTGGCCTTCCCTTTTCCTTCATTTCTTCTAGCTGGTTGCTTTCTGTTCTACTATTGGTGGTTGTTTGGTTGGTGTTTTTTTCTCTTACTTGGTTATGGTCCTGGCTTTTGGATGGGGTTGTGGTGCTTTTCTTCAACTCTTCTTCTATTCTGGTGGTTGGTGTTCTATTGGTTGATCCTCTCTGTTGGGGTCTTTGGTTGGTTATTTAGCTAGTTTATTTCTTATATTTCCCTTTTGATGGTTGTTCCATGTTCTTGGCTGGCATTGATGCTAAAAAGTAAAACCTAAAAATAAACCTAAAATGGAAACCTAAAACCAAAACCTAAGAAAATAAAATAAAAACCTAAACAAACCTAAAAAAAAAATAAAACCTAAACATAAAAAATAAAATAAAAATAAACCTAAACTAAAAAATAAACATAAAACTAAACCTAAACCTAAAAGATAAACTAAAATAAAATACCTAAACTAAAATAAATAAACCTAAAATAAATAAATTAAACTAATTAAAAATAAAAAATAAACCAAAATAAAAATATAAATTAAAATAAATGAAAATAAATAAAAATTAAACTAAATAAACCTAAACCTACCAGTTTACTTAATTTATAAAAAACCCTAAATCCTAAACCCTAAACCGTAAATCCTTAACACTAAACCCTAAACCCTAAATCCTAAGCTCTAAAACTAACCCTAAACCCTAAACTAACCCTAAACCCTAAACCTAAAGATCCTAAACCCTACAAACCTAAAACCATAAAACCTAAACTAAACCCTAAATTGTAAACCCTAAATCCAAGCTAACCTGGGCTAAAATGACCTGAAACTACTACCATGACACTAAAACCAAAACCCTAAACTTTAAAACTAAACACTGCCTGACCTAAACCCTACCTTAACCCTAAACCCTAAACCCTAAAACCTTAAACCCTAAAGCCCTAAATCTTAAACCTTAAACCATCAACCATAAACCTTTAAAACCTAAAAACCTAAACTTGAACTAATTTAAACGTAAAAATAAAATAAATAAAAGACCTAAAGCTAAATAAAATAAAAAAGTAAAATAAAATAAAAACCTTAACCTAAACCTAAAAAAACTAAAATAAAATAAATAAAAACATAAACTAAACTAAAAAATAAGATAAACCTCAGAATAAAAAACATAAATAAAGTAAAAACTAAACTTAAAATAAAAATAAATAAACCTAAAATAAAAAAATAAAAACTAAATAAAAACCCAACCATAAAAGTAAAACATAAAAATAAATTACAAATAAAACCTAAACCCTAAACTAAAAAAACTTAAACCTAAAATAAAAATAAAATAAACAAAATAAAATAAACCTAAACCTTAACTAAAATAAACAAAACTAAAATAAATAGGTTTAGTTTAAGGTTTAGTTTAATTTTTTATCTTAGTTTAGGTATTTATTTATTTTATTTTATTTTAGTTTTAATTTTTTGGGTTATATTATTTTTAGGTTTAGGTTTAAGTTTAGGTTTTAGTTTAGGTTTTTATTTTATTTTATTTATTTTATTTTTTTTAGGTTTAGGTTTTTTGTTTATTATTTTTTGTCTTATTACTAGGTTTAGGTTCTTAGAGTTTAGGGTTTAGGGTTTAGGGTTTGAGGTTTAGGGTTTAGCATGGGGTTATAAGTTTTAGGGTTTATGGATTGGGTTTAGGGTTTACTGATTTAGTGTTATGGGTTTAGGGTTTAACATTTAGGGTTTAGGGTTTTAGGGTTTAGGGTTTAGTGTTATTTTGTTTTAAAGTTAGGTTGAGGTTTTGGATTATAATTTTATCTAGTTTGTGTTTAGGTTTATTTATTTTAGTTTAGTTTATTTTTTATTTTACTTTAGGTTTTAATTATTTTTTTGGTTTTCAATTTTAGTTTAGCTTTGGTATAGGTTTATTTAGGCTTATTATATTATTTAATTTTTTAGTTAAATTTTTTTAGTTTAGGTTTAGGTTTTATTTTCTATTTCAGTTTATTTATTATTTTAATTTAGTTTAGGTTTTATTTTAGTTTAGTTTAGGTTTATTTAGGTTTAGGATTTTAGGTTCAGGTGTTTTTTAATTTTTTTTTTAGTTTATTTGTTTTTTTGTTTTTCTAGTTTAGTTTAGTTTATTTTATTTTGTTTTTAGTTTATTTAGTATAGGTTTAGGTTTATTTTATTTATTTAGTTTAGGTTTAGGGTTTAGGTTATATTTAGGTTTAGGTTTAGGATTTATTTAGGTTTCGGGTTTTATTTGGTTTATTTATTTTTCATTTTATTTTTATTTAGGTTTATTTAGTTTAGGTTTTATTTTTATTTTAGTTTAGGTTAAGGTTTAGTTTTATTTAGTTTATTTTATTTAGTTTTTATTTTATGTTTTGATTTAGTTTAGGTTTATTTTATTTTTTTTTAGTTTTAGGTTTATTTTTTTTTTTAGTTTTTTATTTAGGTTTAGCTTTTATTTTAGTTTAGGTTTAGGTTTAGGTTTAGGTTTTAGTTTTGGTTTTTTTATTTTAAGTTAAGGTTTATTTTTTTTATTTTATTTTTTATTTTTGTTTTATTAGTTTAGTTTATTTAGTTTATTTGTTTAGGTTTATTTTTAGTTTAGGTTTAGGTTTATTTATTTTAGTTTTGTTTAGTTAATTTTTATTTTGAGTTTATTTTGTTTTTAGTTTTATTTAGCTTAGCTTTAGGTGTAGGTTTATTTTTATTTATTTATTTATGTTTTAGTTTATTTAGTTTAGTTTGGTTTAGGTTTAGGCTTTATTTAGTTTAGTTTATTTAGTTTTATTTTATTTTGGGTTTAGGATTTATATTTAGGTTTAAGTTTATGTTTATTTAGTTTAAGTTTATTTTAGGTTTATTTTTATTTATTTATTTAGTTTATTTATTTAGGTTTATTTGTTTATTTAGTTTATTATTTTATTTATTTTAGTTTATTTTTATTTTAATTTTATCTTAGGTTTAGGTTTAAGTTTTTATTTTTGGTTTAGGTTTAGATTTAGGTTTAGGTTTTTATTTTATTTTATTTTATTTTTATTTATTTAGTCTAGTTTATTTTATTTTATTTATGTAAGTTTATTTAGTTTATTTATTTAGTATAGGGTTTATTTTATTTTAGGTGTCAATTTTATTTAGTTATATTTAGGTTTAGGTTTAGTTTATTTTTAGGTTTAGGTTTAGGGTTTAGGTTTGTTTAGCTTTAGTTTAGGTTTAGGTTTAGGTTTATTTTAGTATATTTCATTTTATTTTTTTAGGTTTATTTATTTAGTTTATTTTATTTATTTATCTAGGTTTAAGTTTTATTTAGTTTATTTTAGTTTATTTTTTTAGTCTAGTTTATTTAGTTTAGTTTAGGTTTATTTAGTTTTTTTATTTATTTAATTTAGTTTAGGTTTGTTTAGGTTTATTTAGTTTATTTTTTATTTATTTTGGGTTTAGGTTTAGGTTTAGGTTTATTTTTATTTTTTAGGTTTAGGTTTATGTTTAGGTTTAATTTAGGTTTTGTTATTTAGTTTAGTTTATTTTTTATTTTAGGTTTAGTTTATTTTATTTAGTTTATTTATTTCTTTAGGCTTAGGTTTAGGTTTAGTTTTAGGTTTAGGTTTAAGTTTATGTTTAGGTTTAGGTTTAGGTTTATGTTTATTTTATTTAGTTTAGGTTTATTTAGTTTAGGTTTAATTTATTTAATTTAGGTTTAGGGCTGAAGTTTAGTTTAGTTTAGAATTTAGGTTTAGGTTTAGGTTTATTTCTGGTTTATTTTTAGTTTAGTTTGTTTAGTTTTGTTTATGTTTAGGTTTATTTTTTAGGTTTTATTTTAGGATTTAGGTTTAGGTTTATTTATTTAGTTTAAGTTTTAGTTTATTTTGTGTACGTTTAGGTTTATTTAGTTTTGGTTTAGGTTAATTTTTAAGTTTATTATATTTAGTTTATTTTATTTAGGTTTAAGTTTATTTTGTTTAGTTTAGGTTTAGGTTTTTATTTATTTAGTTTATTTATAGTTAGGTTTAGGTTTATTTATTTTTATTTTTATTTTATTTTTTAGGTTTATTTATTTTTGATTAGGTTTAGGTTTAAGTTTATGTTTATTTTATTTTTAATTAATTATTTATTTTTATTTTTTTATTTATTGTAGGCTTAGGTTTAGGTTTAGGTTTGTAGGTTTATTTATTTAGGTTTAGGTTTAGGTTTATTTAGTTTAGTTTATGCTTATTTATTTAGTTTAGGTTTAGGTTTAGGTTTTATGTTTAAGCTTAGGTTTAGATTTAGATTTAGGTTTATTAAGTTTTTTTTAGGTTTATTTATTTTGTTTTTATTTAGTTTAATTTATTTATTTAGGTTTAGGTTTAGGTTTAAGTTTAGGTTTATTTTTTAGTTTAGGTTTTGGTTTATTTATTTTATTTTAGTTTATTTTAGGTTTTGGTTTAGGTTATTTTATTTAGTTTAGGTTTAGGTTTATTTAATTTAGTTTATTTTTTATTTAGTTTAGGTTTAGGCTTAGGTTTAATTTGGGTTTATTTAGGTTTAGGTTTATGTTTAGGTTCAAGTTTATTTTAGTTTATTTAGTTTAGGTTTAGGTTTAGGTTTTGGTTTAGGTTTTGGATTATGTTTAGGTTTAGGTTTAGGTTTAGTTTAGTGTTTAGGTTTTATTTTGGTTTATTTAGTTTAGTATATTTACTTTTTAGTTAGGTTTATTTATTTTAGTCTATTTATTTTATGTTTGGGTTTAGGTTTAGGTTTATTTTATTTAGTTTATTTTAGTTTAGTTTATTTTAGTTTAGGTTTATGTTTTGGTTTAGTTTAGGTTTAGTTTAGGTTTAGGTTTAGGTTTATGTTTAGGTTTGGGTTTAATTTATTTTTTAGGTTTAGGGTAAGGTTTACATTTAGGTTTATTTTTATTTAGTTTATTTAGTTTAGGTTTAGGTTCAAGTTTAGGTTTAGGTTTTTGTTTGGGTTTATTTTTATTTAGTTTATTTTATGTTTGGGTTTCTTTAGTTTAGTTTAGTTTAATTTAGTTTAGGATTATTTATTCAGTTTAGTTTATTTAGGTTTAGGCTTAGGTTTATTTTAGGTTTTAGTTTATTTATTTTAGTTTTTAGTTTAGTTTAGTTTAGTTTAGGTTTATGTTTTATTTTAGTTTAGTTTAGGTTTAGGTTTAAGTTTAGGTTTATTTTCTTAGTCTAGGTTTATTTTTAGTTTAGTTTAGGTTTAGGTTTATTTATTTTTAGTTTAGTTTAGGTTTATTTTATTTAGGTTTAGGTTTTGCTTTTATTTATTTAGTTTAGGATTAAGTTAAGGTTTAGGTTTAGGTTTTATTTAGTTTAGTTTAGTTTTGTTTAGGTTTAGGTTTATTTACTTAATTTAGTTTAGTTTAATTATTTTAGGTTTAGGTTTAGTTTAGGTTTATTTTAGTTTAGTTTAGTTTAAGTTTTTAGGTTCATTTAGGTTTAGGTTTAGATTTTATTTTTTAGTTTAGTTTAGGATTATGTTTAGTTTAGGTTTATTTAGTTCATTAAGTTTTGGTTTTTTTAGTTTAGATTTAGGTTTATTTAGTTTATTTACTTAGTTTAGATTTATTTAGGTTTAGGTTTAGGTTTATTTATTTTAGTTTATAAAGTCTAGTTTATTTATTTTAGTATATTTATTTAGGTTTAGGTTTAGGTTTAGGTTTATTTTTATTTTAAGTTTATTTAAGTTTATTTATTTAGGTTTAAGTTTATTTTTATTTAGTTTAGTTTATTTAGGTTTAGGTTTATTTAGTTTAGTTTAGGTTTATTTTTTAGGTTTAAGATTTTTTTAGGTTTAGGTTTATTTAGTTTAGGTTTAGGTTTAGGTTTATTTTAGGTTTAGGTTTAGGTTTATTTATTTATTTATTTTAGTTTAGTTTAGTTTATTTATTTAGGTGTATGTTTAGGTTTCAGTTTATGTTTAGCTTTAGGTTTAGGGTTTAGTTTATTTAGGTTTAGGTTTAGGATTAGGTTTATTTTAGTTTAGGTTTTATGTTTAGGTTTAGGCTTAGGTTTTAGGTTTTATTTAGTTTAGTTTAGTTTAGTTTAGGTTTAGGTTTATTTTATTTATTTTAGTTTAATTTAGTTTAGTTTATGTTTAGATTTAGGTTTAGGTTTTAGGTTTATTTAGTTTAGTTTCGATTCATTTACTTTAGTTAATTTTGTTTAGGTTTATTTTAGTTTATTTATTTAGTTTAGGGTTAGGTTTATTTAGTTTATTTTATTTTATCTTATTTTCTTTATTTAGTTTAAGTTTAGGTTTATTTTATTTAGTTTATTTAATTTATTAGTTTATTTTATTTCATTTAGGTTTAGGTTTAGGTTTCAATTTATTTAGTTGAGTTTATTTTAGTTTAGGTTTACTTAGTTTAGTTTAGTTTAGTTTATTTATTTATTTAGTTTAGTTTGATTTTAGTTTAGGTTTAGGTTTATTTATTTTAGTTTATTTATTTAGTTTAGGTATTTATTTATTTTATTTTATTTTAGTTTTAATTTTTTGCGTTATCTTATTTTTAGGTTTAGGTTTAAGTTTAGGTTTTAGTTTAGGTTTTTATTTTATTTTATTTATTTTATTTTATTTAGGTTTAGGTTTTTTGTTTATTTTATTTTTAGGTCTTATTTACTATAGGTTCAGGTTCTTAGAGTTTAGGGTTTAGGGTTTAGGGTTTGAGGTTTAGGGTTTAGGGCATAGGGTTATAAGTTTTAGGGTTTATGGATTAAGGTTTAGGGTTTAGGCTTTTATGGTTTAGTGTTATGGGTTTAGGGTTTAACATTTAGGGTTTAGGATTTTAGGGTTTAGGGTTTAGTGTTATTTTGTTTTTAAAGTAAGGTTGAGGTTTTGGATTATTTATTATAATTTTTATTTAGTTTGTGTTTAGGTTTATTTATTTTTAGTTTAGTTTATTTTTTTATTTTACTTTAGGTTTTAATTATTTTTTTGGTTTTCAGTTTTAGTTTAGCTTTGGTATAGGTTTATTTAGGCTTATTATATTATTTAATTTTTTAGTTAAATTTTTTTAGTTTAGGTTTAGGTTTTATTTTATATTTTAGTTTATTTATTATTTTAATTTAGTTTAGGTTTTATTTTAGTTTGGTTTAGGTTTATTTAGGTTTACAATTTTAGGTTCAGGTGTTTTTTAAATTTTTTTTTTAGTTTATTTGTTTTTTTGTTTTTCTAGTTTAGTTTAGTTTATTTTATTTTGTTTTTAGCTTATTTAGTATAGGTTTAGGTTTATTTCCAGGTTTATTTAGTTTCATTTAGGTTTAGGGTTTAGGTTATATTTAGGTTTAGGTTTAGGATTTATTTTGGTTTCGGGTTTTATTTGGTTTATTTATTTTTCATTTTATTTTTATTTAGGTTTATTTAGTTTAATTTATTTAGTTTAGGTTTTATTTTTATTTTAGTTTTGGTTAAGGTTTAGATTTTATTTAGTTTATTTTATTTAGTTTTTATTTTATGTTTTGATTTAGTTTAGGTTTATTTTATTTTTTTTAGTTTTAGGTTTTTTTTTTTTGTAGTTTAGTTTATTTAGGTTTAGCTTTTTAGTTTATTTTAGTTTAGGTTTAGGTTTAGGTTTTTTTAGGTTTTTTTAGTTTTGGTTTTTTTATTTTTAAGTTAAGGTTTATTTATTTTATTTTATTTTGTATTTTTGTTTTATTAGTTTAGTTTATTTAGTTTATTTGTTTATTTTTAGTTTAGGTTTAGGTTTATTTATTTTAGTTTAGTTTAGTTAATTTTTATTTTGAGTTTATTTTGTTTTTAGTTTTATTTAGCTTAGCTTTAGGTGTAGGTTTATTTTTATTTATTTATTTATGTTTTAGTTTACTTAGTTTAGTTTAGGTTTAGGTTTAGGCTTTATTTAGTTTAGTTTATTTAGTTTTATTTTATTTTGGGTTTAGGATTTATATTTAGGTTTAGGTTTAGGTTTATTTAGTTTAAGTTTAGTTTAGGTTTATTTTTATTTATTTATTTAGTTTATTTATTTAGTTTTATTATTTTATTTAGTTTATTATTTTATTTATTTTAGTTTATTTTTATTTTAATTTTATCTTAGGTTTGGGTTTAAGTTTTTATTTTTGGTTTAGGCTTAGATTTAGGTTTAGGTTTTTGTTTTATTTTATTTTAGTTTTATTTATTTAGTCTAGTTTATTTTATTTTATTTATGTAAGTTTATTTAGTTTATTTATTTAGTATAGGGTTTATTTTCTTTTAGGTGTCAGTTTTATTTAGTTATATTTAGGTTTAGGTTTAGTTTATTTTTAGGTTTAGGTTTAGGGTTTAGGTTTGTTTAGCTTTAGTTTAGGTTTAGGTTTAGGTTTATTTTAGTATATTTTATTTTATTTTATTTAGGTTTATTTATTTAGTTTATTTTATTTATTTATCTAAGTTTAGGTTATATTTAGTTTATTTTAGTTTATTTTTTTAGTCTAGTTTATTTAGTTTAGTTTAGGTTTATTTAGTTTTTTTATTTATTTAATTTAGTTTAGGTTGGTTTAGGTTTATTTAGTTTATTTTTTATTTATTTTGTGTTTAGGTTTAGGTTTAGGTTTATTTTTATTTTTTAGGTTTAGGTTTATGTTTAGGTTTAATTTAGGTTTTATTATTTAGTTTAGTTTATTTTTTATTTTAGGTTTAGTTTATTTATTTAGTTTAGGTTTAGGTTTATTTTTATTTAGTTTAGTATATTTATTTCGTTTAGGCTTAGGTTTAGGTTTAGTTTTAGGTTTAGGTTTAGGTTTATGTTTAGGTTTAGGTTTAGGTTTATGTTTATTTTATTTAGTTTAGGTTTAGTTTATTTAATTTAGGTTTAGGGCTGAAGTTTAGTTTAGTTTAGAATTTAGGTTTAGGTTTAGGTTTAGGTTTATTTCTGGTTTATTTTTAGTTTAGTTTGTTTAGTTTTGTTTATGTTTAGGTTTATTTTTTAGGTTTTATTTTAGGATTTAGGTTTAGGTTTATTTATTTAGTTTAAGTTTTAGTTTATTTTGTGTAAGTTTAGGTTTATTTAGTTTTGGTTTAGGTTAATTTTTAAGTTTATTATTTATAGTTTATTTTATTTAGGTTTAAGTTTATTTTGTTTAGTTTAGGTTTAGGTTTTTATTTATTTAGTTTATTTATAGCTAGGTTTAGGTTTATTTATTTTTTTTTTATTTTATTTTTTAGGTTTATTTATTTTTGTTTAGGTTTAGGTTCAAGTTTATATTAATTTTATTTTTAATTAATTATTTATTTTTATTTTTTTATTTATTGTAGGCTTAGGTTTAGGTTTAGGTTTGTAGGTTTATTTATTTAGGTTTAAGTTTAGGTTTATTTAGTTTAGTTTATGCTTATTTATTTAGTTTAGGTTTAGGTTTAGGTTTTATGTTTAGGCTTAGGTTTAGATTTAGATTTAGGTTTATTTAGTTTTTTTTAGGTTTATTTATTTTGTTTTTATTTAGTTTAATTTATTTATTTAGGTTTAGGTTTAGGTTTAAGTTTAGGTTTATTTTTTAGTTTAGGTTTTGGTTTATTTATTTTATTTTAGTTTAGTTTAGGTTTTGGTTTAGGTTTATTTTATTTAGTTTAGGTTTAGGTTTATTTAATTTAGTTTATTTTTAATTTAATTTAGGTTTAGGCTTAGGTTTAATTTGGGTTTATTTAGGTTTAGGTTTATGTTTAGGTTCAAGTTTATTTTAGTTTATTTAGTTTAGGTTTAGGTTTAGGTTTTGGTTTCGGTTTAGGATTATGTTTAGGTTTAGGTTTAGGTTTAGTTTAGTGTTTAGGTTTTATTTTGGTTTATTTAGTTTAGTATATTTATTTTTTAGTTAGGTTTATTTATTTTAGTCTATTTATTTTATGTTTGGGTTTAGGTTTAGGTTTATTTTATTTAGTTTATTTTAGTTTAGTTTATTTTAGTTTAGGTTTATTTTAGGTTTAGTTTAGGTTTAGTTTAGGTTTAGGTTTAGGTTTAGGTTTGGGTTTAATTTATTTTTTAGGTTTAGGGTAAGGTTTACATTTAGGTTTATTTTTATTTAGTTTATTTAGTTTAGGTTTAGGTTCAAGTTTAGGTTTAGGTTTTGTTTGGGTTTATTTTATTTAGTTTATTTTAGGTTTGGGTTTCTTTAGTTTAGTTTAGTTTAATTTAGTTTAGGATTATTTATTCAGTTTAGTTTATTTAGGTTTAGGCTTAGGTTTATTTTAGGTTTTAGTTTATTTATTTTAGTTTTTTAGTTTAGTTTAGTTTAGTTTAGGTTTATGTTTTATTTTAGTTTAGTTTAGGTTTAGGTTTAAGTTTAGGTTTATTTTCTTAGTCTAGGTTTATTTTTAGTTTAGTTTAGGTTTAGGTTTATTTATTTTTAGTTTAGTTTAGGTTTATTTTATTTAGGTTTAGATTTTGGTTTTATTTATTTAGTTTAGGATTAAGTTAAGGTTTAGGTTTAGGTTTTATTTAGTTTAGTTTATTTTTGTTTAGGTTTAGGTTTATTTACTTAATTTAGTTTAGTTTATTTATTTTAGGTTTAGGTTTAGTTTAGGTTTATTTTAGTTTAGTTTAGTTTAGGTTTTTAGGTTCATTTAGGTTTAGGTTTAGATTTTATTTTTTAGTTTAGTTTAGGTTTAGGTTTAGTTTAGGTTTATTTAGTTCATTAAGTTTAGGTTTTTTTAGTTTAGATTTAGGTTTATTTAGTTTATTTACTTAGTTTAAATTTATTTAGGATTAGGTTTAGGTTTATTTATTATAGTTTATAAAGTCTAGTTTATTTATTTTAGTTTATTTATTTAGGTTTAGGTTTAGGTTTAGGTTTATTTTTATTTTAAGTTTATTTAGGTTTATTTATTTAGGTTTAAGTTTATTTTTATTTAGATTAGTTTATTTTGGTTTAGGTTTATTTAGTTTAGTTTAGGTTTATTTTTTAGGTTTAAGATTTTTTTAGGTTTAGGTTTATTTAGTTTAGGTTTAGGTTTAGGTTTATTTTAGGTTTAGGTTTAGGTTTATTTATTTATTTATTTTGGTTTATTTTAGTTTATTTGTTTAGGTGTATGTTTAGGTTTCAGTTTATGTTTAGCTTTAGGTTTAGGGTTTAGTTTATTTAGGTTTAGGTTTAGGATTAGGTTTATTTTAGTTTAGGTTTTATGTTTAGGTTTAGGTTTAGGTTTTAGGTTTTATTTAGTTTAGTTTAGTTTAGTTTAGGTTTATTTTATTTAGTTTAGGTTTAGGTTTATTTTATTTATTTTATTTTAGTTTAGTTTAGTTTATGTTTATGTTTAGGTTTAGGTTTTAGGTTTATTTAGTTTAGTTTCGATTCATTTACTTTAGTTAATTTTGTTTAGGTTTATTTTAGTTTATTTATTTAGTTTAGGGTTAGGTTTATTTAGTTTATTTTATTTTATCTTATTTTCTTTATTTAGTTTAGGTTTAGGTTTATTTTATTTAGTTTATTTAATTTATTAGCTTATTTTATTTCATTTAGGTTTAGGTTTAGGTTTCAATTTATTTAGTTGAGTTTATTTTAGTTTAGGTTTACTTAGTTTAGTTTAGTTTAGTTTATTTATTTATTTAGTTTAGTTTGATTTTAGTTTAGGTTTAGGTTTATTTATTTAGTTTAGTCTATTTAGTTTATTTTTAGTTTAGTTTATTTTATTTTTATTTAGTTTAGTTTAGTTTAGGTTTAGGTTCAGGTTTAGGTTTATTTAGGATTTCTTAGTTTAGTTTAGTTTAAGTTTAAGTTAAGTTCAGCTTTAGGTTTAGGTTTGGGTTTATTTAGTTTAGGTTTAGGTTTAGGTTTTAGTTTAGTTTAGGTTTAGGTTTAGGTTTAGGTTCAAGTTTTATTTTATTTTTGTTTAGGTTTAGGTTTATTTATTTAGTTTAGTTTATTTAGTTTATTTATTTAGTTTAGGTTTTATTTAGGCTAACTTAGTCTAGGTTAGTTTATTTTTAGGTTGAGGTTTAGTTTATTTAGTTTAGTTTATTTATTTATTTTAGTTTAGGTTTGAGATTTTATTTAGTTTATTTATTTAGTTTAGTTTTATTTTAATTATTTAGTTTAGTTTAGTTTAGTTTATTTTGGTTTAGGTTTATTTATTTAGTTTTTTTATTTAGTATAGGTTTAGGTTTAAGTGTTGGTTTATTTAGTTTAGATTTATTTAGGTTTAAGTTTTATTTAGTTTAGGTTTATTTTTAGTTTAGGTTTAGATTTATTTAGTTTAGGTTTATTTATTTAGGTTTAGGTTTAGGTTTAGTATAGGTTTATTTAGTTTAGATTTATTTTATTTAGGTTTAGGTTTATTTATTTTAGTTTATTTTATTTTATTTTATTTAGTTCTAGTATAAGTTTATTTTAGTTTAGGTTTATTAGGTTTATTTATGTTTAGGTTTAGGTTTATTTTTATTTAAGTTTAGGTTTATTTTTTATTTTAGTTTAGGTTTATTTATTTAGATTAGTTTAAGTTCAGGTTTAGGTTTATTTTTATTTTATCTTTTATTTAGTTTATTAAGTTTAGGTTTAGTTTATTTCATCTATTTAGTTTAGATTTATTTTAGTTTAGTTTAGTTTATTTATTTATTTAGTTTATTTTTAGTTTAGCTTTATTTATTTAGTTTACTTAGTTTATTTTTACGTTTGGTTTAATTAGTTTAGTTTATTGTAGTTTATTTACTAATTTATTTTAGTTTAATTAGTTTAGGTTTAGGTTTAGGTTCAGTTTAGTTTATTTTAGTTTAGTTTAAGTTTAGGTTTAGATTTATTTAGTTTAGTTTATTTTATTTAGTTTATTTTATTTATTATTTTTATTTTATTTTATTTAGTTTATGTTTATTTATTTTATTTATCTATTTTTTAGTTTAGGTTTAGGTTTAGGTTTTATATTATCTAGTTAAGTTTAGTTTAGGTTTAGTATAAGGTTTATGTTTAGGTTTTTAAGGTTAGGTTTAGGTTTAGGGTGTAGGGTTTAGGGTTTATGGTTATAGGTTTAGGGTTCACTATTTAGGGTCTAGGGTTTAGGGTTAAGGTTTTTTTTAATTTTTTTATTATTATTTTTTTAGGGTTTAGGGTTTTTTAGGGTATACGGTTTAGGGTTTAGGGTTTAGGGTTTAGGGTTAAGGTTAGTTTTAGGGATTTGGGCTTAGGGTTTAGGATTTATGGTTTATGGTTTTAATTTATTTTAGTTTATTTAATTTTTAATTTTTATTTTGGTTTATCTTTTATTTTTATTTAGTTTAGTTTATTTATTTTAGGTTTATTTATTTTAGCTTAGTTTTTTATTTCAGTCTATTTTTTAGGTTTAGGTTTACTTTTTGTTTATTTTTTTAGCTTATTTTTATTTTTATTTTATTTTTTAGGTTTAAGTTTTATTTTTTATTTTTAAGTTAAGGTTTAGAATTTTATTTTATTTGTTTAGGTTTAGGTTTTAAGTTATTATTTTAGGTTTATTTTTAGGTTCTATTTTTTAGTTTGGGTTTAGGTTTATTTTTAGTTTATTTCATTTTATTTATTTTAGGGTTTAAGTTTAGTATATTTTAGGTTTAGGTTTAGGTTTTGTTTATTTTAGTTAAGGATTAAGTTTATTTTATTTTATTTATTTTAAGTTTAGGTTTTATTTTTTTATTTAGGGTTTAGGTTTAATTTTTTATTTATTTTTAGATTTTTTTAGGTTTAGGTTTCTTTCTAGTATTTATTTTATTGTATTTTAGGTTTATTTTTTTATTTTATGTTTAGTTTTTATTTTAGTTAGGTTTTTTATTTTTAGGGTTCAGGGTTATGGGCTGTAGGTTTTAGGGTTTACGGTTCAGGGTTTAGGGTTTATATTTTTAGGGTTTAGGTGTAAGGTTTAGGGTTTAGGGTTTAACATTTTAGGGTTTAGGGTTTAGGATTTAGGATTGTAGGTTTAAGGTTTATGGTAGATTTAGGGTTATTTTATTTTATTTTTTACTTATTATTTTTATTTTAAATTAAGAAAACTAGTAGGTTTAGGTTTATTTAGTTTATTAAGTTTAATTTTTATTTATTTTCATTTATTTTACTTTTTATTTATATTTAAATTTATTTTTTTATTTAGTTTAATTAATTTATTTTATGTTTATTTATTTTTATTTAAGTTTCTTATTATAGTTTATTTTTTAGGTTTAGGTTTAGGTTTAGGTTTATTTTTTAGTTTAGTTTTATTTTTATTTTACTTTTTAGGTTTAGGTTTTATTTTTTATTATTAGGTTTAGGTTTAGATTTTTGTTTTATTTTATTATGTTTAAGTTTTAGGTTTTTATTTTAGGTTTTATTTTTTACTTTAGGTTTAGGTTTATTTTTAGTTTATTTTATTTTATTTACTTTAGGTCTAGGTTTAGGTTTAGTTTATTTTTGGTTTAGGTTTAGGTTTTATTTATTTTAATTTATTTATTTTAGTTTAGGTTTAAGTTTATTTTATTTTTATTTTAGGTTTAGGTTTTTTTTATAGTTTAGGGTTTATGTTTTATTATTTATTGATTTTTAGGTTTTATTTTTTGGTTTATTTTTTAGGTTTAGGCTTTTATTTAGTTTTTATTTTATTTCAATTTAGGTTTATTTTATTTTTATTTTAGGTTTAGTTTTTATTTTATTTAGGTTTTTTATTTTTTAGTTTAGTTTAGGTTTTTATTTAATTTATTTTAATCTAGTTTTTATTTTTTATTTTATTTTATTTTTAGGTTTTGGTTTTAATTTATGTTTTTTTTATTTTATTTTATTTTATTTTTATTTTTAGATTTTATTTAGTTTAGGTTTAAGTTTTTACCTTTTTAGGGTTTAGGGTTTAGGGTTTACGATTTAGGGTTTGGAGTTTAGTGTTTAGGGTTTAGGGTTTACAGTTTAGGGTTTAGGATTTAAATTTTAGGGATTAGGTTTCAGGGTTTAGGCTTTTAGGGTTTAAGGTTCTTAGGGTTTAGAGTTTAGGTTTTAGGTGTAGGATTTCACTTTTAGATTAGGGTTTAGGGTTTTTTGTTTTTTTTTAACAAAGAAAAAATTCATAATCAACATTTCTTCATTTGATTTTATGAACCAAGTAACTCACCAAGTTTTCTAAGACACAAGCGACAACATAGATAAAAAATGTGCATGCATAGAGCAAATCAAATCCCTACATAACTAGAACCATCTCTACTGTAATGACACAGTTCCATAAACAACAGATCAAACTGCTAGTTCTTCAGTTTCTTCAGTTCCCATTAGAACCACCCTGGCCTCTTGAGTAGCTAGATCCACCATCATATCCCTTATATCTCCCTCTTCCACCACCATTGTAATCGGGCCTCTCCCTCCTCCACCACCCTGCTCACCACCACCTCCATATCCGCACCTTAGGTCCCCACCACCACTATGATAATCACTTCCTTAGCCTCTACTACAAGATCTAGGAGGTTGATGGATGTTCTGTCATCAAGGTTTTGCCCATTCTTAGGGTTTAGGTTTATATTTAGGTTCATTAGGTTTTATGGTTTAAGTTTACTTATTAATTTATTTAGTAAGTTTAGGTTTAGGTTTACGGTTTAGGGTTTAGGTTTAGAGTTTAGGGTTTAGGGTTTAGCATTTAGGCATTAGGGTTTAAGGTATTTTAGGGTTTAGGGTTTAGGGTTTAGGGTTTAGGGTTTAGTGTTTATGCTTTAGGGTTTAGGGTTTTAGGGTTTAGGGTTTAGGGTTTAGGGTTTAGGGTTAACTTAGGGTTTAGGGTTTAGGATTTAGGGATTAGGGTTTAGGGTTTAGGGTTCAGTGTTAGATTAGAGTTTAGGGTTTAGGGTTTGGGTATAGGGTTTAGGATTTAGGGTTTAGGGTTTATGGTTT
This sequence comes from Cymbidium sinense, assembly GCA_021442155.1. Lineage (NCBI taxonomy): Eukaryota > Viridiplantae > Streptophyta > Magnoliopsida > Asparagales > Orchidaceae > Cymbidium > Cymbidium sinense. The sequence goes on along the minus strand of CM038214.1, from coordinate 64,217,992 downwards.
AGGGTTTCGAGTTAGTTTATGGTTTAGGGATTTTTTTTAAATTAAGTAAACCGGTAGGTTTAGATTTACTTAGTTTATTTAGTTTAGTTTAATTATTCATTTTAGTATATTTTATTTTTTATTTTTATTTAGGTTTATTTGTTATATTTATTTAGTTTAGTTTATTTATTTTAGGTTTATTTATTTTGGTTTTGGTTTTTTATTTTAGTTTATTTTTTAGGTTTAGGTTTAGGTTTATGTTTATTTTTTAGTTTAGTTTTATTTTTATTTTATTTTTTAGGTTTAGGCTTTGGGTTTTATTTTATTTTTTTAGGTTTAGGTTTTAGGTTTTTAATTTAGGTTTATTTTTAGATTTTATTTTTAGTTTAGGTTTAGGTTTATTTTTAGTTTATTTTATTTTATTTAGGTTAGGGTTTAGGTTTAGTTTATTTTAGTTTTGTGTTTAGGTTTTATTTATTTTAGTTTAGTTTATTTTAGTGTAGGTTGAGGTTTATTTTATTTATTTTAAGTTTTAGTTTTTTTTAGTTTTAGGTTTATTTTATTTTTCATTTTAGGGTTAGGGTTTAGGTTTTAGGGTTTATACTTTTAGGGTTTGGGTTTATGGTTAGGATTATAGTTTAGGATTAGTTTAGGCTTTTAGTATTTAGTTTAGGTTTAAGTTTAGTTTAGGTTTAGGTTTAGGTTTAGTTTCTTTATAGTTTAAACTTTAGTTTAGGTTTAGTTTAGTTGAGGTTTAAGTTTAGGGATTAGGCTAGGGTTTAAACATTAGGTTTATGGTTTTAGGTTTAGGTTTAAGGTTTAGGGTTAGATTAAGATTTCAGGTTTAGGGTTAGGTTAGGGTTAGGGTTTAGTTTAGGGTTTATAAGTTGAGGTTAGGTTGTAGGATAATGGTTGTAGGTCTAGGGTTTAAGGTTGAGGGTTAGTTTTAGGGTTTAGGGTTTAGGGTTTTTTTTAATAAAAAGTTAAGCAAATCGATATGTTTATGTTTATTTAGTGTATTTAATTTATTTTTTATTTATTTTTGTTTAATTTTTTTATTTAGGTTTATTTTTTTACTTTTATTTAGTTTAGTTTATTTATTTTAGGTTTATTTATTTTAGTTTGGGTATTTTTTTAGTTTTTAATTTAGCTTTAGGATTAGGTTTTTTTTTCAATTTAATTTTATTATTTTATTATTTTTTAGGTTTAGGTTTTATTTTTTATTTTTTTTGGTTTAGGTTTTTATTTTATTTTTAAAGGTTTAGGTTTTATGTTTTAATTTTAGGTTTATTACTGAGTTTTATTTTTTAGTTTAAGTTTAGTCTTATTTTTAGTTTATTTTATTTTATTATTAGTTTACTATTTAGGTTTAGCATATTTTAGGTTCATGTTTTATTTATTTTAGTTTAGTTTAGTTTAGTTTATGTTTATGTTTATTTTATTTTATTTATTTTAGGTTTAGATTATTTTTTTTATGATTTCAGGGTTTAGGGTTTGGGGTTGTAGGTTTTAGGGTTTAGGGTTTAGGGTTTAGTGTCTACGGTTTAGGGTTGTAGGGTTTAGGGTTTAGGGTTCAGGGTTTCGGTTTAGGGTTTAGGGTTTTAGTGTTTAGGGTTTAGGGTTAGTTCTAAGGTTTAGGGTTTAGGGTAAGGGTTTTATTTATTTATTCATTTATTTTTAAATTAGGTAACTCATAGGTTTAGGTTTTTTTAGTTTATTTTATTTTTATTTTTATTTTTATTTAGTTTAGTTTATTTATTTCAGGTGTATTTATTTTAATTTTAATTTTATTTTATTTTTAGGTTTAGGTTTTATTTTTTATTTTTAGATTTACATTTAGGTTTTTTTTTTATTTTCTTAGGTATAGGTTTTCGATTTATATTTTAGGTTTATTTCTAGGTTTTATTTTTTTAGTTTAGGTTTAAGTTTATTTTTAGTTTATTTTATTTTATTTAGTTTAGCGTGTAGGTTTTTTTATTTTACATTTAGATTTATGTTTTATTTATTATAGTTTAGTTTATTTTAGTGTAGGTTTATGTTTATTTTATTTTGTTTCTTTTAGGTTTTAGTTTTTTTTAGTTTAGGGTTTAGGTGTAGTTTATTTTTTTATTTTTAGGTTTAGGTTTTTATTTTTATTTTATTTTATTTTATTTTAGGTTTATTTTATTTTTATTTTAGGTTTAATTTTATTTTTAGGTTTAATTTTGATTTTAAGGTTTAAGGTTTAGGATTTCAGTTTTTTGGTTTAGGATTTAGGGGTTTAGGGTATAGGGTTTAGGGTTTAGGGTTTTAGGATTTAGGGTTTTTAGGGTTTAGGGTTTAGAGTTTAGGACTAGTTTCAGGGTTTAGGGTTTAGGGTTTAGGATTTAGGGTTTAGGATTTAGGGATTTTTTTTTTAAAATTAAGTAAACTTGTAAGTTTAAGTTTATTTAGTTTATTTTTATTCATTTTAGTTTATTATATTTTTTATTTTGGTTTATTTTTTATTTTTTTTAGTTTAGTTTATTTATTTTAGTTTTATTTATTGTAGTTTATGTTTTTTATATTAGTTTAGTTTTTAAGTGTAGGTTTTGGTTTATGTTTTTTTAGTTTAGTTTTAGTTTTATTTTGTTTTTTAGGTTTAGGTTTTATTTTTTTAATTTTAGGTTTATGTTTAGGTTTTTATTATATTTTGTTAGGTTAAGGTTTTAGGTTTATTTCTAGGTCTTTTTTTATTTAGTTTAGGTTGAAGTTTATTTTTAGTTTATTTTATTTTATTTAGTTTAGGGATTTGGTTTTGTTTATTTTACATTTAGGTTTTATTTATTTTAGTTTAGGTTGAAGTTTATTTTATTATGTTTCATTTAGGTTTAGGTTTTTTTTTAATTAAGGGTTTATGTTTAAATTTTTATTTATTTTTAGGTTTTATTTTTACGTTTATTTTTTAGGCTTATATTTTTATCTAGTTTTTATTTTATTTTATTTTATTTTATGTTTATTTTATTTATATTTTATGTTTAATTTTATTTTTAGGTTTAGATTTTATTTTAGGGTTTATGTTTTTTGGTTTAGGGTTTAGGGGTTTAGGGTTTAGAGTTTAGGATTTAGGGTTTAAGGTTTTTAGGGTTTTGGGATTAGGGTTTTTGGTATTTTTTTTAATAGAGAACAAATTCATATTCAACATTTCTTCTTTCTGATTTCATCAACCAAGATCAAAAACGAGCACGCATAGAGCAAATCAAAAACCCTAGATAACTAGAACCGTCTCTACTACAAAGACACTGTTCCATAAGAAGGAGATCGAATCGGTCGTTCATCGATTTCTAGTTCCCATTAGAACCACCCTTGCCTCTCGAGTAGCGGGATCCACCATCATATCCCTGATCTCTCCCTCAGCCACTACCATGGTTGTAACCTCCATCACTCCTCTCACCTCCATAACCACCACTGCTCAAACCACCACCTCCATATCCCCCAAAATCTCCAGATCCCCCACCACTGCCTCCGGCTTCACCTCCACCGCCAGATCTAGACTAAGATTGGTTGACGGTGATGTTCCTGTCATCAAGGTTCTGCCTATTCTTAGGGTTTAAGTTTAGAGTTTAGGTTTACTTTTTAGTTTATTTAGTTACTTTATGTTTAGGTTTATGGTTTAGGGTTAGGTTTAGGGTTTAGGGTTTTAGAGTTTATGATTTTAGGGTTTAGGGTTTAGTACATTTAGGTTTATTTAGTATATTTAATTTATTTATTATTTATTTAGGGTTTTTGGTTTAGGGTTTCTGGTTTAGGATTTATTTTTAAGGGTTTAGGATTTAGGATTTAGGTTTTAGGGTTTAGGATTTAGGATTTAGGATTTAGGGTTTAGGGTTTAGGATTTAAGGTTTGTAGGGTTTAGGGTTTAGGTTTTAGGTTTAGGGTCCATGTATTAATTTAGGGTTTAGGGTTTTTGGTTTTTTTTAATAGAGAACAAATTTGATTCAACATTTTTTCTTTTTGATTTCATCAACCAAGTAACACAATAAGTTTTCTAAGACACAAGCGATAACATAGATAAAAAATGAGCACGCATATAGCAAATAAAAACCCTAGATAATTTGAATTATCTCTACTGTAAGGACACAGTTCCATAAATAGTAGATCAGATCAGTCATTCTTTAGTTTCTCCAGTTCCCATCAGAACCACCTCGGTCTCTCGGGTAGTGGGACCCACCATCATATCCCTGATCTCTCCCTCCGCCAACACCACGGATGTAACCTCCATCGCTCCACCCACAAACATAACCACAACTACTCTGACCACCACCTCTAGATCCCCCAGGACCTCCAGATCCCTCACCACCACAGCGATAACCATCGCCTCCACCTTCACCTCCACCGTAAAATCTAGACTGAGCCTAATTCACGGTGATGTTCCTACCATCAAGGTTCTGTCCATTGTTAGGGTTTTGGTTTAGGATTAGGTTGTTTAGGGTTTAGGGTTAGGGTTTAAGGTTTATGGTTTAGGGTTTATGGTTTAGCGTTTAGGGTTTAGGGTTTAGGGTTTAGGGTTTAAGGTTAGGGTTAGGGTTTAGGGTTTATCGGTAGGTTTAGGGTTTAAGGTTTAGGGTCAGTTTAGGATTTATTGTTTAAGGTTTAGGGTTTAGGGTTTAGGGTTTTTTTAAACTTAAGTAAGCAGGTAGGTTTAGGATCATTTAGTTTATTTAGTTTATTTTTTATTTATTTTGGCATTTTTGATTTTAAATTTTTATTTAGTGTAATTTATTTATTTTAGTTTTATTTATTTTAGTTTAGAATTTATATTTTAGTTTATTTTTCAGGTTTATGTTTAGGGTTTAGGTTTTTTTGTTTTTTTAGGTTTTATTTTTTAGTTTTGGTTTAGGACTATTTTTAATTTATTTTATTTTGTTTAGTTTAGGGTTTAGGTTTAATTTTTTTTGGTTTAGGTTTACGTTTTATTTATTTAAGTATAATTTATTTTAGTTTAGGTTTAGTTTTATTTTATTTTGTTTATTTTAAGTTTAGATGTTTTATTTTTAATTTCTTTTTAAGGATTAAGTTTTCATTTAGTTTTTAGTTTATTTTATTTTTATATTATGTTTGGGTGGTATTTTATTTATGTTTTTTTAGGTTAATTTTATTTTTTAGTTTAGTTTAGGTTTTTATTTATTTTATTTTAATTTAGTTTTAATTTTTTATTTTATTTTCTTTATAGGTTTAGGTTTTGGTTTAGGTTTAGGTTTTAGTTTAGGCCTTTATTTTATTTTATCTTATTTAGGTTTAGGTTTTTTTTTATTTTTTATTTTTTGGTTTTATTTAGTTTGGGTTTAGTTTTTTAGGTTTTTAGGTTTTTATGTTTTTAGGGTTTAGGGTTTAGGGTTTAGGGTTTAGGATTGTAGGTTTTAGGTTTTAGGGTTTAGGGTTTAGGGTTTAGGGTTTTAGGACTTATGGTTTAGGGTTTATTGCTTAGGGTTTAGGGTTTCGAGTTTTAGGGTTTACGCTTTAGGCTTTATAATTTAGGGTTTAGGATTTAGGGTTTGGGGTTTAGGGCTTAGGTTGGTTTAGGGTTTAGGGTTTTTTATGGTTTAGGGTTTAGGGTTGTATGTTTAGGGTTGTAGGTTTAGGGTTTAGGGTTTAGGGTTGTATGTTTAGGGTTGAGGGCTTAGGGTTTAAGGTTTAGGATTTAGGGTTTAGGGTTTAGGGTTTTTTTATAATTAAGTAAACTGGTAGGTTTAGGTTTATTTTGTTTATTTAGTTATTTATTTATTTATTTTAGTATATTTCATTTTGTATTTTTATTTAGGTTTATCTTTTATTTTTATTTACTTTAGTTTATGTATTTTAGGTTTATTTATTTTAGTTTGAGTTTTTTATTTTAGTTTATTTTTTTAGGTTTAGGTTTAGGTTTATGTTTGATTTTTAGATTAGTTCTATTATTTTATAATTTTTTGAGGTTTAAGTTTTATTTTTTATTTTTATGTTTAGGTTTAGGTTCAGATTTTATTTTTTTGGCTTAGGTTTTAAGTTTTTATTTTAGGCTTCTTTTTAGGTTTTATTTTTTATTTTTAGTTTTGGTTTATTTTTTGTTTAGTTTATTTTATTTAGTTTATGTTTTAGATTTAGTTTATTTTAGGTTTAGGTTTAGGTTTTATTTATTTTAGATTAGTTTATTTTAGTTTAGATTTAGGTTCATTTTATTATTTTATTTATTTTAGAATCAGGTATTTTTTTAAAAAAAATTTAGGATTTAGGTTATATTTTTTATTTAATTTTAGGTTTTTTTAGGTTTACTTTAGGTTTATGTTTTCATTTAGTTTTTATTACATTTTTTTAGGTTTATTTTTTTATTTTACGTTTGGGTTTTATTTTATTTAGGTTTTATGTTTTAAGGTTTATTTAATTTTTTTTTTACTTTTGTTTAGGTTTTTATTTATTTTATTTCGGTTTTATTTTTATTTTATTTTTTCTATTTATTTTTAGGTTTAGGTTTAGGTTTATTTTTGAGTTTTAATTTAAGTTTTTATTTTATTTTATTTATGCTTAGGTTATTTATTTATTTTTTAGGTTTTATTTAGTTAAGGTTTAGGTTTTTAGATTTTTAGGGTTTAGGGTTTAGGGTTTAGGGTTTAGGGTTTATGGTTTAGGATTTAAGGTTGTCGATTTTAGGGTTTAATCTTTAGGGTTTATGATTTAGGGTTTAAGGTTTTAGAGTTTAGAGTTTAGGGTTTAGGGTTTAGAATTTAGGGTTTAGGGTTTATGATTTTAGGGTTTAGGGTTTGGGGTTTAGAGTTCTAAGTTTAGGGTTTAGGGTTATGATTTTTTTCTTTATTTTGTTTTTTTAATTAAGTAAATTGATAGGTTAAGGTTTATTTAGCTTATTTTTTATTTATTTTAGTTTATTTTATTTTTTTATTTTTTATTTATTTTTTTATTAAATTTAATTTATTTATTTTAAGTTTATTTATATTAGTTTAGGTTTTTTATTTTAGTTTATTTTTTAGGTTTTGGTTTAGGTTTAGGTTTGTTTTTTAGTTTAGTTTTATTTTTATTTTATTTTTTAGGTTTAGGTTTTATTTTTTTTCTTTAGGTTTAAGTTTAGGTTTTTATTTCATCTTTTTAGGTTTAGGTTTTAGGTTTTTATTTAGGTTTAGGTTTAGTTTTTTTTTAAACAAAGAACAAATTCATAATCAACATTTCTTCTTCTCGATTTCATCAACCAAGTAACACTCTAAGTTTTCTAAGACACAAGCGACGACATAGATCAAATGAAAAACCTTAGATAACTAGTACCTTCTTTACTATAATGACATAGTTCTTCAGTTTCTCCAGTTCCCATCAAAACCACCCTGGCCTCTTGAGTAGTGGGATCCACCATCATATCCCCGAACTCTCCTCAACCTGCAGTGTTGTAACCCGCTCCTCACCTCCATAACTGCTTGAGTAGCACTTCCATATCCAGACCTGAGCGGCCCATAACCTCCACCTTCTGCCTTCACCTCCACCAGGATCTAGCACAGGTTAATGTTGTTCTGCCTTCAAGGTTCTATCTTAGGGTTTAAGTTTAGGTTTAGGTTTATTAGGTTTTAGGGTTTAGTTTAGTTTAGTGGTTTTAGGGTTTTAAGGTTTATAGTTTAGGGTTTAGGGTTTAGGGTTTAGGGTTAGGGTTAGGGTTTAGGGTTTAGGGTTTAGAGTTTAGGATTTAGTGTTTAGAGTTTTTTAGGGATTAGGGTTTAGGTTTAGGGTTTATGGTTTAGGGTTGTAGGTTTACGATTTAGGATTTAAGGTTACTTTTAGGGTTTAGGGTTTAGGGTTTAAGATTTAGGGTTTAGGATTTTTTTTAAAAAGAATTAAGTAAACCGATATGTTTATGTATATTTAGTTTATTTTTTATATATTTTAGTTTAATTTATTTTTTTTATTTTTATTTAGGTTTATTTTTATTTTTACTTAGTTTAGTTTATTTATTTTAGGTTAATTTATTTTAGTTTAGGTTTTTTATTTTAGTTCATTTTTTAGGTTTAGGTTTAGGTTTATTTTTATTTTTTTGTTTAGTTTTATTTTTATTCTTTTTTTTTAAGTTTAAGTTTTCTTTTATTTTTAGGTTTAGGTTTAGGTTTAGGTTATAGGTTTTTATTTTAGGCTTATTTTTAGCTTTTTTTCATTTAGGTTTATGTTTTTTTTAGTTTATTTTATTTTATTTAGTTTAAGGTTTAGGTTTAGTTTATTTTAGGTTTAGGTTTAGGTTTTATTTATTTTAGTTTTGTTTATTTTATTTTATTTATTTTAGGTTTAGATTTTTTTCCAAGTTAATGGTTTAGGTTTTATTTTTTATTTATTTTTAAGTTTTTTGTTAGATTTATTTTTTAAGTTTAGGTTTTTATTTAGTTTTTATTTTATTTTATTTTTGGTTTATTTTAATTTTGTTTAGTTTTATTTTTTTCTTTATATTTATTTTATTTTTTATTTTAGTTTATTTATTTTATTTTATTTTAGTTTTATTTTTAGTTTATTTTATTTTAGGTTTAGGTTTAAGTTTAGGTTTTAGTTTAGGTTTTAGTTTATTTTATTTTATTTATTTTGTTTAGGTTCAGGTTTATTTATTTATTTTATTTTTAGATTTTACTAAGTTGAGGTTTAGGGTTTTAGGTTTTTAGGGTTTAGGGTTTAAGGATGAAGGTTTGGGGTTTAGGGTTTAGTGTTTAGGGTTGTAGGTTTTCGGATTTAGGGTTTAGGGTTTAGGGTTTTTAGGGTTTAGGGTTTAGAGTTTAGGGTTTAGGGTTTAGGTTTTAGGTTTAGGGTTCAAGTTTTAGTTTATGGTTTAGGGTTTTTGGTTTTTTTTTAATAGAGAACAAATTCATATTCAACATTTCTTCTTTCTTCATAAACCAACATGAAAACCAACATTCATACACTTGTATAAAACAAGCATTTCTTTTATTAACATTCATCTAACACATAATTCATTTATAAGCTTTTGAAGAATACATTTGGATTTATAAGTAATAATATACATATATTAAATTAAATACATGCTTTATAAAGGAAAATTTATTTTGAAAAGATGGTTGCATGGATTCAAAAATACCAAATTTCATGATTGGAAAAATCAAATATAAGCATGATTCATTCAACCAAACTAGTTCTTAATGATAATCAAATCAAATAAGATTATTTAAAGCAAACCAAAGCTACTTCATTAATTAAGTTTTGGATTTGATTTAATTTAAAGAAGAGAAAAGAAATCAACACTTGTTTAAATAAAAACCCACATTGGTGATTTGATTTAATTTAAGGAAATTTAATTAATTTGATTTTATGGGTTAAATAAGTTGAGCCCTTAATTAGATGAATTAATTACCCTTACCTATGTCACCTTAAAGTAATTAACTAAATAATTATGAGCCAACATGATATGCATGGAAAATAAACTTACAATGATCCTAGGAAATAAAAGGAGCCTAATGCAATTGGCTTATGATTAATAGTTAATTAGATTAAGGGACTTAGTTAATTACTCTTATGGTTTTCCCACACATGTGGACTAACCATAATTTTATTAAACTCCATTAGGTTATTAAACATCTAAAAATCTGCCCCATGATTTAATTAATTAAGGTCATATGTGATTATGATTTCAATTTCATTAAGTGATTTAATTAATTAGTTTAATCTTAATTAATTTCATTATAAAAAGGGTGAAATGAGCTTAGGGAATGGGGTCCCAACCCTATTCCTTAGTTCACTTACTGTTGAACAATAACTAATACTTAATTAACCAATTTGTTACTCCTCATGGGATTAATTAATCATTAATTAACTTAAAAGAGTAGTTAAGGTTTACTTAGTCAATTTTCCTAATTGAGTGAGCAATAAATCTCAAGAAAATCATAGGAGGTGGAGCTCATCCCATACCCACAAATTTTGGGATTGATTGCTCAAGTAATTAAAGAGTAATTAAGTTAATAAATTTTTTAATTAAACCTTAATTATTGTTCAAAATTTGTTAAGATCATTTCAAAATTAATTCTCCTATGAAATTCCTTATAAAATGAGTATTTATTTGCATTTTTTAAATTTCTCTATTATTTGTTATGGTTTTTAGAAGTTTCAACCATTAACAATGATTTATTAAGCCTAATTAAAGCCTAATCCTGTTGGCACCACGTGGCACACGAGATTGGCTACTTAAAACTTACCCGACTCAGCCCCTACGTGGTAGTGGTGGATGTGCTTTCTCGTCTGCCATCTACAATTAATCCCACAGCATAATAGGATTAAATCAGATCGATCTAGCGGATCTAATCATGACATTCCATTTCAATCATGCGACTGAGGGAGAATGGAGTCCATCTGCCATCACTCACTTGGTCTGAGCTTACTTGAGCTCGAATCAACTCCAAAAGGATCCCATACCTTCACGACATCGATATGAGGGGATCCAACATAAAGATCACATAAGATGCAAGTTTTCATCAGAAAATTCCAACCATTTTTTTCCTAAGGATCAGTTTTAGAAGCGTACCTCGTTGCAGCTCAAAACTGACAGCTCAAACGATTGATGAAGCTTCATCTTATGGAGATGAAGCCCTATTGAGCAGCAATTGGATCAATTCCTTGATGTTCACTCAGATGGCCACGAACTGACTATTTGGAGCTCAGTTTTGATCGAAGTTCCACCTCCAGTGCTCGATAAGATTGGTAGATGATTCGTTCTTGCTCGATGAGGCCTAGTGAAGGTGCGTGCAAAGTTAATTTGAGTTTGATGGCATCATGGGGAAGTTAGGTCAGAAATGGGAGTGTCCTATTTTGGGGTGGATGAGAGTGGCATTTTTTGATCAAGGAATGCGCTTGGGAGCTTAAGGAATGGCTCTAGTAGCTCATCTTGGGTAGCTAGGGCTCTGAGAAATGATTTTTGGGTTGCTTGAGTGGAAACGAGGGGGTGTATAAGCCCCTTCATCTTGATCGGACGGTCGGATCGGATTTGGCTTCTAGTGGCCATTCGACCATCTCAAGGAATCATAGGTGGTAGGGAGGAGGTGAGTTGGCTTGGCTTGGTTGGTTGAAGGTGTGGAGGTAGCTTCCAAAGAGAAATCATGGGTGTCCTATGAGTTTCAAATGCTCCAATGGGTCATGACTGACCCAACCACCCCTTGGGTTAGGTTGGGCAATGTCCTAGGTGCCAAGGTGGACAATTGGGAGAGTACCAAGTGTCCAAAGAATGAAATTATCATTTACATGGGTGATTTGCCTCAAGTGATTCCCTTGACCCAAGGGTAGAATGATCATTTGGCATTAGATTTGATTTGGGCAGATTTGAAATGAGCCAAAAGTGGGTTGCCCAAATTTCAAGTTTATTGGAGTTAATTTGGCTAGTTTTGGCTCAATTTGATTCATTTATGTTAAATTGGGTTAGCTTGGGTCAAGTTGACCAATTGGTCAGATTGGGTCAAACCAGGGTTGGGTGAACTACATATGATCATTTGGGATGTTTTGGTTCAACAGGTTTGGTTTAGTTTGGCTTATATTTGATTTTGGCTCATTTGAATTCATTTAGATCAAATGGGTTAAGTTGACTAATTTGACCAAATTGACCAAATTGGCTAGGGTTAGGTGTTGGTTTGGGTTTAGTTGACCAATTGAAGATGATTGTAGGCTTTGGTTTCAATTAATTTGGATTTGGTTTTGATTTAGGCCAACTTGAACCTTTAGGTCAATTTGGGCTAAGTAGGTCAATAAGGTTCAATTAGGTCCAATCATTTAGTCAATTTGTTAGAAGGAAAATTGTTTGGTTTGACTCAATTTAAGGACAAGTCATATTCAAATATTGATTTTGATTTGGTATGAATCATTGGTTTCAAGTGATTTGGCTTAGGTTGCAATTTGGCTAGTTTGGGTTCATATGGGTTATCGGGTTGACTTGGTCAAATGACCAAGTTAACTTGTTTTGACCCAATTTTTGACAATTGATCAACCTAGGGTGATCAACAATCATAATTCGAGATTTTGATGGGCTTGGTTCAATCCAATTTGGGTAGGATTAGAACTTGGCTCAAATAGGTCAAATTGGCCACTTTGGATCAAGTGGACCAATTGGGTTTAGTTGGCTTGATTTTGGGTTGAGTTTGATTTAATTGAGTTTATATATGGATTTGGGATTGATATATAAATTCAATTTCAATTGGCTTGGGTTCAAATGGGTATTGGTTCATTTGAACATTTTCAAGTCAAAAGGGTTAAGTTGGGCTTGACTTGGGATGATTTTGGTTTGGCTTGATGATTGTAGATTTCATATATATTTTTGAATATGATTGAAGGTATGTTTGATTCATGAGAAAATCAATTGAATTTGGGTTTTGGAATGAAGGAATTTGGCTAAGTCCATGGAGTTGGGTCATGTGGCTTAGGTTTGGATATTGATTTGGTTTGATTTAGTTTTGATGATTAAAATATATATTTCATTTAAATTTATGAAGATGATTGAAAATATGGTTGGTTTATGAGAAAATCAATTGAGTTTAACTTGATTTGGATTATGATTTGGCTAAGTTCATGAGATAGGTCATCTGGTTTAGGATGGGTTTTGATTTAGTTTGATTAAGTTTTGATCATTTGAATGTATATTTGATTTATATTTAAGAAGATGATTGAAGATATATTTTTATTATAAGAAAACCAATTGATTTTGGATTGATTTGGATTAAGATTTGGCTAAGTCCATGGGATAGGTCATATGGCTTAGGAAGGGTTTCAAGTTTGGATTTGATCATGGGCTTCAATCATTTGGTTTTGGAATTTGGGTTTGGATTTGGATTTAAATTTGATGTTTGAATTGAACTTGAGGTTTGGTTTGAGAAGGTGAACATGGATTGGATTTTGGTTGTAGGGTTGATGGATTATTTTAATTCCTAAGGCATAACCTAATCCAATGGTTAACCCTTCTAAGTATTTAGGCTTAGGTTAAGTTTTTACCTAATTGTTAGATGTGTCTTATGGCTAGGGAAGGCATAGTGTCTAAAAGACTTCTAAGTCTTAGATGGGAAGATTGAATCTGCACTCCAAAAGTAAGGTCAACAGGCATTAGGCTCCAAGTGTTGCCCTTGGAGATAGATGATTGGAAGACCAAAACCAAGTTTCACATTATAGACTCGGATACATCTTTCAACGCTTTGCTTGGGAGACCATGGATACATTAGAATAATATAATTCCATCCTCTCTACATCAGTGTATGATGTTTGTGAGAGATGGGATCATCTATTATGTCAAAAGAGATCGCAAGCCATTTACAATTCACATGATCAGCATATATGAGGATGTGGCTTACTACCTCTCTCAAAATCAACAAGCTTATTATCGTGAACTTGGCCAAAGTTTAAAAATAAAAAATAAAAAGAAGAATAAGGAAAAAGAAAAGAAAAGAAAAAATGAAAAAGAAAATAAAAGGGAGCGAAAATAGACTCGGAGGGGGAAGTGGAGCCTGACCTTAGATTCCACCCACAATTCATTACTCCATTTGAACATATGGGTAGGACGATCTGACCTCCACCAGACAGAGGAAAAGGCTAGTTCAGAGGCAGTCTTAGGGGTGAAAAACCTCCTAATTGGCAACCAAATAGAAGATATGTCCCAGCTACCAAGAGTACACTTACTATAAATATAGACTTATAATCTAGTTCATAAGATGAGTCTTATATGGTTAGCACACTAGACAGCTCTTCTCAATAGTAGATTCCCTTGGAGGTGACACTTGAGCCAGATAGCTTGAAAGTGAAGCATAAGTGTATCCAAGTCTATATGTGAAACAGTCAGGCATCCATTGAGAACCTTAGCTCTAACCCCACATTCCTCTCAAAAAGATGAGGTTTTGGTAGCTAAGGAAGCACCTAATTCATCCTTAGGTGTGAAGACTCAGAGGTTCTTTCTGGGTGCATCATCCTCAAGTCAAGAACTTGAAGTAGAACTTGAGGATAATTCATATAAAAATTTAATAGAATTACCTTTTGATTAGTACTTGCCTTGTGTTCATAATTTAGCAAATTAAGGGTTAATCCCACATACTTGGTCAAAGCATTGGTCATACTACTTCAAAAGAATATGGAAGAATAAATGCAAAAGCTCTCAATCAAGACTAGGACTAGGATTTGGTATAGTGGGTCTAGTCAAAGATTATGATTACTGCTTAGTCATCACCAATCATTTGGAATTTAATAGGTTCTTTTCAAATCACCTTAACTCATATGAGGAGCTGTGCTTATAAACTTCAGATGATCTCAATGATTTTTAAGTCAAAAAGATGCACCATCAGAGTTCAAAGAACAGATTAAGTCAACCATCGACAAGCTCAAGGAAATCAACTTAGGAACATCAGTTCTTTGTTGAATGAAATTGAAACCAATGACTTAGGCTATTGACTGAGTTTATGGACTACTTTGCATAGAGTTATGAAGAGATTCCTGGATTGGCTGTTGATGTAGCAGTCCATAAACTAGCAATAGAGCATACTACAAACCCTATCAAGCAAGCTCCCAAACGCATGCTATTCGACATAGAACAACAGGTCATTTATGAAGTCAAGAAACTGAACGATCCTGGCTTCATCCGGAAGAAAAAGTACTCTACCTGGTTAGCTAACATCATCCCAATTAAGAAAAAGAATGGCCAAATTTATATATGCATCGATTTTAGGGATTTAAATAAGGCATGTCTAAAAGATAATTTTCACTACCAATCCCGAAGCTGATGGTGGACATTGCCTCATCTCACACAGTCTTCTATTTCATGGATGGCTCAACTAGATTAAAGATGGCCCCTGCAGATGAAAGAAATACTTTTTTTAGAACCCTAATTATAATCTATTACTATAAAGTCATGCCTTTCAGCCTTAAAAATGCTAGTGCTACATACCAGCAGGCTATGACTTGAATCCTCAATGAACTTATTCATCATCAAGTCAGGTACTATGTCAATGATCTCGTGGGAAAAAGAGATAAAAGGAAGACCATCTCTTTGACTTGAGAGTATTTTTTGAATATTTAAGGAAATTTAAAGTCAAAATGAACCCTCTGAAGTGTCCATTTGAAGTAGCTTTAGGTTTGTTGTTCGACACTAGGGAATCAAAATTGATCTGAAGAAGATCAAGGCGATATTAGAAATGCCACCCCCTAAAAGTTTAACTCAACTCAGATCATTCCTAGGGTAGTTGGCCTATCTAAGATGCTTTATATCAAACCTATTGAGAAGATGTCAGCCATTCTTAGCACTTATTAAAAAGGATCCAAGTTCAAGTGGGATGACAAGTGTGAGCTTGCCTTCGAAGACATCAAGCATTACCTGATGAAGCCATCAGTTCTAGCAGCCACTATCCGAGGCAAGCCGCTCATTCTTTATACTACTATATTAGACAACTCCTTTAGTGCTTTGTTGGCCCAAGCCAATGATGAAGGGAAGGAAAATTTACTGTACTACCTCAGCAGTTGTCTAATCCCTATTGAGGCTAATTATCCACCCATTGAGAAGCATTTCCTAGCTTTAATCTTTGCATCCTAAAAGATACACCACTACATGCTTCCTTATAAGATGAACTTAATCTGTAGGATCAATCCACCCACTACAATATCTCATGACATAGCCGATGCTATCCAGACAGTTGGCACGATGGTTCATGACCCTCTCATAGTTTGACATTGCTTTCATACCCCTCTGTGCAATGAAAGGAGCAAATTTCTTAGTAGTACACCCACTTCCTATTGACTCTCCGCTTAGTGATGATCACACTAATGAACAAAGCATGAACTTAGCGGATACTAGCATTCATCACTAGGAGATGTACTTTGATGGTGTAGCTTCCTATAAAAAAAAGAGAAGAATCATAATCTACTATTCCAAGAAAGGCAGGGGTAGGAATAGTTCTCTTAATTATGGACCATGATGAGATGAGATTCTCATATCATCTGTCCAATCCTTGCACCAACAATGAAGATGAATATGAGGCTCGATTGTGGTGAGTTAGCTATTAAAGCATCCATAAACATCTTGAGGATTCTTTTTCGTTATCAAACAAATCCCTGGGTCTTATAATGTTATAAAGCCGAAGCTCCATCACTACCACAAGTACACCATGATGTTATTGGCTTAAATCTCAGAGGTTATCATATATAAGATTCCTTGAGGAGAGAACACCATAGCGTATGATTTAGCCAGGCTTGCCAAGGAGTTGGCATGTCCTGAGTATGAGTCAATATCAATAAAGGTCCAAAATAGACAAGTCTTATCCATTATTGATAATGAACACATAAAAAGTACTCTTTTGAAGGGGAGGTTTCCATTGCCAAGAAGGATGAGGAGTTAGGTTGGAGGCAGCCATTCATGGATTACCTAAATAAAGGAAAACTACCTTAAAAAAAGTCACAACACAATCAGATAAAGTAGAGAGCACTTTCCTATGCTCTTGTGGATGGTGTCTTGTATTGGCGATCTTTCAATCATATGTGGTAACATTGTTTAAACAAGAACGAAGCCCATAAGATCATGACCGAGGTACACTTAAGATTATGTAGAGAAAACCAATTCGGTCTGACGATGAAAGCCAAAATCAATAGACTTGGATACCACTGACCATCGATGATCAAAGATTGCATGGATACGATTAGGCAATGCCACCAATGTCAAATACACGATGTGGTCCTACACTAACCACCCAACATTCTACACCCTACAATTTCCTCATGGCCATTCGAGCGTTGGGGTACTGACATAATGGGTCTGATTGATCCTCTTTCTTCCAAGGGTCATCGGTTCATCTTAGCTACTATTGACTACTTTTCAAAATGGGAAAAGGAAATTCTGCTTAGAGAGGTCATAGCTCAGCATGTGGTCTAGTTTTTTAGGAACCATATCATATATAGGTTCAGAGTGCCTCGATGAATTATATCTTATAATGGTACTACATTCAAGAGCACTGAGATCAATAACTATTTTTGGAGACATATCATAGATTGGATATTCTACCATCAACTACTCGAGGGAAAATGGCTTAGCAGAAGACTTCAACGAAACTCTCATCCAAATACTAAAGAAGACACTCAACAATAATACGTGATAGTTGCATGACTAGTTAGTTGAAGCCTTGTGGGCCTACCGCACAACATATAAAATTGTAACCTAGTTTACTCCTTTCTTCTTAGTTTATGGGTCTGATGTCATTCTACTATTAGAAGTCCAACGCCCATCATTAAGGATAGTTATGGGTAGCAAGATCACAACAAAGCAGAACAACAAGTTATGGTTAGAAGAACTTCAACGTTTAGGGCAGAGATGCTTACGGGCATGCCAAAATCTTGAGTTGTACAAAGCTAAAATGATTTAAGCTCACAACAAGTTGGTCCGTCCTAGTTCTTTCCAAGTAGGAGAGCTAATTTTAGTTCTAAGGAGACAGATTGTTGCCCGTGATAAGATGGGAGGCATGTTTGAACCCACTTGGGAAGGCCCTTTTTCCATAGAGAAGGCCTTCCAAGAAGGATCTTAGTAGCTTATTAATCATAAGGGAGAGCTCCTATTGCTTCCAATCAATGAGCTCTACTTAAAGAAATATTATAAATCATGTTTGGAAACAACAATCATCTATAAAAAATTTCATTTTGAATTCAATCTCTTCCATGTTGAAAGTATTCTTGTTTATGAATCTACCACGATGTGTTTAGGGTAGGTGTAAGGTACCCGAGCAGCATCCTATCCTTCATCAACATAACATAAACCCAAACTACATGCAAACATATAAAATAAACACATATCTTTTTTCTCGGGCTACTTTGAGTTGAGATAATGCTCAACACTCAGTTATGCAGATATGATGTACCTATGGTGTCACTAGTCTTCTTCTTGGAAGATGTAAGTCTACTTCATTTTCCTTCCTTTCTTGGCCACTGCACATCGACGAGCACTTGTTAGTTTTGTAAGCCTTACTATGTGGCTGGTAAGCTACCTCATGTTTGCTTCATTTAAGAGGATGAGAGTCTGCTATGCTTTCTCCTTAGATTAGCCGTCATGCACTCATTGGGTCGAGTATATTTGAGATTTAGGATAAGTCACATAGCGACTCCATCCCTCTTGACTGCTTCAACTTTAGGTCCAGTCCTTCCTTGGGGATCCCCGCTTAGTAGTTGCTCTAGGTCAGATAGCATCTATCACGTCGATGACAGAGTATCTCGAAGATCAGTTCAGCTTGGAAAGTTGTAAGCCTACGTGCTTTCTTTTTAGATTAATTATTGTACACTGACGGGAACCTTAGGTTGGTTAGTTCTCACTAAGCTAACGGATACGCCACTCATGCTGATGGATACACCTTAGGTTGGTTAGTTCTCGCACCTTATGATACAACACTCATGATAAATGTAAGTATAATATGCTTTCCCCTTGGGTTGCCCACCGTACACCTATAAGCTTACTTTTTTAGGGCTCAAGATAACACCCCTAGCAGCACCTCTCCTGTGGGCACTATATTTGGATAAGGTCCTTTGTGGCCCCCATTTAGACACTATCCAGGTAACTATTGGATTGAATAGTTTCCCTTTCCTAGTAACCACCCATGTAGTTGGAGAATCCATCCTTTGGATATCTAGATTCTCCCTTATTTCAGTAAATCTGAGATAGGTTAAGGTCGCCTTCTTTCGTGGTCCCGCTACAGGTCCACACAAATATATAAACAAAATATATACTCATGGATTAGGAGGACATACCTTTTCCAAAGTAGGTATTTTATCTTTAGGGCAGTGTCAGCAAAACTCCTTATAGGAATCGCCTGACTGCTCTTGAGTTGATTTAAGTCCCCAACGACATTCACTTAGTAGTCGCCCCTAAGTTGGGTTCAATTTATAGTGCTACCAATAGGTCACCCTAGTGGTTGTTCCCTGCTTTAGAAGATGTTAGTCTACAATGCCTTTTTCCTAGCATAGCTATACCCTACGACTAGTAGACTATCCTTTTGGATTTTTAAATTAGAGATAGGACAACTCTGATATAGCCCCTTCTCAGTGGGTCCATCACACAATGGTCAATCAAAATCATAAAAAAATTTGAGTGAAATCCAAACCAAGCCATATCAAATCACATGAAATCAAGATAAATTTAATCCTAACGAGTTGACATAAGTCCCCAACTTCACTCAAATTAGTAGCAGGTTCAATTTGTTGTGCATCCAATAGGTCACCCCAGCGGTTGTTCCTTGCTTTATCCACAGTAGATTTTTTTCTTCTATGCCCTCGACATAGACCCCTCACGTGTTATTTCCAATGCATGTGTGATCCCCTAGCATATCTCCCTCCATGTCCAATGTATTCATTCAAATTACATCATCTTAACATTGTAATCAACATTTATGATTTGTGATGGTGCAAGCTCAAACTAACTATATAATATCATGCTAAACATATTGTAGTGTGAATTAACACACTATATTATATTATAATATATGATGTTATGCTTTAATTTGCTATAATATAATATATTGTCTAACATTACACCTCATTAGAATCACTTAAAAAGAACAAATAATAAAAAATTTTTAAAATATGAATAATGTTCATTTTTTATGTAAAATTATTATTATTCTATTCGAATTGGTACAAAATAGCATAATTTTGGTGTTGTTTCTTGGTGTGTGTCGTGTCCATGTCAACATTCAAATTGTGAGTTTTGACCCAATATATTATAACAAAAGTAAAACATACTAAAATGTACAATAACATTTAGTAACACACCACCACATTCATATATATGTGAAGTTATATTGTTATGTACATTATATTTTAATATGCTTTCATATAATATATTATTTTACATTACACCTTAAAATGAATCACTTTAAGAAAAAATTTATAAAATTTGGTTGAAAAATGAACATTTATTTTGGATGCAAAATTCCATTCTTTTGATTAAATGACACACCATAGCACACCCCAATGATGTTCCCTAAAGCTTACCTTAAATTTGGCCAAACCCCACCATCTCAGCCTATAAATTAGCATTTTAATGAATTATACCAGTACAAACTCTACTACATCATATTATAAAAAACTAAATTATGCTAAACAACAAGTAGTAATACACAATATTATGCTATAATGCATGATGTTACACTATGTGATGGTATCCTATATTGAAATACACTATAACATATTATATTATATTATATTGTATATCACATCGTAAGGGATTTCTTAAGATAAAAAATCATAAAATTAGTCTAAATAATAAAAAATTTATATATTTTAGTCGTATCACTTATATATTTTAAATCAAAATAATATATTATGATGCCATGCTCTACCTATTATGAATTTGGCCAAATTCGACCATTTTAAAGTCTAAATCAACATTTTTATAAATAATGGTAGTGTAGGATCGATTACATGATTGTAAAATACTAAAAGAATTTAAAATAAATAATATTTATATGATGCTATACTATGCTACAACATATAATATTTATTTTGAAAATAAAATCTTACATTTTAGACCACCTTTGGTATTACAACCTAATTCCCACTTTACATTTAACAAATTTCATCATCTATTTTATTAAATCAATATTTTTATAATTAATATTAATATAAACTATAGGCCACAATACCACAATATACTAAAACATTTCAAAAGATGTTATAACATCCTAAAAACATCACTACATGGTCAAATATATGATGCTACATTATACTATAATATATGGTATTATAATATGATTTAGGGTTAGGGTTTATGGTATTCAAATCTCTAATATTCAAGGGAAAGTCTCCTGAAGAAATTTTCTTTAGCTACCATAACTATGTAAGGATTAGGTCATTCTTTAGATCTACTCCTAATGACATATTTATTCAAGGTTTAAGGTTTAGGATTTAAGGTTAGGGTTTAGGATTAGTTTAGGGTTTAGGGTTAGTTTAGGGTTTAAGGTTTAGAGTTAGTTTAGGGTTTAGGATTTTGGGTTTAAGGTTTGAGGTTTAGGGTTATATTTTTTAGGGTTTAGGGTTGTAGGTTTTAGGGTTTAGGTTTTAGGGTTTAGGGTTTTGGGTTTAGGGTTTAAGGGTTTAGGGTTTTGGGTTTATAGTTTAGGAATTAGGGTTTATAGTTTAGGGTTTAGGGTTTAGGGTTTAGGGTTTAGTGTTTAGGGATTAGGGTTTTTAGGGTTTAGGGTTTAGGGCTTAGGGTTTATGGTTTAGGTTTTAGGTTTAGGGTTTTTAGTTTTAGTTTAGGGTTTAGGGTTTAAGGTTTCAATTTTAGGGTTTAAGGTTTTCTTTAACAGAAAAAAATTCAGATTCAACATTTCTTCTTTTTGATTTCATCAAACAAGTAGCATCCCAAGTTTTATAAGACATAATTGATGACATAAATAAAAAATGAGCACCCATAGAGCAATTTAAAAACCTAAATAAGTAGTAACATCTCTACTATAAAGATAGAGTTCTATAAGCAGTAGTTTAGATCGACTGTCTTTCAATTTCTCTAGTTTTCGTAAAAACCACCCCCATCTCTCAAGTAGTGGGATCCACCATCATACCCCAGATCTCTCCCTCTACCACCACCATGGTTGTAACCTTCACCGCTCCTCTCGACCCCATAACGACCACTACTCTAAACACCACCTCCATATCCTCTAGCACCTCCAGATCCCCTACCTCAAGATACCTCTTCGCCTACCGCTGATCTGTGATGAGCCTAGTTGATGATGTGTCATGTCATCATTGTTCGCCATTAGGGTTTAGGGTTAATTTAGGTTTAGGGTTTGTGGTTTGGGGTGCTTTAGGGGTTGTTGTTTTGTGGTAGGGGGGTGTGTGGTTTAGGGTTTAGGTTTAGGTTTAGGTTTAGGGTTTAGTGGTTTAGGGGTGGTTTAGGGAGGTGTGGTTTAGGTTTAGTGGCTAGTGGTTTAGGGTTTAGGTTTAGGGTTTGTGTAGTGTATAGGGTTTGAATTTAACATTTAGGATTTTTTTTAATTAAGTAAACCAGTAGGTTTAGGTTTATTTAGTTCATTTTCTATTTATTTGAATATACTTTATACTTTATTTTTATTTAGATTTATTTTTTATTAATATTTAGTATAGTTTATTTATTTTAGTTAAGGTTTTTTTATTTAAGTTTATTTTTTTAGGTAGTTTATTTTGATTGATCTTTATTTTATCTTATAGGTTAAGGTTTTATTTTTAATTTTAGGTTTAGGAGTTTTCTTTAATTTTCTAATAATTTTATTTCTTAGTTTTGGTTTAGGTATATTTTATTTATTATTAGCTTTAGGTTTTATTTATTTTAGTTTAGTTTATTTAGTTTATTTTGTTTATTTATATTATTTTAAATTTTGGTTTTATAGTTAGGTCATTTTATTTTTTATTTATTTTAGGTTTCAGGGCTTTTATTTAGTTTTTATTTTATTTCATTTTAGGTTTATTTATTTTTATTTTAAGTTTAGTTTTTATTTTCTTTAGATTTTTTATTTTTTTAATTTAGTTTAGTTTTATATTTATTTCATTTCATTTTAGTTTTTATTTTTTAATTTATTTTCTTTTTAGGTATAGGTTTAAGTTTAAGTTTTAGCTTGTGTTTTTAATTTATTTTTGTTTAGGTTTTTTTATATATTTTATTTTTTAGGTTTTATTTCATTTAGGTTTAAGTTTTTAGCTTTTTAGGGTTTAAAGTTTAGGGTTTAGGGCTAAGGGATAGTTTAGGATTAAGGATTTAGGGTTTGGGGTTTGGGGTTTAGGATTTAAGGTTTAGGGTTTAGGCAATAGGTTTAGGTTTATGGTTTAAGATTTAGTTTAGGGTTTAAGATTTTTTTTAAAATAGAGAATAAATTCAGATTCAACATTTCTTCTTTTCGATTTCATCAACCAAGTAGCACCCCAAGTTTTCTATGACACAAGCGACGACATAGATAAAAAGTGAGCATTCATAGAGCAAATAAAAAACCTTAGATAACTAGTACCGTCTATATTATAAAGACACAATTCCATGAGTAGCAGATCGGATCGATCATTTTTCAGTTTCTCTAGTTCCCATCAGAACCACCCCGGCCTCTCAAATAGGGATCCACCATCATATCCCCAATCTCTCCCTCCACCACCACCATGGTTGTAACCTCTGTCGCTCCTCCCACCTCCATAACCACCACAGCTCTGACCAACACCTCCATATACACCAGCACCTCCAAATTCTCCACCACCACTATGATAATCGCCAACTCCAAATTTTCCCTCCACCGTTAGATCCCATCGGTTGATGATGATGTTCAGTAGAGGTTCCCCATTCTTAGGGTTGTGTATTAGGTTTTATGGTTTAGGTGTATTTTGGAATTTTATTAGCTGTTTAGGTAGGTTAGGGTTGGGGGGTTAGGGGTTTTGGGTTTATGGTTTAGGTGGTTTAAGGTTTAGGGTGAATTAGCATTTATGCTTTAGGTTTAGTGTTTAGTCGTGGAGGTTTAGGATTTTAAGGTTTAGTGGTTTTTGTGGTTTAGTTTGGGGTTAGGGTTTAGGTTTAATGTTTAGACTTGTAGATTTAGGGGTTTGAGGCTTTAGAGTTCTGTCAATTAGTGTTTAGTTTAGGCCAGGTTAGGGTTAGTTTTAGTGTTTAGGGCTTAAGGTTTAGATTTAAGGATTTATGGTTTAGGGGTTTATGTTTATTTTATTTATTTTATTAATTTTTTATTTATTTTAGTTTATTTTATTTTTTTATTTTCATTTTTTTTATTTATTTAGCATATATATTTATGTTTATTTATCTTTAGTTTAAGTTTTATTTTAGTTTATTTTTTTTGTGTTTGTTTTTTTTTTAGTTTAGTTTTATTCTTTCTTTATTTTTTAGGTTTTATTTTATTTTTAAAGGTTTAGTTCATTTTATTTTTTTTTAGGATCTTGGTTTTTTATTTTACATTTTTTAGGTTTTATTTTAGTTTAATTTATGTTTATTTTTTTATTTTATCATTTAGCTTTGTGGTTTAGGTTTAGATTATTTTAAGTTTAGGTTTAGGTTTTATTTATTTAGTTTAGGTTTAGGTCTATTTTATTTATTATTTTATTTTTTTTTTTTTAGTTTAGGTTTAGGTTTTATTTTTATTTATTTTTTGGTTTTATTTTAAGGTTTATTTTTTTAGTTTTAGTTTTATTTTATTTTATATCTTTTATTTATTTTATTTATTATATGTTTAGTTTTATTTTATTTCTTTTTTCTTCCAGGGTTTATTTTATTTTAGTTAGTTTAGTTATTTATTTATTTATTTTAATTTTTTATTATTTTTATTTTAATTTTACATTTAGGCTTTTTAATTTTGGTTTCTCAGCTTTTAGGTTTTAATTTAATTTAATTTAATTTAATTTATCAGGTTTAGGTTTTTATTTACTTTATAGTCTTGTATTTAGCTTTAGGTCGGGTTTGTCAGATTTAGGGTTTAGGCTCCCGGTTTGGGGTTTTAGTGGTTTAGGGTTTAGGGTTTAGGGTAGGGCATATAAATTTTAGGGTTTAGGGCCTGGTTTAGGTTTTAGTGGCTTGGGTGGCCTGTACATTTGTGGTGGGCCTGGGCAGCTAGTTGAAGTAGTGTAGGGTTTAGTGTTTAGTGGTTGTTGGGTTTTTATTTTTTTAAATTAAAGTCACAAGTTTAAGTTTATTTAGTTTTTACTTAGTTTAATTTTAATATTTATTTAAGTTCATTTAGTTTAGTTTATTTATTTAGTTTATCTTTTAGTTTAGGTTTTTTGTCTTAGTTTATATTTTAGGTTTATGTTTAGTTTAATTTAGTTTATTTTATTTTATTTTATTTTCATGTTTAGGTTTTATTATTTGTTGTCAAATAGGTTTAGGTTTTATTTTATTTTTTAAGTTTAGGTTTAGTTTTAATTTTAGGTTTATTTTAGGTTTTATTTTTAATTTAGTTTAGGTTTATTTTAAGTTTATTTTATATTTAGGTTTAGGTAGCTTAGGTTTAGTCCATTCTTAGGTCTTTAAGCTTTTATTTGTTTAGTTTAGTTTATTTTAGATTTTATGTTTAAGTTTAGGCTTATTTTATTTTTATTTTAGGTTTAATTTTTTTTAGTTTAGGGTTTAAGTTTTATTTTTTTATTTATTTTTAGGTTTTATTTTTAAGTTTATTTTTTTAGGTTTATGTTTTTATTTATTTTATTTTAGCTTTATTTTATTTTTATTTTAGGTTTAGTTTTTTTTATTTAAGTTTTCTATTTTTTTAGTTTAGTTAGGTATTTATTTATTTTATTTTAGTTTAGTATTTAGCATTTATTTTTTATTTTTTTAAGGTTTAAATTTAGGTTTTAGTTTAGGTTTTTATTTTATTTTATTTTATGTTGGTTTAGGTTATTTTATTTTTATTATTTTTAGGTTTTATTTAGTTTAGGTATGTTTTTACATTTTTATGGTTTATGGTTTAGGTTTAGTTGAGGTCTTAGGGTTTGGGGTTTATGGTTTAGGGTTTAGGGTTTAGGGTTTAGGTTTAGAGTTTAGCTTTTGTGGTTTTACTAGGGTTTAGTTTTATTGTCTAATGTTCAAGTTTTAGTTTATGGTATTTGTTTTTTTATTTTAACAGAGAACAAATTGAGATTCAACATTTCTTCTTTTCAATTTCATCAACCAAGTAAGACACCAAGTTTTCTAAAACACAAGCAACCCATAGATAAAAATAAACGCCATTGTAAAATCAAAATACCTAGATAACTGAACCATCTCTACTGTAAAGACACAGTTCAATAAGCAGTAGATCGGATCAGTCGTTCTTTAGTTTCTCCCATTCCCATTCGATCCACCTCGGCCTCTCGAGTCGAAAGATCCACCATCATATCCCCAATCTCTCCTTCTACCACCAACACGATTGTAACCTATATCGCTTCTCCTATCTCCATAACCACCACTACTCCGACCACTACCTTGAAATCAACAAGCACCTCCAATTACCCCACCACCATTGTGATAACTTCCACCTCCACCTTCGCCTCCATCTGGACTTAGTCTAATGTTGATGTTTATCACCCATTCTTGGGATTAGTTTACTAGGTTTTAGAGTTTAGGTATTTTTTTACATTATTTAATTTAGATTTAGTGTTTGGGATTTGGGTGGGTTTGGGCTGGGATTAGCTTTAGGGTTTATTTAGGGTTTAGGGTTTTGGGTTTACACTGGGGTTTAGGTTAGGCTTTAGAGTTTTAGGTTTTAGGTTTTGGGTATTGGGGAGGGAGGGTCAGTGGTTAAAACAAGGTTTAGGGTTTAGGGAGATTTAGTGTAGGTCCCAATGGCTAGGAGTTTAGAGTTATTTAGGTAGAGAGTTTAGTGGCCTGGTTTTGTGATTTAGTAGAGGGTTAAGATTTAGGCTCAATTGGGTTTAGGTATTTAAGGTCGTCAGGAGTTTAGTTTGGTTTAGGGTTTATGGAGGGTATTGGGTCAGGTTACAGTGTGGTTTAGGGTTTAGGGTCAGTTTTAAAATAAAACAGCTTAGGATCATTTAGTTTATTTTATTTATTTAGTTTACTTTATTTTTTATTTTGTTTAGGTTTATTTTTATTTTATTTAGTTTAGTTTATTTATGTGATTTTTATTTTAGTTTATTTTTAGGTTTAGGTTTAGGTTTATATTTTTAGTTTATTTTATTTTTATTTTATTTTTTAAGTTTAGGATTTATTTTTATTTTTAGGTTTAGGTTTAGGTTTTATTTTATTTTAAGCTTAGGTTTTATGTTTTTTATTTTAGGTTTATTTTTTAAGTTTTATTTTTTAGTTTAGGTTTGGTTTATTTTATTTTATTTTATTTAGTTTAGGGTTTAGTTTATTTTATTTAGGTTTAGGTTTTTTTAGTTTAGTTTAGTTTATTTTAGTTTATTTAGGTTTATTTTATTTCGATTATTTTAGGATTGGCTTTTTTTTTAAATTAGAGTTTAGGTTTTTTTAAATTTATTTTTAAGTTTATTTTTTAGGTTTAGGTTTTTATTTAGTTTTTATTTTATCTTATTTTAGGTTTACTATATTTTTGTTTTAGTTTTAGTTTTTATTTTATTTAGTTTTTTTATTTTTAGGTTTATTTTATTTTTTAGTTTAGTTTAGGTTTATCTTATTTTAGGTTTTTATTTCATTTATTTTAGTTTAATTTTTAAATTTTATTTTGTTTTATGTTTACATATGTAAGAGTTTGATTTTATTTTAATTTATGTTTACCCAGGTGTATTTTATGCATTTTAGTTTTCTTTATTTAGTTTAGCTTTTAAGTTTTAGGCAAGGTAGGGTTTAGGGTTTGTGCTGAATTGAGTTAGTATATTTAGGGTTTAGTAGGGTTTAGGGTTTAGGGTTTAGGATTTAGGAGTGTGATAGTTTAGTGATCAGGTTTTAGGGTTTAGTTTAGGAAGGATCAGGTTTAGGTTTAGGGTTTAAGTACAGGGTTTAGGGTTTAGGTTTTTTAGGTCAGGTAGTTTGAGTTTAGGTTTAGGTTTAGGGTTTTAGTTTAAGGTTAGGCTTTTTAATTTTTAATTTTTAAATATTTCAATTTTTTAAATTAAATAAAATGATATGTTTAAGTTTATTTATTTATTTATTTATCTTTTTTATTTTATTTAGGTTTATTTTTTATTTATTTAGTTTATTTATTATAGGTTTATTTATTTTAATTTTGGTTTTATTTTAATTTATTTTTAAGTTTAGGTTTAGGTTTTTATTTATTTTAGTTTTTTTCTTGTAGGATTAGGCTTTAATTATTTTTTTAGCTTTATGTTTAGGTTTTTATTTTAATTTTCTAGGTATAGGTTTTATGTTTTTATTTTAAGATTATTTTTATTTTTTATTTTTTAGTTTTGGTTTAGGTTTATTTTTAATTTTTTTTTGGGTTAAGATTTAGGTGTAAGTTTAGTTTTTTTTAGGTTTAGGTTTATGTTTTATTTATTTTAGTTTATTTTATTTTTATTTTAGGTTTAGGTTTTAGTTTTTAAGTTTTATTTTTTAATTTATTTTTAGGTTTTATTTTATGTTTATTATTTAGGTTTAACTTATCATTTAGTTTTATTTTATTTTATTTTTTATGTTTATTTTATTTTAATTTTAGGTTTAGTTTTTTGTTTTATTTTTTATTTTTTATTTTTAGTTTATTTTAAATTTTATTTATTTTATTCAGCCAATTTTATTTTTATTTTATTTGCTTTTAGGTTTAGGTTTAGGTTTTTTTTATTTTATTTATTTATTTATTTAGTTTATGTTTTTATTTATTTTTATTTTTTTAGTTTTTTAGGTTTTAGCTTTAGTTTAGTTTAGGGTTTAGGGTTTAGGGTTTAGGGTTTATTGTTTAGGGTTAGTTGAGGGTATAGGGTTTAGGGTTTGGGGTTTGGGGTTTGGATTTTAGGGTTTAGGGTTTATGGTTTTGGGGTTTAGGGTTGTGGGTTTTAGTGTTTAAGATTTAGGGTTGAGGGTTTAGGGTTTAGGGTTTAGGGTCTTTTAGGGTTTAGGGTTACGATTTAGGATTTAGGGTTTAGAATTTATTATTTAGGTTTTCTTATTAAATTAAATAAACCGGTAGGTTTAGGTTTATTTAGTTTATTTTTATTTATTTTAGTTTACTTTATTTTATTATTTTTTAAGTTTTTTTTTTTTTATTTAGTTTTTAGCTCAGTTTAGGATTTAAGGTTTAGGGTTTGGGGTTTAGGGTTTAGGGGTTAGGGTTGTAGGTTTTAATGTTTAGTGTTTAGGTTTTATGATTTAGGGTTTACGGTTTATGGTTTAGGGTTTTAGTGTTTATGGTTTAGGGTTTTGGGTTTAGGAGGGTTATTTTGTGGTTTAGGGTTTGTGGTTTAAGGTTTAGGGTTTAGGTGGTTTAGGGTTGTTTTAGGTATGGTTTATGATTAGTTTTAGGGTTTGTGGTAGGGTTGTTTTTTTAAAATATATAATATATATATATTTCTTTATTTTAATTTGTTTATTTTTTATAAATTATGAAAAAATGATTTTAGGTTTACTTAATTTATTTAGTTTATTTATCTTACTTTATTTTATTTTTTTTATTTTTATTTAAGTTTATTTTTATTTTTATTTAGTCTAGTTTATTTATTTTAGGTTTTTTTTAATTTAGATTTTTTATTTTAGTTTATTTTTTAGGTTTAGGTTTAGGTTTATTTTTTATTTTATTTTTATTTTTATCTTATTTTTTAGGATTAAGTTTTATTTTTTATTTTTAGGTTTAGGTTAAGGTTTTTATTTTGTTTTCTTAGGTTTAGGTCTTAGGCTTTTATTTTTTATTTTTCAGTTTTGGTTTATACTTTTTTTTTTTTGTTTTATTTTATTTTTGATTAAGGTAGAGGTACAGGTTTAGTTTTTTTTTGGTTTAGGTTTAGGGTTTTATTTTATTTTAGTTTAGTTCATTTAAGTTTAGGTTAAGGTTTATTTAATTTTTATTTTAGGTTTAGGTTTTTTTTTTTAGTTTGGGTTTTGGTTTTATTTTTCATTTATTTTTAGGTTTTATTTTAAGGTTTATTTTATAGATTTTTTATTTATTTATTTTATTTTATTTTAGTTTTATTAATTTTTATTTTCTTTTTAGGTTTAGGTTTAAGTTTTAGTTCAGGTTTTTAATTTTTTAATTTTTATATTTTAGTTTGATTAAGGTATTTTTAATTTATTTTATTTTTTGGTTTTATTTAGTTTAGGTTTAAGTTCTTAGCATTTTAGGGTTTAGTGTTTAGGGTTTATTGAGGGTTTAGGGTTTAGGGTTTAGGGTTTAGTGTTTAGGTTTTAGGGTTTACAGTTTAGGTTTTAGGGTTTAGGGTTTATGGTTTAGGGTTTAGCATTTTAGGGTTTAAGGTTTAGGGTGTAGGGTTTTTAGGGTTTAGGGTTTAGTGTTTAGGGTTTAGGTTTTAGGTCTAAGGTTTAGGTTTTAGTTTAAGTTTAGGGTTTTTAGTTATTTTTAATAGAGAACAAATTCTCATTCAACATTTCTTCTTTTCAATTTCATCAACCAATTAACACATCAAGTTTTCTAGGACACAAGCGATGACATAGTTAAAAAATGAGGACGCATAGAGCAAAACAAATGCCATAGATAACTAGAACTGTCTCTATTGTAAAGATAGAGTTTCATAAGCAGCAGATCGGATCGGTCGTTCTTCAGTTTTACCAGTTCCCATCAGAACCACCCTGGCCTCTCAAGTAGCGAGATCCACCATCATATCCCCTATTTCTTTCTCCGCCACCACCGCTACTATAACCTCTGTCACTCCTCCTGCCTCCATAACCACCATTTCTCGGACCACCACCTCCATATCCACCAGCACCTCCAT
This sequence comes from Cymbidium sinense, assembly GCA_021442155.1. Lineage (NCBI taxonomy): Eukaryota > Viridiplantae > Streptophyta > Magnoliopsida > Asparagales > Orchidaceae > Cymbidium > Cymbidium sinense. The sequence continues at coordinate 64,187,761 of CM038214.1, read as the reverse complement.
ATCCCCCACCACCACTGCGATAACTCCCACCTCTGCCTTCGCGTCCACCGCTAAATCTTGACTGAGCCTGGTTGTTGGTGATGTTCCTATTGTCAAGGTTCCGCTCATTTAGTTTCTATTTTAGGTTTATTTTATTTTTTAGTTTAGTTTAGGTTTTTATTTATTTATTTTTTAGTTAAGTTTTTATTTTTCATTTTATTTAATTTTTAGGTTTAGGTTTAGATTTAGGTTTTAGTATTGGTTTTTATTTTATTTTATTTTTTTATTTTATTTAGGATTAGATTTTATTTATTTATTTATTTTATTTGTAGATTTTATTTAATTTAGGTTTAGGTTTTTTGGGTTTTAGGGTTTAGGGTGTAGTGTTTGTGATTTAGGGTTTAGGTTTCGGGTTTTAGGATTTATGATTTAGGGTTGTAGATTTTAGGGACTAGGGTTAAAGGTTTAGGGTTTAGGGTTTAGGGTTCAGGGTTTTAGGGTTTCAAGTTTAGGGTTTGGGTTTTTTTATTTGTTTTGATTTATTTTTTTCCATTTTTTTAAAATTAAGTAAACTTGTTGGTTTAGTTTACTTTTTTAGGGTTAGGTTGAGGTTTAGTTTTATTTTTTAGTTTAGTTTTATTTTTAATTATTTATTTTTTGGTTTGGGTTTTATTTTTAATTTTTAGGTTTAAGAATATGTTTTTACTTTCTTTTTTAAGGTTTAGTTTTTAGGTTTTTATTTGAGGTTAATTTTTAGGTATTTTCTTTTAGTTTAGGTTTAGGTTTATTTTTAGTTTATTTTATTTAGTTTAGGTTTAGGATAAGGTTAAGTTTATTTTTGGTTTAGGTTTAGGTTTTATTTATTTTAGTTTAGTTTATCTTAGTTTAGGTTTAGGTTTATATTATTTTTATTTTATGTTTAGGTTTTTTGTTTAAGTTTAGCATTTAGGTTTTATTTTTTTATTTATTTTTAGGTTTTATTTTTAGAATTATTTTTTGGTTTAGGTTTTTATTTAGTTTTTATTTTAAATTTATTTTATTTTTATTATATATTTAGTTTTTATTTTATTTAAGTTTTTTATTTTTTGGTTAAGGTTTAAGATTAGTTTTTAGTTTATTTTTTATTTTATTTTATTTTTTCTTTTTTTTGTTAAGGTATTTCTATTTATGTTATTTTTAGGTTTTATTTAGTTTAGGTTTAGGTTTTTGGCTTATTAGGGCTTATGGTTTTGGGTTTATGTTTTAGGTTTTTATTTTAGGTTTTATTTTTTTAGTTTTGATTTACATTTAATTTATTTTATTTAGTTTAGGGTTTAGGTTTAGGTTTAGGTTTTATTTATTTTAGTTTAGTTTATCTTGGTTTAGTTTTAGGTTTATTTTATTTTGTTTATTTTATTTTTATTTTAGGTTTAATTTTTATTTTAAGGTTAGGGTTTGAATTTTATTTTTAATTTATTTGTTGGTTTTATTTCTTAGGTTTATTTTTTAGGTTTATGTTTTTATTTAATTTTAATTTTATTTCATTGTAGATTTATTTTATATTTATCTTACATTTAGTTTTAATTTTATTTAGGTTTTTTATTCTTAAGTTTATTTATTTTTTTAGTTTAGTTTAGACTTTCATTTATTTTATTTTAGTTTATTTTAAATTTTTCATGTTATGTTATTTTTACGTTTAGGTATTTTTTATGTATTTTATTTTATGTTTTATTTACATTAGGTTTAGGTTTTTAGGTTGTTATGGTTTAGGGTTTAGGGAATAGTATTTAGGGTTTAGGGTTTTAGGGTTTATTATTTAGGGTTAGGGTTTAGGGTTTAGTGTTTACCGTTTAGTGTTTAGACTTTAGGGTTTAGGGTTTTTAGAGTTTAGGGTTTAGGGTTTATAGTTTAGGATTAGCTTAAGATTTATTGTTTGTTTAGGGTTTAGGGTTTAGGCTTTATGCTTTAGGGTTTAAGGTTTTTAGGGTTTATGATGTAGGGTTAGTTTAGGGTTTATTGTTTAGGGTTTTAAGTTTTAAGGTTAGTTTAGAGTTTATAGTTTATGGTTAATTTAGAGTATAGGGTTCAGGCTTAGGGTTGGGGTTAGGTTTTAGGGTTTAGGGTTTAGGGTTTTCTAGGGTTTAGGGTTTAAAGTTTAGGGTTAGTTTTAGGGTTTAGTGTTTAGAGTTTTGGGTTTAGGGTTTTGGGTTTAGGATTTAGGGTTTAGGGTTTATGGTTTAGGGTTTAAAGTTTAGGGTTTTTTTTTAGATTAGGTAAACCAATAGGTTTAGAATTTTTTTTAAATTTATTTAGTTTATTTATTTATTTATTTTAGTTACTTTTATTTTTTATTTTAATTTATGTTTATTTTTTTATTTTTGTTTAGTTTATTTTATTTATCTTAGTTTAGGTTTTTTATTTTATTTTACTTTTTAGGTTTAGGTTTAGGTTTATGTTTATTTATTTTATTTAGTTTTATTTCTATTTTATTTTTTAGGTTTAAGTTTTATTTTTTATTTTTAGGTTTTGTTTTACATTTTTATTTTATTCTTTTAGGTTTAGGTGTTAGGTTTTTATTTTCGGTTTCCTTTTAGGTTTTATTTTTTAGTTTCAGTTTTGGTTTATTTTTAGTTTATTTTATTTTATTTAATTTAGGGTTTAGGTTTAGTTTATTTTAGGTTTTCATTTTATTTATTTTAGTTTACTTTATTTTAGCTTAGGTTTAGGTTTATTTTATTTTGTTAATTTTTGGTTTAGGTTTTTTTTTTGTTTAAGATTTAGGTTTTATTTTTTATTTATTTTTTGGTTTGTATTTTATGTTTAGGTTTTTACTTAGTTTTTATTTTATTTTAATTTGGGTTTATTTTATTTTTATTTTGCATTTAATTTTTATTTTATTTTGGTTTTTAATTTTTTGGTATATTTTATTTTATAGTTTAGTTTAGGTTTTCATTTATTTTATTTTAGTTTAGTTTTTATTTTTTAATTTATTTTAGATTTAGGTTTAGGTTTAGGTTTATGTATGGGTTTAGGGTTTATTTTAACTTTTTATTTTATTTTATTTAGGTTTAGGTTTTTCTATTTATTTTATTTTTAGGTTTTATTTAGTTTAGGTTTAGGTTTTTAAGTTTTCGGTTTAGGGATTAGGGATTAGGGTGTAAGGTTTTGGGTTTGGGGTTTAGGGTTGAGGGTTTAGGGTTGTAGGTTTTAGGTTTTAGGGTTTTGGCTTTAGGGTTTAAGGTTTAGAGTTAGTTTTAGGGTTTAGTGTTTAGGGTTAGGGGTTTCTTTTTTTGAGGGTTTAAGATTTAGGGTTTAGGGTTTAGGTTTTAGGTTTATGTTTTAGTTTAGGGTTTGGGGTTTTTGGTTTATTTTAAACAGATAAAATATTCAGATTCAACATTTCTTCTTTTTAATTTGATCAACCAAATAGCACACCAAGTTTTCTAAGACACAAGTGATGACATATATAATAAATGTGCATGCATAAAGTAAATCAAAAACCCAAGATAACTAGAATCACCTCCACTGTAAAGATATGGTTCCATAAGCAGTTGATCGGATCGGCTGTTCTTCAGTTTCTCTAGTTCCCATCAGAACCACCCTGGCCTCTCTAGTAGTGAGATCCACCATCATATCCCCGAACTCTCCCTCCGTGACCACCATGACTGTAACCTCTATCGCTCCACCCACCTCCATAACCACCACTACTCTGACTACCCCCTCTATATCAATCAACACCTCAAGATCCCCTACCACCACTGCGATAACTGCCACCTCTACCTTTGCTCCACTGCCAAATCTAGACTAAGCCTGGTTGACAGTGATGTTGTTATCGTCAAGGTTCTTCCCATTATTAGGGTTTAGGTTTAGGTTTAGGTTTATTAAGTTTTAGTGTTTAGATTTATTTTTTAATTTATTTAGTAACTTTAGGTTTAGGTTAGGGTTTGCGATTTAGGATTTGCGGTTTAGGGTTTAGTGTTTAGGTTAGGGTTTGGGGTTTAGGGTTTAGGCTTTATGGTTTTAGAGTTTATGCTTTTAGGGTTTATGGTTTAGGGTTAGGGTTTAGTGTTTAGGGTTTAGGGATTAGGGTTAAGGGTTTAGGGTTTAAGGTTTTTTAAGGTTTACGATTTATTTTTTAGAGTTGTAGGTTAAGGGTTTATGGTTAATTCTAGGGTTTAGGTATTAGGGTTTAGGATTTAGGGTTTAGTGTTTTTTTTAAAATTAAGTAAACTTGTAGGTTTAAGTTTATTTACTTTAGATAGTTTAATTTCTATTTATTTTAGTTTATTTTATTTTTTATTTTTATTTGGATTTATTTTTTATTTTTATTTAGTTTAGTTTATTTATTTTAGGTTTATTTATTTTTGTTTAGGTTTTTTATTTTAGTCTATTTTTTAGGTTTAGGTTCAGGTTTATTTTTTAGTTGAGTTTTATTTTTATTTTAATTTTTAGGTTTAGGTTTTAAGGTTTTTATGATTTAGGGTTTAGTGTGTAGGGTTTAGGGTTTTTGGTTTAGGGTTAGGGTTTAGAGTTTTGGGTTTAGGGTTTTTGGTTTAGGGTTTAGTATTTAGGGTTTAGGGTTTAGGATTTTTACGGTTTAGGGTTCAAGTTTAGGGTTTAGGATTTTGGGATTAAGGTTTAGGGTTTAGGGTTTAGGGTTTTGGGTTCGGGGTTTTGGGTTTTAGGGTTTAGGGTTTATGGTTTAAGGTTGTAGGTTCATGGTTTAGGATTTAAGGTTTAGGGTTTATTATTAGGTTTAAGGTTTAGGGTATAGTGTTTAGGGTTTAGGTTTTAGGTTTAGTGTTCAGGTTCTAGTTTATGGTCTAGAGTTTAGGGTTCAGGGTTGTAGATTTACGGTTAGTTTTAAGGTTCAGGGTTTAGGGTTTAGGGTTTAGGGTTTAAAGTTTAGGGTTTTGGATTTAGGGTTTATGGTTTTTATTTTATTTTTTATAAAATTAAGTAAACTCGTAGGTTTAGGACTATTTAGTTTACTTAGTTTAGTTTTTATTTATTTTAGTTTATTTTATATTTAATTTTTATTTAGGTTTATTTTTTATTTATTTAGTTTAGTAAATTTTTATTTATTTTTATTTCAATTTATTTATTTATTTTAATTTTATTTATTCTAGATTGTTTATTTTAGATTATTTTTTTGTTTAGGTTCAAGTTTAGGTTTTTTTAGTTGACTTTTATTTTTATCTTATTTTGTAGGTTTAGGTTTTTTGTTTTTTATGGTTTAGGGTTTAGGATTTAGGGTTTTAGTGTTTAGGGTATAAGTTAGGGTTTAGGGTTTATGGTTTAGGGTTTAGTGTTTAGGCTTTAGGGGTTAGGGATTTTAGGGTTTAGGGTTTAGGGTTTAGGGTTTAGGGTTTTTAGTTTAGGGTTTAGGGTTTTGAGTTTAGGGTTTATGGTTTAAGGGTTTAGGGTTTAGGGTTTAGGGTTGTAGGTTTAGGGTTTAGGGTTAGCGGTTTGTTATTTTTTATTTTTTTATTTTTAGTGTTTAGGGTTTAGGTTTTAGGTTTTAGGTTTAGGGTTTAGGTTTTAGGTTTTAAGTTAAGGGTTCATATTTTAGTTTAAGTTTATTTTTAAATTAAGTAAACTGGTAGGTTTAGGTTTTTTTAGTTTATTTTTTCGGTTCAAGGTTTAGGTTTAGGGTTAGCTTACGATTTAGGTTTTTTTTTAATTAAGTAAACTGGTAGGTTTATGTTTATTTAGTTTATTTTTTATTTATTTTATTTTATTTTATTTTATTCTTTATTTTTATTTATGTTTATTTTTTATTTTTATTGAGTTTAGTTTATTTATTTTTGTGTAAGTTTTTTATTTTAATTTATTTTTTAGGTTTAGGTTTAGGTTTATTTTTTTAGTTGAGTTTTATTTTTATTTTATTTTTTAGGTTTAAGTTTTAATTTTTATTTTTAGGTTTAGGATTTTATTTTACTTTTTTTAGGTTTTGGTTTTGGGTTTTATTTTAAGTTTATTTTAGGTTTTATTTTTTTGGTTTAGGTTTAGGTTTGTTATTAGTTTATTTTATTTTATGTAGTTTAGGTTTAGGTTTAGGTTTAGTTTTTTTTGGTTTATGTTTAGGTTTTATTTATTTTAGTTTAGTTTATTTTATTTTTATTTTAGGTTTAGGTTTTTATTTAGTTTTTATTTTATTTTATTTTAGGTTTACTTTTTTATGTTTAGTTTTTATTTTAGTTAGGTTTTTTATTCTTAGGTTTACTTTATTTTATTTATGTTAGTTTTATTTATTTTATTTTATTTTTGTTTTTATTTTTAATTTTTTTTATTTTTAGGTTTAGGTTTAGGTTTAGGTTTAAGTTTTAGTTTAGGTTTTCATTTTTATTTTATTTTATTTAGGTTTTAAGGTTAGATTATTTATAAACATGGCCACTTGGCATCTTCCTAAAATATTCTCAACAGGTTTTATTTAGTTTAGGGTTAGATTTTTAGGTTTTTAGGTCTTAAGGTTTAGGGTTTAGGGTTTAGGGTTGTAGATTTTATGGACTCGAGTTAAGGGTTTAGGGTTTAGGGTTTTAGGGTTTAGGGTTTTAGTGTTTAGGGTTTAGTGTTTAGGGTTTAGGGTTTAGGGTCTTTTTTTGGGGAAATTCAGGTAATTTTATTGCCATAAGAAAAAAGTACATTTTCTTTAGAGGGGGGTAAATATGTAAGCTAATGCTCAAAGTGCTACAATAAATCCTAAAGATATAAACTCCTTAACTGTTACAATAATGAAGGAAAGAAAGCAAAAGAAAAACAAAAATATCAACAGGAAAAAATCCATGTAAGCGTGACAAACTTCATTTTAGTGCATCGATATCAAGACTCTCCCAACCTATAAAAGAAATCTGCAACATACTTTTGAAAGGATAAGTACAATTAAGGAAGCATAAAAAGTAAGAGCAAATAAAAGGAGTAAAGTAAAGAGAAGGCTCAGGCTCAGTTACAATCATCTTAAGGAGCAACACTATATGTAAAGCATCCAAACTTCAGAAGAATGGTTACAATTACATATAGCACTACTAGCCAAAATAAGAAAAAGTGGGAAACATCAAGTCCATCATAGACAGCATACCTCGTGTAGCCCATCATCCAAAGCCTGTCATTCCGCAAGGCTGCAAAATCCTCCAAAAAACAAACATAAAAGCCAACCACCAAGCCACCAGAACAACCAAGCCCAATAAGCCAGATAATCAAACAATCATCAGGGATAGCAGCAATATAGTAGGAGCATAACCAAAGACAACTAAAAAGGAATAATAAAATAAAAAGGAGCAAGCATCATGATAGGGGTAACAACACAAATTAGAGACAAACAAGAGCAAAAAAGAGACACAAATTCTCATATCCTCCACCAACAAAGCAGAAAAAAGAGCTAGTAAAGACACCGACCTAGCAAAGGGGTGGAAGGTTGCCATGCAAAAAAAAAGTTCTGCATAACAGAGAAAAAAAAGTAGGAGGAAAATAGAAATATAGGTCACAAAAAGAACACCAGCAGGTTCCTAGAACATTCACCAAAGGAGTAGGAAAGACCGTCCAAAACAACCACCCCTCCAACCAACCCAGCCAGTCAATACAACCAACTAGACCAGCCAGCCAACATATCCTCCTAGCCAACCACCACAGCAGTAGAAGACCCAAGTCAGTGTAAAGAGCAACAAAAGTCATCAAGCCAAAATTAGCCATTATAGCTAGGGAACGGGTAGAAGCAGACAATAGCCAGCAAGCCCAACCGAGGCAAAAGAAAATCTGATCTAGGTAAGTAGAATAGCCAGCCAAAGAAAAAAAAGGTACAAAGCCCAGTAACATAGACTACAAGCCAACCAACAGGAACAATAGCAATAAAGGCACTCAACCCAGCCACCAGTACACGAGGCCAACTTACAGCCACAAAATAGCCTTCAACTAGACAATCCAGAACAATACCCAAATCCAAAGCCTCTACAGCCAAGAGAGGAAGGACAATATAGGAGGTGGTTAATACCATAACCAAAAGAAATAAAACAAAATCAATAAAAGCAATCATGAAGCCCCAGTCAACAAAATAGAGAAAATACCAGCAAACCAACAACCTCTACCATGCCAAAATTAAGCCATAGATAAACCACCAACAGCCCCCCAGATTAGTCACCAACAGAAAATGAAGAAGCAACCAAAATAGCCTGCCATCCAACCAACCAAAATTAACTGACCAATTGACAAAGCCACCCTATCAACCACCGAAATAGCAAATCCAACTCAAGTAAGTTAGCAAGCAGCCAAGAAAAGAGGTAAAACACAAATAGAAAGAAAAACCTACAACAACCATTGCCACACCCCAAAAGGAGGATATAAAAAATAGCCAAGGGAAAATTATGGTAAACAACCGGCCAGACAGATAGAAGCCACCAAGCTGAAAAAAATAAAACAACCCAGGCTACATTTACAATAACCAATAGGTAGCAAAAACTAGGCCAATATAAAAGTAAGAGATCAAAAACATAACCATGTTTAGGCCAAAGAGAGAAAATAAGTAGATAACCACAACCCAAGGAGGGTTTAATAAGGGACAACCTAAAGCAAAAGGTCATCAAAGACCAAGCCAAGAATTTATAATATGAGATAAGGCAATCCAATATTATCCAGATTAACTAAACCTCTTAATAGTTTAGGCAAAGTTTGGTTGTCAAATAAAGTGAACTTAGTTAAGTTGGCTCCAAAGTTAGCCAAGTAATCAGCACAAGAATTACCTTCACAGAGGAGGTGGGAAATTTTAAAACAAACTTGAGAAAGATGACTTTTAGTATGATTAAGAAGATAAAATAATTTAACATTCCCATTTCTATTGGAATTAAGCATGTCAAGAAGAAAGAGAGCATCAACTTCAATCCATATGTTGAGGAAACCTTTATTCAAATAATTTTGATAGCTTTATTAATAGCCATAAGCTCAGCAAAAATAATAGAACAAGCATTGAGAGGATAGGCAAAAGCACAAATGACAGTAGCTTTAGAATCCCTAAGGATACCACCACAACCATATTTATTAGAAGCAACTAAACCAACAGTATTCACTTTAATCAAATTATCTTTAGGTTTGATCCAATGGATAATCCAAGCACTTAAATAAGAGTCAAACTTAGGCTGAATGATACCTAACTTTTTAGCCACAAATTCATAAATATTACTTATAAGATTGGCATTAAAAAGAGCATGAATTTTTTCTTTAGTTCTACCCAGGATCCTTTTATGGTTCATAAGAATACCATGATATTTAGCATCATTGCTATCCATCCAGATGAACCAGATAAGGGTAATAGCCATTAAAACTTTCATATGGCCTTTCACTGTATTTTTGAAATAGACTTCAAGACTTTGATATAAAGAAAGAGAACCTTGAAAATAGTTGGTATTAAATAAATCATCATACCAAAATCATAATTTAGAGGCAATAGCACCATTGACAAAAAACATGATTTACATTTTCAATATGAAAGCAACAATAACACTTTGAAGGTAAGTAAAACTCTTTAGTCCAGAGCAAAGAGTCCGTAGGAATAAAGTTATTCAAAATCCTCCAAGCTAAAACTGAATAGGAAATGGGAATGATATTGTTCCAAAGTTTAATAAAAATATTAGAGCGGTTCTATTTATCTCTAATAAAATTCCAAACCTCTTTAAGAATAAAGTCACCATTAAAAGAAAGCTTAAAAAGAATTTGTTCAGGTTTGTTAAAAGAAATGGGGATATTTCTAAAGTTATCAAAAAGAGAAATAGGGATATAATTCTCAATTTTGATTTCATTCAAATTTTTATTAAGTCAAAAAGAATTAACTTTGATAGCAGCATTAGAGTGGGTAGATAAAAGGGTGTCAATAGAACTATTGCTAATCCAATTGTCTTGTAAAAAGAAGGAAGAACCTGACTGAATATCCCAAGATATTAATGATTCAGCAACCCATTTAATTGAGTAGAGCCTTTTCCAAAATAGGGAGTCACCAAATTTATAAGTACTATTAAGGGGGTGTTTACCTTGGCAATATTTTTCCATCAAAAAATTAGCCCAAAGGCTATCATTCTTTTTAAAATTCCACCAGAGCTTATGAGAGAAGGAAGTGATAGCTTCATTAATAGGCTTGCAACCAAGAGCACCTTCTCCCAAAGCACCACAACATTTATGCGAAGAGCACCTCAATCAAGTCATTTTTAATGATAAACCAACATTTTTGAAAACATTAAGTAGTGAAACCCTCTGAACCAGCAATAGAATCTATCTTCATGGTATTCATAACTTTGAAATTTTCATCTTCATTAGGCACAATGGTAAGGAAATCATTATCAACATTAGTAATAATAGAAGGAATCAATTGATAAATAGCTTCATAAGAGCAATTATTATTAAGCATATTTCTAAAGTAATTAATAAATGATTCCTTAATATCATTATTCTCCATAATCTAATCTCCATTATCATTTTTTATTTTTTGAATATTATTTAAAGCTCTCTTTTTATTAACCAAATCATGGAAATACCTAGTATTCCTATCGACATCTACAATATTTTTACTAGCAGCTTTTTAGAGCTAATAAGTCTCTTCCATATTTTGGAAGTTAACAAGTTTAGCTTTCACCTTAGGTAAGTTTGTAATCTTAGAAGGATTAGACATAACAGAGACTTCAAGATCACAAACCAATTTTTCCATATCTTTAATGTTAGGATAATTTTTTTTTAAAATAATGCTTATTCCACCAGCCCAAATTTTGTTTAAGTCCTTTAAGTTTAAACCAAAGTCTATTCATCCCCATAATCGAATTATCAGAATGTAAAGGAGTTTTCAAATTATTATCCACAACATTAAAAGAAAATCAATACGCTGAATCCACATGTTTTGAAATCTAAAATGAGAGGGGTTTTTTAGTCTATTAGAATTATCTTTAATAGAAACAAGGAGAGGAGCATGATCTGACAAGGTTTTGCTTAAATGGTCAATAGAAGAAATAGGCCATTGAGTAATCCAGTCAGTATTAAAAAGAATCCAGTCCAACCTTTGCCAAAATCTAGAGTTTTGCCAAGTATAATTAGAGTCCTTAAAGCCAATATCAACCAAATTACAATTAAGGTTCATATTGGAGAAATCTTCAATGGAATGAATATTAAGAGAGAAACCACCACCTCATCAGAAGAGAATAAAATGGTGTTGAAATCACCACCAACAAACCAAGGTTTGTTGATAGAGGTAGCAAAATTCCTTAAATTATCCCAAACAAGATTTCTACCAGATTTATAACAAGATGCATAAACAAAAGTGCCCAAAACACAATAATCACCATAAGAGATTTGAGCATTGACAACTTGATGAAAGTCATCAAGAATGGAGACCTCAATAAAATTATTTCAGAAACATTGAATCTTATTACTGACATTAGAGATAAATTTATTGAAACTAATCATTCTAGCAACATGGTTAATTTTATTAGCATGAATAAGAGGCTCCATAACAATAAGAAGAGAAATATTATGAATACGATAAAGATTTCAACTATGATTACGAATAGAGAGGGAACTGATCCCTCTAACATTCCAAACAAAAAAATTAAACATAACAAAAATAAAAAAGGGGGGATTAAGCAAAGGTTAATTAAGAGAGGAGTGAGAGGCCACATCAGATCTAGTATTTTTGGACAATTTGGGAGTGAAATTTTTAACATTTTTTTCTTTTTAGCATGATAAGTTTGGAATCCATTTTGTTTTCCCCTAGAGTCATCATCCGAGTAAGATTTAGTAACATTGGTCATAGATTTAAGAGAAATCTACAAGTGTTTGAAGAGCAGTTCACCTTCTTCCAAATCCATATTATGTTGAAAAGTAGGATTAACATGAATATTAGGATTATAAATGAGAGATGGTGATGATTTAGAACCATTTAAAGCACAAGTTGTAAAATCTGGATTAAAAATGTTTTCAGCATGCTCGACATCATTTAAATCCTCATTAAAAGCTTCATTTTCATCGATCAAAGTTGACATAGATGCAAGAAAAGAATCAGAGGAAATATAATCATCTTCTAATAACTTATAGAATTTATGATTCTTTGAATTAAATATATTCAAATTCAAAGAAGGAAAAAGAGGTAAATCATCCTTCCCATTTTTAGTATATGCCTAATCCCTACCAACATTAGAAGCTGAAACATGTTCAATAGGATTAACCCTTATATCCAAGGAATCAACCTCAATAATAGCCTTCATACCATCCTTAGGATCTGAGGCTAATTTTTGAACATAAATAGGAATAGGCTTATGGGCAGAGACAACATTTTCCTTAGGAGGAATTCATTTTTTTTAAGTGGGGATGGAGAATAAAACATTTTGAATTATCATGACCATGTATTTTATAGTGGAAAAAAAATTGGAAGGTTCTTCAATTCAACCTTTGTGAATACCCATATTTTAAAGAGCAAATCCAAACTTCCTTAGGGTATTTTTTAGTTATGTCTAATTCCATGAGGATCCGAGCCACAAAAGGGAGAGATGGCTCAGCCGCTTAATGAGTTGCAAAGGTACCAAATAAAGCTACGAAAAAAAGCACATGATGGATAACGTAATGAATGCTTATATTAGAAAGAGATAACCACACAAGGATAATAGGAGATCCCTTCTTAATGTTAAAAAGTGGTGACAACTTCAGTAAATGATTTGACAATTAAAGATAAAATAAGAATGACGTGAAAAAACACATGAATAATCTAGATCAGTAAAAAGTTGAATCAGGATATGCTGAGGGTCAATAAGACCAATTGAGAAGGCACCCATAAGTTTGATATTATGGAAAAAAGAGTGGATCTTATCCAAATTCGGATGACCCAAAGAAAATTTATCGGCAAGAAAATTCAAATTGGGATTGTCAACTTTTCAACATCCACATCAAAGCATATTATTGCTAGAAAACCTTTAAATGATGTCAAAATGACATTACCCAAATCAATAGAGGGAGAAATCTTACCAGAGAGAGCTTCCTTCAAAGATTTAGTAGAAGATACTGCATTAGGGCCTTTAATCCCCAAAATGTTAGATGCCATAGCTGAAACATTCATATTTTTAGGTGGAACCCAAGGAATAGAACTCACTACAGTAATGGTCAATGACAAAACATCATGCAAACTGCTAGATGCCGTTCAAGCCTTTGAAATTGATCAAAATCGAAGACAGAGCCATAGAAATCCCTAGTCGAGGGCACCCCACCAAAAGGGATTAAAAAATAACTAGAAATGAGTGAACGCTTGGGGGTGGGGGAGAGTTTTGGGTCATAGATTTAAGGTTTAGGGTCTTATTTTTTTATTTTTTTCACTTTTTTTAAATTAAGTAAACTTGAAGGTTTAGGTTTATTTAGTTTATTTAGTTTAATTTACATATATTTTAGTTTATTTTATTTTTTAGTTTTATTTTTACTTTTATTTAGTTTAGTTTATTTATTTTAGTTTATTTTTTAAGTTTAGGTTTATGTTTAGGTTTATTTTTTTAGTTTAGTTTTATTTTTATTTTATTTTTTTTTGGTTTAGGTTTTACTTTTTATTTTTAGATTTAGGTTTTTTTTCATTCTTTTAGGTTTAGGTTTTAGGTTTATTTTAGTTTTATTTTAGTTTTATTTTTTCATATTTTATTTTAAATAGTTTAGGGTTTCAGTTAAGTTTATTTTAGGTTTAGGTTTAGGTTCTTTTAATTTTAGTTTAGTTTATTTTAGTTTAGGTTTAAGTTTATTATTTTTTTTTGGTAAAGGTTTTTTTTCTAGTTTAGGGTTTAGTTTTTATTTTTTATTTATTTTTAGGTTTTCTTTTTATGTTTTTTTTTGGTTTAGGTTTTCATTAAGTTTTTATTTTATTTTAGATTTATTTTATTCTTATTTTAGGTTTAGTTTTTATTTTATTTAGGTTTTTTATTTTTTATTTAATTTAGATTAGGCTTTTATTTATTTTATTTTAGCTTAGTTTTACTTTTTTTTTTAGGTTTAGGTTTAGATTTAGGTTTTAGTTTCTATTTTTATTCTATTCTATTTTTTCATTTTATTTTTGTTTAGGTTTTTTATTTATTTTATTTATTGGTTTTATTTAGCTTAGGCTTATGTTTTTAGCATTTTAAGGTTTAGGGTTTAGCTTTTAGGTTTTTCTTTTAGGCTTATATTTAGGTTCTATTTTTTTAGTTTAGGTTTAGGTTTATTTTTTGTTTATTTTATTTTATTTAGTTTAGGGGTTAGGTTTAGGTTTATTTTTTATTTATTTTAGTTAATTTATTTTATTTTTAATTTAGGTTTAGTTTTTATTTTTAGTTTAGGGTGTTTATTTTATTTTTTTATTTATTTTCAAGTTTTATTTTTATGTTTATTTTTTAGGTTTAAGTTTTTATTTATTTTTTATTTTATTTTATTTTATTTTAGGTTTATTTTATTTATTTTTTTATTATATTTAGGTTTTTATTTGCAGGTTTATTTTATTTTTTAGCTTAGTTTATGTTTTTATTTATTTTATTTTTATTTATTTTAATTAATTTATTTTATTTTATTTTTAGGTTTAGGTTTAAATTTTAGTTTAGGTTTTTATTTTATTTTATTTTTTATTATATTTAGGTTTAGATTTTTTTTTTATTTTACTTTTAGGCTTTAATTAGTTTTGGTTTAGGTTTTTAGGTTTTTAGGCTTTAGGTTTTCAGGTTTAGGGCTTAGGGTTAAGAGTTTAGAGTTTTTGGGCTTAGGATTTTAGGATTTAGTGTTTAAGGTTAGGATTTCGGGTTTATGGTTTAGTGTTCAGGCTTTAAGGTTTAGGGTTTTTAGGGTTTCCATTTTATGGTTTAGTATTAGTTTAGGGTTTTGGGTTTAGGGTTTTAGGGTTTAGGGTGTGGAGTTAGGGTTAGAGTTGGTTAAGTTTAGGAGTTAGTGGTTGAGAAGGCTTAAGTTTTAGCTTTAGGATATATTTAGGTTTGGTTTAGGTTATTTTTTCAAATTAGGTAAACCAATGGGTTTAGTTTTTTTTTAGTTTATTTAGTTTATTTTTTATTTGTTTTAGTTTATTTTATTTTTTTTCTATTTCTGTTTGATTTTTTATTTTTATTTAGTTTATTTTAGCTTTGTTTATTTTAGTTTAGGTTTTTCATTTTAATTTAATTTTTAGGTTTAGGTTTAGGTTTTTGTTTATTTCTTAGTTTAGTTTTAGTTATATTTTATTTTTTTATGTTTAGGCTTATTTTTTATTTTTAGGAGAAGTTTAGGCTATTGTTTTATTTTTTCAGTTTAGGTTTTATATTTTTATTCTAGGTTTATCTTCAGGTTTTATTTTTTAATTTAGGTTTAGGTTTATTTTTTGTTTATTTTATTTTATTTAGTTTAGGGTTTAGGTTTAAGTTTAGGTTTTATTTATTGTAGATTAGTTTATTTTAGTTTAGGTTTAGTTTTTTTTTAGTTTATGGTTTTGGTTTTATTTTCTATTTAATTTTTGATTTATATTTTAGGCTTAGGTTTTTATTTAGTTTTTATTTTATTTTATTTTACGTTTATTTTAATTTTATTTTTCATTTAGTTTACATTTTATTTTTGTTTAGGTTTTTATATTTATTTTGAATTTTAGGTTTTATTTAGTTTACATTTAGGTTTTTAGCTTTTTAGTGTTTAGGATTTTGGGTTTAGGTTGTAGGTTTTTAATTTAGGTTTATTTTTAGGTTTTATTTTTTAGTTTAGGTATAAGTTTAATTTTAGTTTATTTTATTTTAGTTAGTTTAGGGTTTAGGCTTAATTTATTTTTCATTTAGGTTTATGTTTTATTTATTTTAGTTTGGTTTATTATAGTTTAAGTAGATTTTATTTATTTATTTTTTTTATTTTAGTTATACTTTTTATTTTTAGTTTAGGGTTTGTGTTTTATTTTTTATTTATTTTTAGGTTTATTTTTTAGGTTTAGGTTTTTATCTAGTTTTTATTTTATTTTATTTTAGGTTTATTTTATTTTAATTTTATGTTTAGTTTTTATTTTATTTAGGCTTTTTATTCTTAGGTATAATTTAGTTTTGGTTTTAATTTATTTTATTATATTTTATTTTAGAGTAGGTTTAGGGTTTATGGTTTAGGTTTAGGTTTAGGTTTAGAGGGTTTTTAGGATTTAAGTTTTAGTTAGTTTAAGTTTAGGGAGATTTAGGATTTAAGAAAGAGTTAGGTGGGTTTAGTGTTTAGGAGTTAGTGGTTTATAGTTTAGTATAGGTTATGGAGGAAGAGTATATGGTCAGTTTAGGGTATTGGGTTTTAGGGTTTATTTAGGAGTTTAAAGGTCAGATTATGATTTGGGTAGTTTATTTAGTGTGAGTTTAGTCAGGATCAGCACTCAGGTAGGTTTAGGGAAGGATTTAACAATCAGTTTAGGTTAGGAGTTGGTAGGGTTTATTTGAGTTTGGGGTGGGTTAGCAGTTCAAGGTTTAGTTTAAGGTTAGTTAGGTTTTAGTTTAGATGGTTTTAGTTTAGAGTTTAGTAGGTCAAAGAGATTTGGTATTTAGGGTTTAGGAGTTTCCTGGGTTTAGGTTTAGGAGGGTTTGGGTAGTAGGTTAGTGTATATTAAAGGTGGTGGGATAGTTTAAGGAGAGTTTAGGAGTGATCAGTTTAGGGAGGAGGGTTTAGGTTTAGATTTAATTTAGAGATGAGGTAGTGGGTTAGTTTTAGAGGTTTAGGAGTAGAAGGAGAGTAAGAGGAGGAGTATAGTCAGTAAGGAGTTTAGGGTATAGTTTGGGGTTTAGGTTTTTAGGTTTAGTAAAGTAGTTTGGGGTAGTATTAGTGTATTGTTTAGTTTAGCTCAGGTTAGATTTTAGTGGTTTATGGTAGGGTTTAGAGTTTAGAGTTTAGTTTAGTTTAGGAGTTTGGGTTTAGCATTTAGGTGGGTTTGGGTTCAGGATTTTGAGTTTTTAGGGTTTTGAGGGTAGTGGAGGGTTTAGGTGGAAATTTGGGGTTTAGGATTTAGTTTAGGATTTAAGGTTTACAATTTACAAAAAAAAAATTAGGTAAACAAGAGTTAAGGTTTATTTATTTATTTATCTTTATTTATTTTGTTTATTTTTTTATTTATTTTTTATTTTTCATTTAGTTTATTTTATGTATTTTAGGTTTATTTATTTTAGTTTATTTTTTAGGTTTAGGCTTAGGTTTATGTTTATTTTTTAGTTTAGTTTTATTTTTTATTTTATTTTTTTAGGTTTAGGTTCTATTTTTTATTTGTAGGTTTAAGTTTTGGTTTAGGTTTTATGTTTTTATTTTATGTTTATTTTTAAGTTTTATTTTATAGTCTAGATTTAGGTTTAATTTTAATTTATTTTATTTTATTTAGTTTAGGGTTTAGGTTTAGGTTTTACTTATTTTAGTTTAGTTTAATTTAGTTTAGGTTTAGGTTTATTTTATTTATTTTAAGTTTAGGTTTTTTTTAGTTTAAGGTTTATGTTTTATTTATTATTTTTTATTAGGATTTATTTTTAGGTTTATATTTTTGGTTTAGATTTTTATTTAGTTTTTATTTTATTTTATTTTAGGTTTATTTTATTTTTATTTTTGGTTTAGTTTTTATTTTATTTTGGTTATTTATTATTATTATTCAGTTTAGTTTACTTTTTTTTATTTATTTTCTTTTAGTTTGGTTTTTATTTATTTTATTTTATTTTAATATTAGGTTTAGGTTTAGGTTTAGGTTTATGTTTTAGTTTTGGTTTTTATTTTATTTTATTTATTTAGGCTTAGGTTTTTTTATTTATTTTATTTTTAGGTTTTATTTAGTTTAGTTTTAGGTTTTAGGTTTTTAGGATTTAGGGATTAGGGTTTAGGGTTAGGGTTCAGGGTTTTGGATTTAGGGTTATAGGTTTTAGGCTTTAGGGTTTAGGGATTATGGTTTAGTGTTCTAGGGTTTAGGGTTTAGGGTTTAGGGTTTAGGGTTAGGGTTTATTTATTTAATTATTATTTTTTTAAGGTTTTAGGGTTTAGGATTTAGGTTTTAGGTTTAGGGTTCAGGTTTTAGTTTAGGGTTAAAGATTTTGGTTATTTTTTAATAGTGAACAAATTTAGATCCAACATTTCTTATTTTCAGTTTCATCAACCAAGTAACAAACCATGTTTTCTAGGATATAAGCGATGACATAGATAAAAATTGATCATGTATAGAGCAAATCAAAA
The DNA here is from genome assembly GCA_021442155.1 of Cymbidium sinense. NCBI lineage: Eukaryota > Viridiplantae > Streptophyta > Magnoliopsida > Asparagales > Orchidaceae > Cymbidium > Cymbidium sinense. The sequence goes on along the minus strand of CM038214.1, from coordinate 64,169,638 downwards.
ACCCTAGATATCTAAAATTGTCTCTACTATAAAGACATAGTTCCATAAGTAATAGATAAGATCGACCATTCTTCTGTTTTTCCAGTTACCATCAGAACCACCCTGGCCTCTCGAGTAATGAGATCTACCATCATATCCCTGATCTCTCCCTCCGTCACCACCATGGTTGTAACCTTTGTCGCTCCTCTCACCTCCATAACCACCACTGCTCTGACCACCACCTCCATATCCACCAGCACCTCTAGATCACCCACCACCACTACGATAACCACCACCTCCTCCTTCACCTCCATCGCTAGATCTAGACTGAGCTTGGTTGATGGTGATGTTCCTACCATCAAGGTTCTACCCATTCTTAGGGTTTAGTTTATTAGGTTTTAGGGTTTAGGTTTATTTCTTAATTTATTTAGTTACTTTAAGTTTAGGTTTATGATTTGTGGTTTAGCATTTAGGGTTTATGGTTAGGGTTTAATGTTTAAGGTTTAGGGTTTAGGTTTAGGGTTCAAGGTAGGGTAGGTTTGTAGTTTTTTAGGTTTAGTTATATTGTTTATGGTTGTAAGCTTAGGTTTGGTTGGGTTAGGTTAAGGTTTTAGGGTTTAGTGTGGGTTTAGGTTTAGTTTTAGAGTTTACTATTTTATATTTAGAGTTCAAGTTTTAGTGGGTTGGTTTAGGAGTTTAGTTTAGTTTAGGGGTAGGGAGAGTTTAGTTTTGGCTCAGTGGTTGAGGGGTTTATATATTGGTGTTGGGAGGTTTAGTGTGTTAGGTATTTAGGATTTAGTCAGTTTAGGGTTTTAGGTTTAGGAGGGAGGGTTTTGGTTAGGGTGGGTATTAGGGAGTTAGTGGCATATGATTTAGGGTTTAGGGTTTAAGTTTAGGAAGGTTAGAAGGTAGATTTAGGATTAGGGAGTTATGAGATTAGGATCAGAGGTACATAAGTGTAGAGTTTTCTTTTAGGATCAGGTTAGGTGGGGTTTTTTAGGGTGGTTTGGTGGGTTTAGGGTTTAGGGTTTAGGATTTAGTGTTTATGCTTTAGGGTTTAGGATTTTTTGGGTTTAGGGTTTAGGGTTTGGATTTTTTTAAAATAAAATTTAATAAACTAGTAGGTTTAGGTTTATTTAGTTTATTTAGTTTTTTTAGTTTTTATTTATTTATTTCAGTTTATTTTATTTTTTATTTTTATGTAGGTTTATTATTTATTTTTATTTAGTTTAGTTTAGTTATTTTAGTTTAGGTTTTTTATTTTAATTTATTTTTTAGGTTTAGATCTAGGTTTATGCTTCTTTTTTAGTTTAGTTTTTTTTTATTTTATTTTTTAGGTTTAGGTTTTATTTTTTATTTTTAGGTTTATGTATAGGTGTTTATTTTATTTTTTTAGGTTTAAATCTTAGGTTTTTATTTTAGCTTATTTTTAGGTTTTATTTTTCATTTTACTTTAGGTTTATTTTTAGTTTATTTTATTTCATTTAGTTTAGGTTTAAGTTAAGCTTTAATTTATATTAGTTTAGGTTTTGGTTTTTTTTTTTTAGTTTAGGATTTAGATTTTCTATTTTTAGGTTTATTTAATTTTGAAGTTTAGTTTAAGTTTTTATTTATTTTATTTTATCTTAGTTTTTTACTTTATTTTATTTTAATTTTACGTCTAGGTTTAGGTTTAAGTTTAGGTTTAGGTTTTAGTTTAATTTTTTCCTATAATATTTTATTATTTTATTTAGGTTTATAACGCACAAACCTAACCTAAAGATGGGAATAGAGACAATATAATGTAGATCACAACAATCAAGAGATGAACAGCAGCCCAGACATAAAACATCACGGGCATTCGAAAGCCAACCTCAGCGAAAAAGCAGTTAATGCATTGGAACCCACCGGAAGAAAAAAAAGAGGATTCAAATGAGTATCAACATTAGAATCCGGAAAAAAGCAAGAAAGATAACCAAGGCAAAAAAAAAGACAAAGAATATTAAAAGAACATCCAAGGAAGGGACAACAAGTTGGCCATAAAACCTCTCAATCGAGTAGACATTGCAATAATTAATAACCAAATAGATGAAGCAAAATAGGTATGGAAGGCAAGAACCGACGAATCTCCAAAACTATCGAACAACAATGTAAAACAACTTCGAACATGGGACCAAGTCCTACAACCAATAAAGATGGAGCCAACATAGGAGTCCTGAAAAACCAAGACAATAAATATCCAAGACAAGAAACAACCAAGACAACAAAAGTCAGCTAGCTTGCTATAAAGCCACCCATCCAGGATAAATAGTGCAGATATACAAGTTTAACTGAAAGAAGATGGAGAAAATAACAACAGATAAAGTAGACCAATGAATTTAGATGATATTCATATAATAAACCAATAAGGGGGTTCAAAGCAAATTCCACCAAGCAATCAACAACTTTGAGACTTGTGAACAAAACAAACCAAAACCCAGACATGTAGAGTATTAATTTCAAACTAACTACCAAGGTAGTTAATACCAACAAGCTGGCCAAGAGTCCACCCAAAAGCATATGTAAAGATCCAAATAATCAGATGGAAAATCATAGGGATCTGCACAATGTTAACAGAACCAAGTGGGATAAAATAGAAGCAGAAGAAGATAGTAGTAGCCCAATTGTTAATAGCAAAAATAGTTAGAAAAGCAAAAAGCTGGGAATAGATAATAACCACAAAGACCACCAGCTGGACAAAGGACCCTAAAATCCAAAAGCCAACAATGGTATCAAAAGGGTTCAAAGGATAATAAACAGAAAAAACCTTCCAGATAAAGCTCATCAGGCTAGCAGTTAAACCCACAACCACAATAAAGGCTAATAGAGAAGCCATTAAGGAAATCCAAACCTGCAAGGAAAATCGATCCCATAATAAAAGAGAAGAATTCTGACTATGGAAAATAGAACCATGATGAAAAGAGCAACATCATGTGTGATCAAAAATAGCCCAGCTGATAATAACACAAATAATTGGAAAATTGAGAATCAAAAAACATCCAGAAGTCACAAAGACAATAATCTGGAAACAGGTCCCAAAAAAACCAATGACTAGCATTGAAAGGAATAACAAGACCTTTCCATCAAAATACATCTAGCGAAGGCCTAATGAGAGGGAAAACAAAGTAAAACCAAAAGAGAGGCAAACATGAAAATCCATTCTAGGAGCAAGAGAAAATAGCCAAATTCTCTCCAGACAAGAGAAATAAAAGAGATTGACCAAAGTCCCAATCTCAGAAACATCCTGGACAAAAAGGATCTACTGAAAAAAATAGCCAGAATCAATCTAAAGAAACTCCATCCAGTTCAAAAAATAAATAAGAAACAATGTAATGATTCCACCCAAAAGTAAAAGAGGCATAAAAAGATAACTAAGAAGTAATATCAAAGTTTTGCACAATAATAAGTCTTCCAGAAGGGGTAAGGAGGTCAGCAGCTGCCTCTAAGAAAGCCTGCAAAAAACAACCTTGGCAGATGGAAGAAAAGAAGAAAGCCTCCCATAACAAGATCCCACCAAAGGGACCCTGCTGAATCAAAAAATGGTTTCTAAAGAGAGCAGGCTGAATGGGGACCAGATTCCAGTATAGACAACAACCAAGAAGATAGTTATTAGCAAAAAAGGCCAAAAAGCCTCTTCATGCAGAAAAATAAAATAAAAGATAACTCCCATAAATAAAAGGAAAACATCAGCTCAAAGCAAGAGTTGGAGTGAATATCAGCAGCAACCCAAGATCTAATAGGGGAGACAAAAAAAGCCACCACCATTATCACCAAATCCAACAACCTAATAGTAAATCATCAAAATAAATATTGCAACCAGCATAATGAACACTAAAACAATGCATAGAAACAACAAAGGTAACTAAGATGCTCCAAACAGTAATACCTTTGAGAAACAGCGGGTTGCAAAAATTAATGGCAGACGCTAAACCCATCAAAATAAATATCTTCATCCAGCACTGATTAAGCCCCCTAAGATTAGGAATGAGGACAACATTGATATTAAAATCCCAATTAGGAGTGGTGTTATAAAACCAATAGCAGCTAACACATAGCTCAACAAAATTCCAATGCAGGGTATTAGTATGCACATAGCTCAACAGTAGCCCTTTATCAGTGTAAATGCCAAAAGCAGAGAGCCTCCAAATAAAGGACAAGCTATTAAAACACCAAATCATGGCATAGATATCAAGACAGTAAGTAATATCCGTGTGAAGCATGCACAAAAGATAGAAAAATGAACAAAAAGCCATAAGATAAAGAGGCATACAGTTAAAAGATGAATGGACAGTAAACATCAAAGGTTAGATTAAGTTCTGAGATAAGGAAACCCAAAATTGTCCAAGTTAACCAACCCATGCAAGTGTTTGGGTAAGGTGAGTTGATCAAAGAAGATGATACCATATGATCTAGCACCCAGATTGGCAAGGTAGTTAGCACAAGCATTTCCTTCACGCCAAACATGAGTGATGTTAAAATTGGGATAGAAGAGCTCTAGTAGGAGATAGTATAATTCTTTGCTCATTTTGGTAGAAGTCAAAAGACCAATCAACAGAAGAGCATCCACCTCAATCCAAATATTGAGCCAGCCATTTTGAAGGAAAATCTCAAGAGCTTTGTAGACTGCCATAAGCTCAAGAATGGGACGGCAAGAAATAAGGGGATAAGCAAAAGCACATAGTACTATACCCTTAGAGTTCCACCACCACAACGAGCCATTATGAGAGATAGAGCCATCAGTATTAATTTTAATAATATGGTCAAGAGGTTTTTTCCAATAAACAATCTTGTCATTTTGAAAGTAAGGTTGATCCGGCAGGTTAAAATCCAGTTTATTGGCCACAAATTTATAGCCTTTGAATTGTATGTAATGAATGAGATTGGCTTTAAATAAGTCACAAATTTTGTTTTTAGTTCTAGCAATAATCCTCACATGGTTCATAGGGATCCCACGATGTTTTGCATCATTTCACCATCCATATGAACTAGATAAGAGTGAAGCGATGACTTTAATGTGACCTTTAATAGTATTATCAAAATAGACTATAAGAAGTTGATATAAAGTAAGCCATTGAAATTGATAGTGTTAAAAGATCACATACCAAATCCAAAGTTTAGAAGCAATGGCCCCATTAACAAAAACATGATTAACATTCTCAATATGGAAACAACATTGACTTTTAGAGGGTAAATGAAATTCTTTACCGCACAATAAGGAATCAACAGGGATAAAATTTTTCAATATGCAAGAAGAATAAGAAGTAGGGATATTATTATTCCAAAGTTTGGAGAACACATAGGAGGAATCATGAGTATCTTTAATGTGGAGCCACACATTTTTGAGGTTGAAATCACCATTATGTGAGAGCTTAAAGAGAATCTGGTCTTGATTGTTTGGAGTGATAGGAATAGTAGAAACCATATTCAAGAATGTAAAAGGGATAAAAATAGCAAGCTTACTATTGTTCCACATGTTGTTATGCTAGAAAGAGTTTACTCTAATAGCGACAGTAGAATGGGTGGAGAGTAAGTCATCAATGGATCCACATCCACTCCAGTTATCTTGCCAAAAGAAAGAAGTGCCAGAGTTAATGCCCCAAAAAATTAAGGATTTTGCATCCCATTTGATAGAACAAAGTCTTTTCCACACAGGAGAATCACCCGATTTAAAGGGACAAATGAGGGGGTGCTTACCCTGGTAATATTTAACAGTCATGAAATTAGCCCAAAGACTATGATTACTCCTAAAATTCCACCAGAGTTTATAGGAAAAGGCATTGATAGCTTATTTTATGGATTTACAACCAAGACCACCTTCATCAAAAGTGCCACAACTTTTAAACCAAGAGGTCCATATTAGAGGAGGTATTGGAGCCCTAAAAATTTGTTTAGAGACGCTTCATGATAAAAAATATGGTCACACAAGATTTGGATGAGATATAAAGGCATGGAATTAAGAGTGCTCTTAATCAAGGTTAGCCTACCATAAAAAGAGAGTAAATGAAATTCCCAAACCAAAAATTTTATTAGATATTTTTTGAATAAGGTCATCAAAAAGATGAGATCTTTTCTGGCCTTTAAAAAGCGAAGCCCCGAGATAATTAATGTGAAGTTGATTTTACTTAAAATTAGTAATTCTGGAGATTTGATTTAGTCTATTGGTAGGAATCTTAGCTGAGGGGATAAAACAACATTTTTTTTCATTGACAAAGAGACCACTAACTTTGCCAAAATCATTTAAGAGATTCTTAATAGTTTTAACATGTTGAAGAGAGGCATTGGAGAAGATTATAAAATCATCAGCAAAGCTAAGATGAGAAACAGGGAAACCACCATGAGTTTTAAAAATCATATTAGGATTTTTAATGAAAAGATCATTGAAGCTCCTCAAAAGATATTCTACAGCAATGATAAAAAGAGAAGGAGAAAGCAAGTCACCTTGTCGCAAGACATGACTCAAAGTAAAGAAACCAAGGGACTCACCATTCATGATAACAGAAAACCAGACATTAGTGATATAACTTTTTATGAGCCAGATAAAATTATCAGAGAAACCAAACAAATGTAAGATTTGAAAGAGGAAATCCCATGAGAGGTTGTCAAAGGCTTTAGTGATGTCCAAGAGGATATTACCTCCGAAGGAACATCAATGTCATGAACCACTCTTGAGCGAGAAGAATATTATCGAGATATGGCTCTATTTTTAACAAAGGTTGGGGAGATGATTTTAGGGAGCAGAGGGCTAATCCTATTATTAATTAATTTAGCAATGAGTTTTTAGAAAAAGGTGCAAAGACTAATAGGTCTAAAATTGCCCCAAGATTCAGGATTGTTGATTTTGGGAATAAGGACAATAGAAGTACATGAAAAATATATGGGAATAGAGCTGCCATCAAAAAAATCAATAACAGCATCAACAAGATCAGATTTAATAAAAGGCCAACAATGCTGAAAGAAATGAGTCGTATAGCCATCAGAATGTAATCGAATCAATGTTCATGATATTGAGAGTACTACTAATCTCCGCTTCTGAGGGACGCATAGTGAGCACATGGTTATGGTTATCCTCATTGTTAATCATAGAAGGGATTAGGTGGGTGTTGGAGGGGGTTTCTAACGATGGATTAGAATTTAATAAATTTTGAAAGTGATGTATGACAGATTCCTTAATTTCATTTTTTTCAGTTATCCAGCCACCATTAGAGTTCTTAATTTTCTTAATGCTTTCAGTTTAATGCTTTCTGTTTATTACAAATAGCATGGAAATACCTTGTGTTTTTATCGCCATCAGTAATATGTTTGCTAGCGGCTTTTTGACGCTAATAGGTTTCCTCCATATTTTGGTAATTAATCAAGTTAACTTTGGCAATGCTCAGCTCATCTAGCTTACTGGGATCAGTTAAGATAGCCTCTTCAAGAGAGCAAACAACTTGTTCCATAGCTTTAAGATTGGTAAAAAGATTTTTAAATATATGCTTGTTCCACCAATTAAGGTTTTCTTTTAAGTCTTTTGAGCTTAGGCCAAAGCCGAATCATGCCTTTAATGGAATTATCTGGGTGAACAGGAGCCATCCAATTAGTGAAAACAACATTAGTGAAATCACCATGTTGGGTCCACATATTTTGGAATCTAAATGGTGAGGGAGTAGAAGAATTAAAGGGGGGAGTTTTGATAGAGATCAAAAAAGGAGCATGATTAGACAAAGTTTTGCTCAAATGCTCAACAAAGGAAAGAAGCCATTGATTGATCCAAAGAGAATTAAAGAGGGTCCTGTCAAGACGCTGCCAAAGTCTAGAGTTATGCCACATGTAATCGTACGGAAAACCAATGTCAATCGATTGCAATCTAGGATCATATTAGAAGTCTTCCATGGAATGGAGGTTAGGAGAACATCCTCCCCTCCTTTCCGAAGAAGCAATGATAGTGTTGAAATCACCCCCATCCAACCAGGGAAGGTTAACCGAGGAGGCGAAGGTTCTTAAGTCATTCCAAAGGATGTTCCTACCGGCTCTATTACAAGAAGCATAGATAAAGGAACCAAAAGCTGAAAACTCACCTAATGAGATTTTTACATTAACCAATTGATCAAGATAATCAATGATGGAAATGGTGATGGAATTATTCCAAAAACACCATATTTTATTATTAAGATTGAAGAGGAAATTTTGAAATCCAAGTGATCTGCAACATGGGCAATCTTGGAAGAGTTAATGAAAGGCTCAATAATAAGTAATTTGATGTTACGAGGCTCTAACACTGCTTGGACAAGGAGAGTCCCACAACGATATTCCAAATAAGAAAATTAATCATAAGAAATCCAAAAGGAAAAGGTAAAAAAATAAATGGAAAAGAAAGAGAGAGGACATAATTATTTGTGAGGTGAGAAGAACGTGTGGTTCTAGTGAAGTTATTATTAGTCATTTTGGCTTTATAAGATTTTTTTTTAATAGCTTGGAAGGGTCTACCAAGATCCAAAGTATCTCCATTAGAAAGGGATTGGTTTTGGTATCCGAATAGGAAAGATCCAATGTTTTAGTAGTGGTGATTTCTCCTTCTTCAGTATTAGAGTAAGAATGAGGAATGGGGATTGCCTGAGTATCACTCTGTAGAGAAATAAAAGGGGAGGTTCTTGCACCATTAATAGTACAAATATCATTCTCATTGCCATGATGCATAATCAAATTTTGGTCTGACACCAAAGGATTAACATTATTTTGATCCAATATAAGATTCCCATTCAAATTGTCATTAAGATTCAAATGGAGCAAAGGATTGTCATGAGAAGCCAAATTATTACAAGTGGGAGTAATGCTAGGTAAGTAATCATTAGTTTCTTCACACACCTTAATGGTAGTATTTATACCAAGCTCAGAATGTATTTTATTAGACAAATCAGTAGGTAATAAAGGGGTAGGTGTAGGAGGATGAGTTCCATTATGAGTAGCTTTAGGCACATAAACTAACTTATTGGTTTTCCCAGTTCCAAGAGTGGTATTAGTATCCTGTGATATATTCTTTTTGAGGTTAGGGTGTAACACAAAGCATTTAGAGTGATCATGATGATGGATCTTATAGTGAGTGCAAAAGAGGAGGAAATTTTCAAATTCTACTTTCTGGTGATATCCAATTTTTTTTGATCCGATCCAAACTTCTTTGGGGTATTTTTTGGTAATGACAATCTCAACCAAGATACGTGCAATAGATGGTCGAGATCAGGGCTTGATCAATTTGAAGGGTCTACCAAATAGAGCCCCAACTACAAACAGAACTTGGTGAGTAATATAGTGAATTCTCATGTTGGGAAAAGCAAGCCATAAAGGAACAATAACGGATTCCTCTTTAACATCAAAAAGGGGTGACCATTTCAAGAGCCGCATTTGACAATTATACCCAAAATAGGAACGACGAGCAAAGACTCGAGAATAATCTAAATCATTTGATAACTGAATAAGGATATGTCGAGGATCAATCAGCCCAATAGTGAAGACTCCCAAAAGCTTTATGCTATGGAAGAATGATCGGATATTATCTAGAGTAAGGCACCATAGAGAGAATTTACCAACCAAAGAGAACTCAAAAGGCTTAGCTAATTTCTCCACATCCTGGTCAGAACTCATGATAGCTGGAAATCCATAGAATGAGGTTGAAATTAAGTTAACCGAGGCATTAGAGCAAGGGATCTTACCAGAAAGAGCATCCTTAAAGGACTTGACAGCAGACGCATTAACGGATGAAATTAGATCCAAAGTACCTTTAGGATCAGAGGGCAAAGCGGGCGCATCCAGGAGCGATGGGCTCAGTTGCGCAGAGAGTGATGCCTCCGCCATAAAATGATCTAGTGAGAGTCTCAAAAGAAACCAAGCTGAGAGAGGAAGCACAACCAAGCAATAAAACAGCGATCATGATCGGAGGAGCCAAACTGTAAAAAATTGCACGGGAACACAAAATCGCCAGAGAGGGAGCGCAGCCGAGAGGAAAGAGGGGTGGGTTTTGGTTGGGTTTAGGGTTTAGCGTTTAGTGTTCAGGGTTTAGGGCTTAGGGTTCAGGGTTAGGGTTTTTTTAATTTTTTTTTAATTTATTTATTTTAATTAACTAAACTCATTGGTTCATTTTATATTTGTTTTAGTTTACAATATTTTGTATTTATATTTAGTTTAGTTTATTTATTTTTGATTAGGTTATTTATTTTAGTTTATTTTTTAGGTTTAGGTATAAGTTTAGCTTTATTTTTAGTTTATTTTTTATTTTATTTATTTAATATTTTAGGTTTAGGTTTTATTTTTTATTTTTAGGTTTAGGTTTAGGTTTTTATTTTATTTTTTTTGAGTTTAGGTTTTAGGTTTTAATTTTAGGTTTATTTTTAGGTTTTATTTTTTTAGTTTAGGTTTTGTTTTATTTTTAGTTTCTTTTATTTTATTTAAGGTTTAGGTTTAGGTTTATGCTTAAGTTATTTTAGGTTTAGGTTGATTTCTTTTAGTTTAGTTTATTTAAGTTTAGGTTTAGGTTTATTTTATTTTTATTTTAATATTAGGTATTTTCTTCTTTTTTTATGTTTAATGTTTAGATTTTATTTTTTAGTTATTTATAGGTTTTATTTTTAGGTTTAATTTTAGTTTTTATTTTATTTTATTGTAGGTTATTTTTTTTAAGGTTTAGTTTTTATTTTATTTAGGCTTTTTATATTTTAGTTTAGTTTGGGTTTTTATTTATTTTATATTAGTTTAGTTTTTTATTTTTATTTTATTTTCTTTTTTAGGTTTAGGTTTAGGCTTAGGCTTAAGTTTTTTATTTTATTTTGTTTAGTTTTTTATTTATTTTATTTTTAGGTTTTATTTAGTTTAGGTTTAGGTTTTTAGCTTTTTAAGGTTTAGGGTTTAGGGTTTATGGTTTGGGGTTTATGGTTTAGGGTTTAGCTTTTAGGGTTTAAGGTTTAGGGATAAGGGTACTAGGGTTTGGGGTATAGGGTTTAGGGTTTAGGGTAAGGTTTAGGGTTTAGGGATAAAGGTATTAGGGTTTAGGGTTTAGGGCAGGGTTTAGGGTTCAGGTTGTAGTTTAGGGTTTAGGGTTTTTGTTTTTTTTTTAATAGAGAACAAATTTAGATTCAACATTTCTTCTTTTCAATTTCATCAACTATGTAATAAAAAAAGTTTTCTAAGACACAAGAGAGGACATGGATAAAAAATGAGCACGCATAGAGCAAATCAAAAAACCTAGATAACTAGAATTGTCTCAACTATAAAGAGAAATTTCCATAAGCAGTAGATCGGATCGACCGTTGTTCAGTTTCTCCAGTTAGCATCAGAATCACCCTGGCCTCTCGAGTAGCGGGATACACCATCATATCTCGATCTATCCCTCCGCCACCACCACGGTTGTAACCTCCATCGCTCCTCCTGCCTCTATAACCATCACTGCTCTGACCACCACCTCCATATCCACCATGACCTAGAAATCCCAAACCACCACTATCATAACCGTCACCTCCGCCTTTGCCTCCACCACCAGATCTAGACAAAGCCAAGTTGACAGTGATGTTCCTGTCATCCAAGTTCTGCCCATTCTTAGGGTTTAGGTTTATTATATTTTAGGTTTTAAGTTTATTTTTTTAATTTATTTAGTTACTTTAGGTATAGATTTGGGGTTTAGAGTTTAGGGTTATGGTTTAGGGTTTAGGGTTTAAGGTTTAGAGTTTATAGTTTAGGGTTTATTTATAGAGGTTTTTAGGTTTGTTTAGGTTTAGGGTTTAGTGTTTAGGGTTTAGGTTTTAGAGTTTAGGGTTTAGTGTTTAGGCTTTAGAGTTTAGTTTTGAGTTTATGTTTAAGGTTTTTAGAGTAGAGATTTAGGTTTAAGGTTATGGTTAGGTTTACTATTAAGGTTTAGGGTTTAGGTTTATGTGGAGTTTAGGGTTATTTTAGAGTTTTTTTTTTTTATTTTGTTTAGGGTTTAGAGTTTAGGATTTTTTTTTAGGTTTTAGCGTTGAGAGTTTTGTTTTTAATGGTTTTTTTAAAACTAAGTTAATCAGTAGGTTTAGGTTTATCTCATTTATTTAGTTCATTTTTTATTTATTTTAGTTTATTTTACTTTTTACTTTTATTTAAGTTAATTTTTTATTTAGTTTAGTTTATTTATTTTAGGTTAAGTTTTTTATTTTATTTTATGTTTTAGGTTGAGGTTTAGGTTTATGCTTATTTTTTAGTTTAGGTTTATTTTTATTTTATTTTTTAGGTTTAGGTTTTATTTTTCAATTTTAGTTTTAGGTTTAGGATTTTATTATATTTTTCAGGTTTAGGTTTTAGTTTTTATTTTATTTTTTTGGTTTCGATTTTAGGTTTTTATTTTTGGTTTATTTTTAGGTTTTATTTTTTAGTTTACGTTTAGGTTTATTTTTAGTTTATTTTATTTTATTTAGGGTTTAGGTTTAGGTTTAGGTTTACGTTTATTTTAGGTTTAGGTTAAGGTTTTATTTATTTAAGTTTAGTTGATTTTAGTTTATGTTTAGGTTTATTTTATTTTTATTTTATGTTTAGTTTTTTAAAGTTTAGGGTTTAGGTTTTATTTTTTATTTATTTTTAGGTTTAGGTTTTTATTTAGTATTTATTTTATTTTATTTTAGGTTAATTTTATTTTTATTTTAGGTTTACTTTTAATTTTATTTTTGTAAAACTTGTAGGATTAATAATGACATGAATCCTTCAAAATATTGTGTTAATGCTAGTTACTAGTATGACGCAGAGAATTTTTGAATACAAAGAAGAATGTGCAAGGGCTGCTACATCGATGCCCGGGTGTAGTGTTAAATAAGTAAGGGTTCCGACATTATGGACGGATGTGGGCAAAGAAGTTAGTCCATGAAACTAGAATTAGGTTAGGAAATTGGAATCTAAGTACTCTTATAGGTAAATTAATAGAATTAATAGATATTATGGTTCATAGGAAGATAAATATTGTATGTGTTCAAGAAACTAAATGGGTTGGGGAGAAAGCCATGGAGATTGATAGTTTAGGTTTTAAACTTTGGTATTCTAGAGTAATTAGAAATGATGGGTGATTATAGATGAAAGTTTTAAGGATAATGTTATAAATATTAATAGATGCGGAGATAGAATTATAGCTTTAAAGAGTATTATTGATATTAAGATTATGAATGTTATAAGTGCTTATGCTCCTCAAGTAGGTTTGGATGTAGGCTCAAAAGAAAACAATTTGGAATGAATTAGAGGGATTAATATGAAAGAATACCTCTTGAAGAAAAAGTATTTATTGGTAGAGATTTAAATGGACATGTAGGTAGAGTGACAGAAGATTTTAAAAGTATTCATGGTGGTTATGGATTTGGAGTGCCTAATGAAGAAGGTAGGAATATATTAGATTTTACTTTAGCCTATGATTTTGTAGTTGCTAATACTTTATTTAAGAAAAGAAATGAGCATATTATTACTTATAAAAATGGATCTAATAAAACACAAATTGTTTATTTTCTGCTAAGAAAAATAGATCGTTTAGATTGTAAAGATTGTAAGGTCATTCAAAGTGAAAATTTAAATACCCAATATCGATTATTAGTCTTAGATTTGAAGATGAAAGATTGGAAGATGAAAATAAATCAAATTATTGTCCTAGGATTAGATGGGGCCACTTAAAGTACACTAATAAAAATATTTCTAATACAAAGCTACAAGTGCTTAGAATTTGGGATGTTCATAAGAAAGCTAATGTTATGTGGGAAAAAGTAGCAAGTGAAATTAAGCAAGTTGCTAAACTTGTTCTTGGATAATCAAAAGGAAATGCTTCTTTTAATAAAAATAGTTGGTGATAGAGTCAGAATGTGCAAGAAAAGATAAAAAATAAGAAGTGTTGCTATAAAACTTATTTTAGATGTATAACTCAAAGATTTGGAAAAAATATAAAGTGGCATGTAGAGAATCTAATAAAGCAATATGATGCAAAAAAAACTTAGCCCTTTTAGTGATTTATACAATATATTAGATAACAAAGTAGGTGAAAAATGTATGTACAAGTTAGCTAATCAAAGAGATAGGAGAAGTAAAGATCAAACTCCACTGAGGTGTATTAAGGATGAAAATCGGAAAGTGCTTTTCTTAGAAAGGATATTGAAAATAGGTGGGTGAGGTATTTTGATAAACTTTTCAGTGAAGGATCTGAAAATATGATTAATTTTAGCAACCTTAATACCTTAAACAAAAATAGAGAAATTTATTTTTATCATCGCATTAGTAAATTTGAAGTTAGAGAAGCTTTATAAAAAATGAAATGTGGAAAAATAGTAGGACTTGATGATATTCCAATGGAAGTGTGGAAATGTTTAGGAGATCAAGGAATTTCTTAGCTTACAAATCTTTTTAATCTTATTTTAAAGACTAAAACGATGCCAGATGAGTGGAGAAAGAGTTTATTGATTCTTATATTTAAGAATGAAGGAGATGCATAAGAGTGTGCAAATTATAGAAAAATTAAGTTAATGTGTCACACATTAAAATTATGGGAGAGAGTAATTGAGCATAGGTTATGATGTGATACAAAAGTTTCTCACATCGGTTTGGTTTCATGCCGTAGATCTACTATGGATGCTATACATTTGTTAAGAGGTTTGATGGAGAAGTATTGAGAAAGAAAGGAGGATCTACATATAATATTTATTGATTTAGAGAAAGCTTATGATAAACTTTGAAGAGATGTTCTCTGGAGAGTTCTAGAAAATAAAAGAGTTAATATTGGTTATATTCAAGTCATTAAGGATATGTATACTAGAGTTGTTACTTGTGTCCAAGCACAAAGGGGATTAACAAAATATTTTCCTATTTCAGTTGGATTACACCAAGGATCGGCTTTAAGCCCTTATCTTTTTTGCTTTAGTTATAGATGTTTTTACTAGGCATTTTTAGGAAGATGTACCTTATTGTATGCTTTTTGCTGATGACATTCTTCTTGTTGAGAAAACTAGAGAGTGAGTCCAAGAGAAACTTGAATTATGGAGGTCAACCTTAGAGTCTAGAGATTTTCATTTAAGTAGATCTAAAATTGAATATATGGAGTGTAATTTTAGTTGTAGAAGTTATAGTGGTAGTGTTGTGAGAATAGGTGAACAAGTCATTAAAAATATTGAGCAATTCAGATATTTAGGTATATTGTTCAAAATGATGGTGAAATAGATGGAGATGTTATTAGTAGAATTCAAGTTGGATGGTTGAAGCGGAGGAATGCATCTTTGTGATAGAAAAGACCTTTAAAATTAAGGGAAAATTTTATAAGATGGTGGTAAGACGAATGATTTATGGTGTAATGTTGGCCAATAAAAAAGAGAAGCCAGACTAGGTTAAGTGCAAAGATGAGGATGCTCAGTGAATGAGTATTTTACTCTTAGAGATAAAATGCAAAATGAGTATGTTCAGAAAAAGTTGGAGTCTGGGGATAAGATTAGAGAGTCGCCTTAGATGGCCCACATAAAGTGTCAGTCCAATGATCTAGAGTAGATAGATTAGATTTGGCTTATGTTAAGAAAGGTAGAGGTAGACCCAAAAAAATACATGGTTAAGATGTATAAAATGACTTTAGTTTACTTTAATTAAATAAGAATTTAAACACATATGGAGATGAAAGAATTAATCCCCTAGTGATAAAGGCTTATTGTCGTTGTTGTTGTTGTAGGTCTTTTATTTTTTAGTTTAGTTTAGGTTTTTATTTATTTATCTTAGTTTAGTTTTCATTTTTTATTTTATTTTCTTCTTAGGTTATAGCTTTAAGTTTAGGTTTTTTATTTATTTTATTTTTAGGTTTTATTTAGTATAAGCTCAGGTTTTTATTTTTTAGGGTTTAGGGTTTTTTTTTTGGGTTTAGGATTTAGGGTTTATGGTTTATGGTTTTGGGTTTCGAGTTTTAGAGTTTAGGGTTTAGGGTTTAAGGTTTTTTGGGTTTAGGGTTTAGGGTTTAGGGTTTAGGTTTTAAGTTTAGGGTTCAGGTTTTAGTTTAGGGTTTAGGGTTTTTGGTTTTTTTTAATAGAGAACAAATTTAGATTCAACATTTCTTCTTCTTGATTTCATCAACCAAGTAACAAACCAGGCTTTCTATGACACAAGCGATGACATAGATATATAATGAGCATGCATTGAGCAAATCAAAAATTCTAGATAACTAGAATCGCCTCTACAATAAGGACACATTTCCATAAGCAGCAGATCAGATCAGTCATTCTTCAGTTTCTCTAGTTCCCATCAGAACCACCCCTACCTCTCAAGTAGCAAAATCCACCATCATATCCTCGATCTCTCCCCCCACCACCACCATAGCTATAATTTTCATCGCTCCTCCAACCTCCATAATCACCATTGCTCCAACCATAACCTTCATATCCACCATCACCTCTAGATCCCCCATCACCACTGTGATAATTGCCGCCTCCACCTTCACCTCAATAGCTAGATCTAGATTAAGCCTAGTTGATAGTAATGTTCCTACCGTTAAGGTTCTACCCATTCGTAGGATTTAAATTTATCATGTTTTAAGGTTTAGGTTTATTTTTAAATTTATTTAGTTACTTTAGGTTTTGTTAGGTTGGGGTTTAGTGGCTAGTTAGAGTTTAGGGTTTAGGGTTTAGGGTTTAGGGTTTAGGGTGTGAGTTTAGGGTTTAGGGTTTAATGGGAGGGTGGTGGGTATGCTTTGTGGTTAGTTTAGTTGGGGTTTAGGGTTTATTCATAGTTTAGGTTTTAGGGTTTAGAGTTGGATTTAGGATTTATATTTTATTTTTTAAGCAAAGACAGTTTAGGTTTATTTTATTTAATTAGTTTATTTTATTTTTATTTAGTTTTATTTATTTTATTTTATTTATTATTTAAGTTTAGGTTTATTTTTCATTGAGTATTATTTTATTTTTTTTATATTTCAAGTTTAGGTTTTTTAGTATTTTATTTTAGGATTATTTATTTTATTTAGGTTTATTTATTTTAGTTTAATGTATTTTATTTAGTTTAGGTAAGTTTATTATACATTTTTTATGTTTTATTTATTTTAGTTTATTTAGGTTGGTTTATTTTATTTTATTTTAAGTTTAGTTTTTTACCAGGGTTTAGGTTTATTTTTAGGATTATTTTTAGGTTTAGGTTTTATATAGTTTTTTATTTTATTTTTTTTAATTATATTTTATTTAGTTAGTTTTTTTATTTTATTTAGGTTTTTATTCTTAATTTAATTTAGGATTTTATTTATATTATTTTAGTTTAGTTTTTATTTTTATTTGATTTTTTAGGTTTAAGTTTAGGTTTAGGTTTTAACTTATGTTTTATTTTATTTTATTTATTTATTTATTATATTTTTGTTTAGGTTATTTATTTATTTTATTTTTAGGTTTTATTTAGATTAGGTTTAGGTTTTAGCTTTTTAGGCTTTAATGTTTTTTTTCTTTGGTTTTATGGTTTGGGGTTTTGGGTTTAAGGTTTAGGGTTTTGGGGTTAGGATTTAGTGTTTAGGGTTTAAGGTTTTAGAATTTAGGGTTTAGGATTTAGGGTTTAGAGTTTTTGGGGTTTTAGGTTTAGGATTTAGGGTTTAGGTTTTAGGTTTAGAGTTCAGGTTTTTGTTTAGGGTTTAGTGGTTTTGTTTTATTTAATAGAGAATAAATTCAGGTTCAATATTTCTTATTTTTGATTTCATCAACCAAGTAACACATCAAGTTTTCTAAGACATAAGATGACATAGATAAAAAATGAGCATGCATAGAGCAAATCAAAACCATAGATAACTAGACCATCTCTAGTAAAGACAAAATTCCATAAGTGTGATCGACGGGCCATTCTTCAATTTCCCATCGTAACACTCTAGTAGATCCACCCATCATATCCCTATCTCTCCTTCCACCACCACCACGACTATAACCTCTATCACTCCACTTACCTCAATAAACACCATTACTCTGTCCACCACCTCCATATCCAACAGCACATCTAGATTCCCAACCACCACTGCGATAACCACTGCCTCCACCTTGCCTCAACCATCAGATCTAGACTGAGCCTGGTTGATGGTGATGTTCCTGCCATTAAGATTCTGCCCATTCTTAGGGTTTAGGTTTAAGTTTAGGTTTATTATGTTTTAGGATTTAGGTTTATTTTTTAATTTATTTAGTTACTTCAGGTTTAGGTTTAGGGCTCAGGGTTTAACGTTTAGGGTTTTGGGTTAGGGTTTAGGGTTTAGGGTTTAGTGTTTAGTGTTTAGTGTTTAGGGATTAGGGTTTAGGGTTTAGGGTTTAGGGTTTATTCTTTTAGGGTTTAGGGATTAGGGTTTAGGGTTTAGTGTTAATGGTTTTTTAGGGTTTAGGGTTTAGGATTGTAGGTTTAAGGTTTATGGTTTAGGGTTTAGGGTTTAGTGTTTAGGGTTTAGGGTTTAGTGATTAGTGTTTAGGCTTTAGGGTTTAAGGTTTTTAGGGTTTACGGTTTAGGGTTTAGGTTTACGGTTTAGGATTTAGGGTTTAGTGTTTAGGCTTTAGGATTTAGGATTTTTAGCGTTTAGGGTTTAAGGTTTAGGGTTGGTTTTTTTTTAAATTAAGTAACTTATGGGTATAGGTTTATTTAGTTTATTTTTTATTTATTTTAGTTTATTTTATATTTTTTATTTTTATTTATGTGTATTTTTATTTTTATTTAGTTTAGTTTATTTTAGGGGTTAACTTATTTTAGTTTAGGTTTTTTATTTTAGTTTATTTTTTATGTTTAAATTTATTTTTAAATTGAATTTTATTTTTATATTATTTTTTAGTTTAGGTTTTTTGTTAATTTTTTGGTTAAGGTTTAGATTTTATTTTATTCTTTTTATGTTTAGGTTTTAGGTTTTTATTTAGGATTTATTTTTAGTATAGGATTTAAGTTTTATTTTTTATTTATTTTAAGCTTTATTTTTAGGTTGACTTTTTAGGTTTAAGTTTTTATATTATTTTTATTTGATTTTATTTTAGGTTTGTTTTATTTTTATTTTACATTTAGTTTTTATTTTAGTCTAGTTTTTAATTCTTATGTTTATTTTATTTTTTAGTTTAGTTTAAGTTTTTATTTATTTTATTTTAGTTTATTTTTATTAGTTTATTTTATTTTATTTTTAAGTTTAGATTTAGGTTTTAGTTATATTATTATTTTTTTTTATTTTTTTTTTTATTTAGGTTTAAGTTTTTTTAATGTATTTTATTTTTAGGTTTTAATTAGTTTAGGTTTAGGTTTTTAGGTTTTTGGTTTTAGGGTTTATGGTTTAAGGTTTAGGGTTTAGGTTTTAGGGTTTAGGGTTTAGGATTTAGTGTGTTAGCTTTAGGGTTTAAGGTTTAAATTTGTTAGCAGGTTTAGGTTAGTGAGGTTTAGGGTTTAGGTTTTGAGTTTAAGTTTAAACTTTAGTTTAAGTTTTAGTTTAGTAGGTTAGATTTAGGGTTTAGATTTTAGGGTTTAGTGTTTAGGGTTTTAGATTTGGGTTTAAAATTTAGGTTAGTTAGGGTGGGTTTAGTTTGGTTTAAGAGTTTTAGGTTTAGGGTTTAGGGTTTAGTTTAGGTTAGTTTGGTTTAGGCTTTAGGTTTTGGGCTAGGGTGTAGTTTAGTTTAGGTTTAGGTTTAGTTTAGGGTTTAGATTAGGTTTTAGGTTTAGGGTTTAGATTTTTTGATTTAGGATTAGTTTTAGGGTTAAGGGTTTAAGGTTATAGTTTTTTATTTTTTATTTTTTATTTTTTTTAAATTAAGTAAATTAGTAAGTTTAAGTTTATTTATTTTATATTTATGTTAGTTTATTTTATTTTTATTTTGATTTACGCTTATTTTTATTTTTATTTAGTTTAGTTTATTTATCTTAGGTTTATTTATTTTAGTTTAGGTTTTTTATTTTAGTTTATTTTTTAGGTTTAGGTTTATTTTTTTGTTTAGTTTTATTTTTATTTTATTTTTTAAGTTTAGGTTTTATTTTTTATTTTTATGTTTAGTTTTAGGATTTTATTTTATTTTTTTAGTTTTTAAGCTTTAATTTTAAGTTTATTTTTAGATTTCATTTTTTAGTTTAGGTTTAGGTTTTTTTCATTTTATTTTATTTTATTTATTTTATGTTTAGGTTGAGGTTTTATTTATTTTAGTTTTTTTTATTTTCATTTAGGTTTAGGTTTATTTTATTCTAATTATTTTAGTTTTCTTTAAGGTTTAAGGTTTTTTTTTTAAAATTTAGAGTTTAGGTTTTATTTATTATTTATTTTGAGGTTTTATTATTAGGATTATTTTTTAGGTTTAGGTAGTTATTTATTTTTTATTTTATTATATTTTAGGTTTATTTTATTTTTATTTTACGTTTAGTTTTTATTTTATTAGATTTTTTATTCTTAGGTTTATTTTATTTTTAGTTTATTTTAGATTTTTATTTATTTTATTTTATTTTTAGGTTTAGGTTTATGTTTTAGTTTAGGTTTTTATTTTAATTTATTTAGGTTTTTAGGTTTTAGGGTTTAGGGCTTTAGGGTTTAGGGTTTTAAGGTTTAGGGTCTAAAGTTTAGGGTTTAGAGTTTAGTGTTTAGTGTTTCGGCTTCAGAGTTTAGGATTTTTAGGGTTTACAGCTTAGGGTTTAGGGTTTAGAGTTTAAGGTTTAGGGTTTAGGGTTTAGTGTTTAGGCTTTAGGGTTTAGGGTTTTCAAGCTTTAAGGTTTAGGGTTTAGGGTTAACTAAGAGTTTTTTCAAATTAAGTAACTCATAGGTTTTGGTTTATTTAGTTTATTTTTTATTTATTTTACCTTAATTTATAATTTTATTTTTAATTATGTTTATTTTCTATTTTTATTTAGTTTAGTTTAATTATTTTAAGTTTACTTATTTAAGTTTAGGTTTTTATTTTAGTTTATTTTTTAGGTTTAAATTTATTTTTAGTCTAGTTTTTTTTTATTATTTTTTAGGTTTAGGTTTTTTTTAATTTTTAGGTTTAGCTTTATATTTTTATTTTATTTTTTTCTGTTTAGGTTTTAGAGTTTTATTTAAGGTTTATTTTTAGTTATGGGTTTAATTTTTATTTTTTATTTATTTTTATGTTTTATTTTTAAGTTTATTTTTTTGGTTTAGGTTTTTATTTAGTTTTTATTTGATTTTATTTTTTGTTTATTTTATTATTATTTTAAATTTAGTTTTTATTTTAGTTAGGTTTTTTATTCTTAAGTTTATTTTATTTTTTAGTTTAGTTTAGGTTTTTATTTATTTTATTTTAGTTTATTTTTATTAGTTTATTTTATATTATTTTTAGGTTTACATTTAGGTTTTAGTTATATTTTAATTTTTTTATTTTTTTTAGTTTAGGTTTAGGCTTTTTTAATATATTTTATTTTTATGTTTTAATTAGTTTAGGTTTAGGTTTAGGTTTTTAGGTATTTTGGTTTTAGGGTTTATAGTTTAAGGTTTAGGGTTTTAGGGTTTAGGGTTTCATGGTTTATGGGTCACAGTTTAGGGTTTAGGGTTTAGGGTTTAGTGTTTAAGGTTTAGGATTTAGTGTTTTAACTTTAGCATTTAAGGTTTAATGTTTATGGTTATCTTAAGGTTTAGGTTAGTTTAGGGTTTAGGGTTTAAGGTTTTAGGTTTATTCTTTAGGGTTTTGGATTTTCAGGTTTTAGGGTTTAGGGTTTAAGATTTAGGGTTTAGGGTTAGGGTTAGGGTTTAGGATTTAGGGTTTAAATCTTAGGTTTTATGGTTTATGGTTTAGGGTTCAGGGTTTAGGGTTAGTTTATGGTTTAGGGTTTAGGGCTTAGGGTTTAGGGTTTAGGGTTTTTTTGGGTTTAGGGTTTAAGGATTTAGGGTTTAAGATTTAGGGTTTTAGGGCTTCGGGATTTGGTTTAGGGTTGTAGGTATAGGGTTTAGAGTTTTCAGTTTAGGATTAGTTTTAGAGTTTAGGGTTTAGGTTGATAGTTTCTTTTAAAAAAAAATTTAGTAAACTAGTATGTTTAGATTTATTTATTTATTATTATTTTAGAATATTTTATTTTTTATTTTGATTTACATTTATTTTTATTTTTATTTAGTTTAGTTTATTAATTTGAGGTTTATTTATTTTAGTTTAGGTTTTTTATTTTAGTTTATTTTTTAGGTTTAGGTTTATTTTTTAGTTTAGTTTTATTTTTTTATTTTTTAGGTTTAAGTTTTATTATTTATTTTTAGGTTTAAGTTTAGGTTTTTATTTTATTTTTTTAGGGTTAGGTTTTGGTTCTTATTTTATGTTTATTTTTATATTTCATTTTTTAGTTTAGGTTTAGGTTTATTTTCAGTTTATTTTATTTTATTTAGTCTAGGTTTAGGTTTAGTTTATTTTAGGTTTACATTTTATTTATTTTAGATTAGTTTATTTTAGTTTAGGTTTAGGTTTATTTTATTTTTATTTTAGGTTTTGGTTTTTTTAGTTTAGGGTTTATGTTTAATTTTTTAATTTATTTTTAGAGTTATATTTTTAGGTTTTTATTTTATTTTAGTAAAGGTTTGTTTTTTTATTTTAGGTTTTTATTTATTTTATTTTATTTTAGTTTTATTTTTATTTTATTTTCTTTTTCGGTTTAGGTTTTGGTTTAGAGTTTAGTTTATGTTTTTATTTTTTTATTTTGGCTTAGATATTTTTATTTATTTTATTTCTAGGTTTAAGTTTTTTGCTTTTTAGGTTTTTGGGTTCTAGGTTTTGGGTTTAGGGTTAGTTTGAGGTTTAGGGTTTAGGGTTTCAGTTTTTGATTTAGGTTTTAGGGTTTTGTTTTGGGTTTAGGGTTTAGGGTTTAGTGTTTTTTTTTTTTTGGGAAACCCCGTATAGGGGAATTTTATTGCCACAAAGAGAGGGTTACAAGATCCTTAAAGGGGATAAACTCCAAAACTACTGCTCAAACGGCTACAATCAACCTAGAGAGTAAATCACCTATCTAAGCACAACCAAAAGCAAAAGAAAAAAAAAATAAAGCAAGCAAAAGATACAAATTGATTAACATAAGAAGCCAATGGAAGATTAGGGCCAATGCTCTACAGGATGTGAGAATGCATGACACTATGGAGAAAACCAGAGGACAAGAGAAGCACCGCAAAATTGTAGGAGAATGAAGTTAGAGCGGTTAAGGTAATACTAGACAAAAGATAACTAAAAATAGCATAATCGAGAATGATAGTAAAGTGTGATAGAGAAGGCTTAGCTAGTCACTAAGTTGGGGTAGATGCAAATATGAGCATCCAAACTTTGAAAAGGGTTACATCACAAGAGCTACTACCAAACCAAAAGGGAGTGAATCATCACGACCATCACAACAAACCACACTATAGCACCATTTGAAGAAGATCTTTTGAGCCTTAATACCTGCGAACATATGCAAAGCCGTATACAGAGTAGAAGAAGGAGCAGCAAAGAGCAGAATGGATAAGAGGATCCCATGCAAAATATATGTCATCATATTAGGCCCCATGGCAACACAAATGAAAGAGAGCCATCATTGTCAGGTCAACCATATTTTTAACCAGATCTAAGGGTTTAATCAGACCAGCAAGAAGACCCACCACAAGGAAACAACAGAAAAGGTCAGGAAAAGGTAAGAAGAAATAAAAGATCAGATGTAATACCTGAAATCACAGAAAATACAAAAGCATGGTATTAACTCCATCCCAAACGTAGATGACAATAATAAATATACAGTCTTGGTAAACAGCCCAGTAAACAACCTAGGGATATTTCCAAGAAAAGGAAGTCCAATGAATGTAAGTAATGCAGATGTTAACAACCTCCTTGCTACAGAAGTTAGAAGCCAGCAAGTGTAAAGGAAGACAGCATACCCCCAGCCCAAATTATCACAAGAATTGCAGAAGTCTATCAGAGAAGAGATGGGAATACAGTAGCAGATTAGAAGAAATAGGTATACTGCTCCCCGGCACAAATAATTCCAATAAAATCGAGATAACACCCAGGCGACTTGCAGAAAGTCTATAGTCGTTACGCCAACATTCATGATAGTAATAGCCAGCAAGCTGGCCATAAGTCCATCCATTTAAAGTAAACAATACATAGGTTAAAATCAAGTAAAGCAAAAGCATAATCACAATGATCTGCACAATTCTAATAGAACCAAGAGGGATAAAAAACCAGCAGGAGAGATCAGCTGTAGCCCAGATGTTAATAGTAAAAACAATCAAAAAATCAAAAGGAAAGAAACAACCAACAACCACAAAGATAACCTGCTGGACAAAGGACCCAAAAATCCAAAAGCTAACAGTGGAAACAAAATTACAATTATTACACCCACCATATAAAACTCCATTAAAATGCATAGATGTAAAATAGAAACAAAATGGGTTCAAAAGATAATCAACAAAAAAATCCTTCTAGATAAAGATGATTAGGCTAGCAGCTAAACACACATCCTCAGTAAAGGCAAACTGATAAGCCATTAAGTAAGTCCAAACCTACAAAGAAATAATAAAATTGAATAGAAATTTCTCTCTAGCGTTGGGTATATGAGGTTAGCCAATCACAAAACAACTCAAAAGCACCTGAACATGATAGATAGACTTGCGGACATAAGTCTCAATGAACCGGATCACAACCAAGAAAGAAAATAACAACAAGTTGGCCATAAAACCACCCATTCAAAATAGGCTGCATAAGTTAATTCCTGATAGAATGGGAAGTGGTGGCCAAGACTATGAACGGGATGGAAAAAAATAGCGACAAGTGAAGTTAGCAGCGACTTAGATGTTAACAGACAAAAGTCTAAAATCGAAAGGCAAGCGACCAACAATACGAAGACAACCTGACAAAGGACCCAAAAATCTAAAGGCCAACAGTGGAAACAATATTACAATTATTACACCCACCATATAAAAATCCATTAAAAAGCATAGATGTAAAATAGAAATAAAATGGGTTCAAAAGATAATCCACAGAAAAATCCTTCCGTAAAGATGATCGCTAGCATCCTTAGTAAAGGCAAAGCGATAAGCCATTAAGTAAGTCCAAACAGAAATAATAAAATTGAACAGAAATTGCGGTTTCTCTGGTAGGTTGGGTATATGAGGTTAGCCAAAATAATCAGAAAACAACTCCAAAAGCACAACATGATAAACACCCCAGTGGTAACTTCGGACATAAGTCTCAATGAACCAGATCAACCAACAACCAAGAAAGAAAATAATAGTAAGTTGGCCATAAAACCACCCATTCAAAATAAACAATACATAAGTTAATTCCTAGATAGAATGGGAAGTGGTCTAGCCAAGACTAGCTGAACCAAGATGGAAAAAATAGTAGCAGGTGAAGTCTGCAACATCCCAGATGTTAACAACACAAACAGTCAGAAAATTGAAAGGCAAGAAATAGCCAACAACCACAAAGACAACTTGCTGGACAAAGGACCCAAAAATCCAAAGGCCAATAGTGGAAAAAATAATACAATTATTACACCCACCATATAAAACTCCATTAAAAATCAGACATATAAAATAGAAACAAAATGGGTTCAAAGGAAAATGTACATAAATATCCTTCCAGATAAGGATGATCAGGCTTGCAGCAAATCCCACATCCTTAGTAAAGACAAACTGAAAAGCCAATAAGTAAGTCCAATCCTACAATGAGATAAAAAAAATAAACGGGAAATTACAGTTTCTCTCCTAGCAAGTTGGGTATATGAGGTTAGCCAAAGCAATCAACAAAACAACTCCAAAAGCACCCTGCTGAACATGATGGACAACCCCAGTAGTAGCATGCTGGACATAAGATTCAATGATCCAGATTAGCCAACAACCAAGATAGAAAATAATAGCAAGTTGGCCATTAAACCACCCATTCAAAATAGATAATGCATAAGATAAATCCCTGATAGATAGGGAAAGTAGTCTGGCCAAGGCTAGCTGAACCAAGATGTAAAAAACATCAACAGTTAAGAAAGACCAGAAACATATAAAGACCAGCAAAAGCCCTATTTCTATCAAGAAAATCAAGCAGAAAAGCAAAATCCACCATGCAGTCAACAACCTCAATAGAGGCTTGCAGGACAAAAGGCCCAAAAATCCAACAACCCACAGTTAAAACATCAACACGATATATTCCTTAAGATAAACCAAGAAACAATGGTACAACATAGTTTATTAAGTGGTTCAAAGAAAAGTCATCTTTGATATTCATCAAGACACATAATATCAAGCCAGTAGCTAATCCCACAACATCAGTAATATTGGAATTCAAGAAATAATTCCAATTCTGCAGTGAAGAAGTTATAATAGCAAGGATATTGCAAGATCTCTCCTTACAGGTTTTGGAGGTAAGGTTATGGAGCATAGGAGAGGCTACAACCACAATAAGGGGAAGAATATCAGATAAATTAGGGTCAGCCATAAAGTTATACAGAAGTATAGTAGTTAGACATTGAGGTAAGGGTTCCAGAATATAATTACAGAAAAAGGAAATAAATCTATCCCTGTTGATCAAAAAATACAGCAGAAAATAGAGCATTAAGTAATACATCTCCCTCCAGCAAACAGGAAACATCTTACCAGTAATGGTAAGACCCCAAACAAGGTTGGGATAATTAAACCAATAGTAGATTCCATATAGCTCAATAAAGGACAAGCAAGGAGTAATAGGATGATGCATCAGCAAATTCCAAAGGAAAGAACATTCATTAAGCGGTAAGCAGCTCCCAATTAAAGTTAATGCAATTAAACCAACAGCACATGCCATAGAGATCAACAAATAAACAGCAAGGGATATCAGGATGATGCATCAAAAAATACCAAAGAAATAACAACACTAAGTAGAAAGTGATCATGCAGTTAAACAGGTATTGAACCAGGTCAATCTAATAGGTTAGATTAATTTTTGAGAAAAGGGAGCCTAATATTGTCCAGATTAACCAAGCCACCCAAATGTTTAGGTAGTGTTAGCTGATCAAAGAAATTTATTCCATCCAGCAGATTGGCGTAATCAACACATGCATTACCCTCACGCCATACATGAGTGATTTTAAAATAGAGTTGGGTAAGGAGAGATCTAGTTGCTTGAGAAGGTAGTATAATTCTGTATTGCCCATTTTGGTGGAAGTCAAAATATCAATCAGCAGAAGGGAATCCACCTCAATCCAAATATTGAGCCAACCTTTTTGAAGGCAAATCTCAAGAGCTTTGTACACTGCCATGAGCTCAGCAAAGGGAACAAAGAAAGAATTAAGGAGATAAGCAAAAGCACATAAGACTTTACTGTTAAGGTTTCTGAAAATGCCACCACAGCCTGAACCTTTATGAGAGACAGAGCCATCAGTGTTAATTTTAATAGTATTAGCATGAGGTTTTACCCAATAGACAATCTTGTCATTTTTTCAGTGTTGTTGATCCAACAAGTTAAAACCCAGTTTATTGACCACAAATTTACAACCTTTGAATTATTTGTAGTTAATGAGATTGGCATTGAACAAGTCATGAATTTTGTTTTTAATTCTAGCAATTATCCTCATGTGGTTCATAGGGATCCCACGATGTTTTGCATCATTTCGGTCCATCCATATGAACCAAATAAAAGTGATAGCAATTATGAATTTAATGTGACCTTTAATAGTGTTGTCAAAATAAACTTCAAGAAGCTGGTATAAAGTTAAGGAGCCATTGTAAATGACAATGTTAAAGAGGTCATCATACCAAATCCAAAGTTTAGAAGCAATGGCCCTTTAACAAAAACATGATTCACATTCTCAATGTGAAAGCAGCATTGGCATTTTGAAGGTAATTGAAAACCTTTACCCCACAATAAGGAGTCAACAGGGATGAAGTTTTTCAAAATATGCCAAGTAAGAATAGAATAAGAAGTAGGGATAGTGTTATTCCACAGTTTTAAAAACACATTGGAAAAATCATGAGCTTCTTTAATGTGAATCCAAACATTTTTAAAGTTGAAATCACAATTATGTGAAAGCTTAAAAAGGATCCAATCTTGATTGCTAGGAATGATAGGAATAGTAGTAAGCTTGTTTAAAAGAAAGGAAGGAATATAATTAGTAAGCTTACTATTGTTCCACATATTATTTTGCGAGAAAGAGTTCACTTTAATAGCAACAGTGGAGTGGGTAAAAAGTAAGTCATCAATGGACCCACCTCCAGTCCAGTCATCTTGCCAAAAGAAAGAGGAGCCAGAGTTAATCCCCCAGGAAATTAATGATTCGACATCCCATTTGATGGAACAAAGTATTTTCCAAATAGGAGAGTCTCCCTCTTTATAAGGGCAAATGAGAGGGTGCTTACCCTGGCAATATTTAGCAGTCATGAAATTAGCCCAAGGACTATTATTACTCATAAAATTCCACCAAAGTTTATAGGAAATGGTAGTGATAGCTTCTTTGATTGGCTTACATCCAAGACCCCCTTTAGCTAGAGTACCACAACATTTATACCAAGAGGTCCAGTGCATTCTTTTAGAGGAGTTATTAGAGCCCCAGAAAAATTTGTTAAGGAGGCGCTCAATTCTGTTAATGATAGAATTGGTCGGCACAATGGTTTGAATGAGGTATAAAGGCATTGAGTTAAGGGTGCTCTTAATCAAAATGAGCCTATCACCGAAAGAGAGTAAATGGAATTCCCAAATAGAAATTTTATTAGAAATTTTCTGGATTATCTCATCAAAAAGATGAGATCTTTTCTGACCTTTAAAAGGCGGAGCACCAAGATAATTAATAGGAAGTTGTTGTTGCTTAAAATTAGTAATTCTCAAGATTTGGTTGATCCTATTACTACGGATTTTAGAGGAAGGAATGAAACAACATTTTTCTTCATTTAGAAAGAGGCTGCTTTCCTTGCCAAATTTATTTAAAAGGTTCTTAATAGTTTTAATGTGTAGAATAGAGGCATTGCTAAAGATTATAAAGTCATCAGCAAAACTAAGATGAGAAACAAGAAGATCGCCTTGAGTTCTAAAAACATGTTAGGATTTTTGTAGAAAAGATCATTCAGGCTCCTCGAAAGGTATTCAACAGCAATAATAAAAAGTGATGGTGAAAGGGGATCTCCTTGTCTCAAGCATGCATTAAAGTAAAGAAACCTAGGGACTCACCATTCATGATAACGAAGAACCAAACATTGGTAATACAATTTTTGATGAAGCGGATGAAAATATCTAAAAACCCAAGCAAATGAAGAATTTGAAAGAGAAAATCCCAAGAGAGGTTGTCAATAGCTTTAGAGATATCCAATTTGAAGAGGATGTTGCTACCTCTGGTAGGAACGTCAATGTCATGAATCAGCTCTTAGGCTAGAAGTATGTTATCAGATATAGCTCTACCTTTAACAAAGCAAGTTTGGTTAGGGGAAATAATTTTAGATAGCAGCGGACTAATCCTATTAGCAATTAATTTAGCAATGAGTTTATGAAAGAAGGTGCAAATACTGATAGGTCTAAAATTGCCCCAAGAATCAAGATTATTAGTTTTGGGAATGAGAACAATGGAAGTGCTAGAAAACTATCTAGGTGAAGGGTTGCCATCAAAAAAATCAACAACAACATCAACAAGGTCAGACTTAATAGTAGGGCAACAATGCTAAAAGAATTGAGTGGTGTAGCCATCAAGGCCAACAACAGAATCAATGTTCATGCTATTGAGAATATACCAATCTCAACTTTTGTAGGATACAAAGTGAGCAAGTGCTTGTCATCATTAGTAACCATTGATGGGATCAGGTGTGTGTTGGAGAGGGCTTCTAAGGAAGGGTTGTTGTTTAATAAGTTTTTAAAATGTTGTATGATAGAATCTTTAATTTTATTATTATCAGTAATCTAGCTATTGTTAACATTTTTTATTTTTTAATAGAGTTTAAGGCTTTCCTTTTTTTTTGAAAAGAGCATGTAAATACCTTTTATTTTTATCACCATCAGCAATATGTTTGCTAGCAGCTTTTTTCCGCTAGTAGGTTTCTTCCATATTCTGATAATTAATCAAGTTATCTTTAGCTGCCTTCAAATCATCAAGCTTATTAGAGTCAGTTAACACAACATCTTAAAGGGAGCAAACTAATTGTTCCATATTTTTGAGATTGGCAAAAAGATTTTTAAAATGATGCTTGTTCCACCAATTTAGGTTTTGTTTAAGTCTTTTAAGCTTAAGCCAAAGCCGAATCATGCCTTTAATGGTATTGTCTGGATGAATAGGGGCCATCCAATTAATGAAAACAACATTAATGAAATCACTATGTTGGATCCACATATTTTGGAATCTAAAAGAGGTAGGGGAGGATAGTGTACTGGAAGGAGTTTTGATAGAAATTAAAAGCAGAGCATGGTTAGACAATGTTCTTCTCAAGTGCTCAATAGAAGTGAGGGGCCATTGATTGATCCAAAGGGAATTAAAGAGGGTCCTATCAAGTCGCTGCCAGAGTCTAGAGTTATGCCACGTATAGTTAGAGCCTAAGAAAACAATATCAATCATATTACAATCAAGAATCATATTAGAAAAGTCTTCCATAGAGTGGATGTTAGGAGAGCAACCTCCCCTTCTTTTCTAGGAAGCAAAAATAGTGTTGAAGTCACTCCCAACCAACTAGGGTTTGTTGACAGAGGAGGCAAAGGTTCTTAAGTTATCTCAAAGGATGATCTTACTAGCTCTATTACAAGATGCGTAGATAAAGGAACCAAGAGAAAAAAATTCACCTAATGAGATTTGAATATTAACCAATTGTTGGAGATCATCAAGGATAGAGATGTTGATTAAATTATTCCAAAAGCACCAAATTTTATTACTAATCTTATAAAAAAAATTTTGAAAGCCCAACGTTCTAGCAACAAGGGTAATCTTAGAAGAGTGTATGAATGATTCAATAACAATAAGTAAGGCTATGTTATGAGTACGACAAAGGCTTTTAATACAGTTGCGGACAATGAGAGTCCCAATACCCCAAACATTCCAAATAAGAAAATTGATCATAATAAATTAGAAGGAAAGAAAAAAAGATAACTGAAAAAATAAAAAGCAAGGAGAAGAGAAAACATGAAACAATTATTTATGGGAAGTTAGAAAAGATCTAGTGGTTCTAGTGGAGCTATTCATGAACATTATAGCTTTAAGGGATTTTTTTAATAACAGTTTGAAAAGATCTATCCATGTCCAAAGTATCTCCATCCGAAAGAGAGTGGTTTGTACTATTCAGAGTAGGACCAGTATCTATCAAAGCATTCTTAATGGTGATTTCCCCTTCTTCAGTGTCAAAATTGTGTTGAGAAATTGGGTTACCATGTGTATCACTCTGAAGGGTAATAGAAGGAGAGGTTGTGACACTATTAATAGCACAAATTTCATGTTCATTTTCAGGATTACTTTTCAGATTTTGGTCCATCACCAAAGTATCAACATTTTTTAGAACAATTCTAGAATTAGTTTTGAGATTTTGATCCAACTTGAAATTCCCATTCAAATCACCATTAGGGTTCATATGAATCAAGGTATTGTCTTGAGAGGCCAAATTATTACAATTAGAGGCAATGTTAAGTAAGTTATCATTAGCCTCCTCACAAACCTCATAAGCATTATTTTTACCAAGCTCAGATGGCTCTCCAATAGACAAATCTGTAGGTAATAAAAGAGTGGGGGTAGGAGGGTGAGTTACATTTTGAGTGACTTTAGGAACATAGGAAAATTTGTTGGTTTTTTAATTTTTTAGAGAGGGATTAGGATCCGACAATTTATTCTTTTTAAGATGAGGATGCAAGATAAAGCATTCAGAGTGATCAACACCATGGATCTTACAATGTGTGCAAAAAATAGGGAAATTTTCAAATTCCACTTTTTGATTATACCCAAATTTCTCAGAGCCAATCCAAACTTCTTTAGGATACTTTTTGGTAATATCAATCTCAACCAAAATATGAGCAACTGATGGTCGTGATCTCGCAGCAGTGGCCTGATCAATTTGAAGGGGCCGACCAAAGAGAGCCCCAACCGCAAAGAGAACTTGATGGGTAACGTAATGTATTCTCATGTTTGGAAAAGCTAGCCATAAAGGAATAATTAGGTATTCCTCTTTGACATCAAAAAGAGGAGACCATTTCAAAAGTCTTATTTGACAATTATACACAAAATAGGAGCGACGAGCAAAAACTCTTGAGTAATCTAACTCATTAGATAGTTGAATAAGGATATGCCTAGGATCAATCAATCCAATAGTGAAAATGCCAGAGAGCTTTAGGCTATGAAAAAAGGATTAGATGTTATTAAGAGTTGGGTGACGTAAGGAAAATTTACCAACTAAAGAGAATTCGAAAGGATTCGCCAACTTTTCCACGTCAAGATCTGAGCACATTACAACAAGCATTCCACGAAAAGAAGTCAAGATCAAATTGACCGAAGCATTAGAGGAAGTATTCTTACCAGATAATGCATCCTTGAAAGACTTAATAGCAAGCAAAGTAACAGATGGAGTTGGATCCATAATACCTTGTAAATCGAAAGCCCTACCCGACACCTCCAAGTTCGAAGAGCTCGACTACGCGGAAAGCGGCGCCTCCACCATTGAAAGAGCAAGGGACACTCACATTAGTGGCCAAACCGAGACCAAAAATCCAGAAATTATGATTGAGAAGGATCGAAACTCGGCCAAGCCGCAAGGAAAACACAAGGGAACATGAAAGCGCCAGAGAGCGCCGCGACTGAGAGGAGTTTAGTGGTGAATGGTTTAGGGTTTTTGGGTTTAGGGTTTGGTTTTAGGGTTTAGGGTTTAGGGTTTATGATTTAGGGTTTTAAGGTTTTGGGTTTAGGGTTTATGGTTTAGGGTTTAGGGTTTATGGTTTAGGGTTATAGGTTCAGGATTTAGAGTTTCAATATTAGTGTTAGTTCTATGATTTAGGGCTTAGGGTTGCAGTTTTTTTTCTATTTTATTTTTTATATTTTTTATTTATTTTTTAAATTAAGTAAACTAGTAGGTTTAGGCTTATTTATTTTTTATTTATTTTAGCTTATTTTATTTTTCATTTTGATTTAGGTTTATTTTGATTTTTATTTAGTTTAATTTATTTATTTTAGCTTTATTTATTTTAGTTTATGTTTTTTATTTTAATTTATTTTTTTAGTTTAGTTTTACTCTTATCTTAAAATTTAGGTTTAGGATTTATTTCTTATTTTTAGGTTTAGGTTTAGTTTTTTATTTTATTTTTTTAGGGTTAGGTTTTAGGTTTTTATTTTAAGTTTATTTTTAGATTTTGTTTTTTAGTTTACGTTTAGGTTTACTTTTATTTTATTTTATTTTATTGAATTTAGGTTTAGGTTTAGGTTTTGTTTATTTTTGGTTTTGGTTTAGGTTTTATATATTTTAGTTTAGTTTATTTTAGTTTAGGTTTAAGTTTATTTTATTTTTATTTTAGGTTTAGGTTTTTTTTAGTTTAGGGTTTAGGTTTAATTTTTTATTTATTTTTAGATTTTATTTTTGGTTGATTGTTTAGGTTTAGTTTTTTATTTAATTTATTTTTATTTTTATTTTTATTTTAGGTTTATTTTATTTTTATTTTAGGAGTAGTTTTTATTTTATTTAGGTTTTTTATTTTTTAGTTTAGTTTAGGTATTTATTTATTTTATTTTTGTTTAATTTTTATTTTTTATTTTATTTTCTTTTTTGGTTTAGCTTTAGGTTTAGAGTTTAGTTTATGTTTTAATTTTGTTTTAGTTTAAATTTTTTTACTTATTTTATTTTCAGGCTTTATTTAGTTTAGGTTTAGGTTTTTAGCTTTTCAAGTTTTAGGGTTTTGGGTTTTGGAATTTGGGTTAGTTTAGGGTTTAGGGTTTTGGGTTTAGGGTTTGGGGTTTAGGGTTTAGGGTTTAGGGTTTAGGTTTTAGGGTAAAGGCTTTAGGGTTTAGGGTTTTCGGGTTTAGGGTTTAGGGTTTAGAGTTTAGGGTTTATGGTTTTTAGGGTTTAGGGTTTAGGTTTTAGGTTTAGGGTTCATTTTTTAGTTTAGGGTTTAGGATTTTTGGTTTTTTTTATTTAACAAAGAACAAATTCAGATTCAACATTTCTTCTTTACGATTTTGACCAAGTAACACACCAAGTTTTCTAAGACACAATTGAGGACATAGACCAAAAATGAGCACGGATAGAGCAAGTCAAAAACCCTAGATAACTAGAACTGTCTCTACTATAAAGACAGAGTTCCATAAGTAGTAGATTGGAATCTCCAGTTCTCATCAGAACCACCCATGCTTCTTGAGTAGCGTGATCCACCATCATATCCCCACTCTCTCCCTACGCCACAACCATGGTTATAACCTCCATCGCTCCTCCCACCTCCATAACCACCACCACAATATCCACTAGCACCTCGAGATCCTCCACCACCACTGCAATAATTGTTGCCTCCGCCTTTGCCTCCACCTCCAGATCTAGACTGAGCCTAATTGATGGTGATGTTCCTGCCATCAAGGTTCTGCCCATTCTTATGGTTAAGGTTTAATTTTTGGTTTATTAGTTATTAGGGTTTAGTTTTTTTTTTAAATTTATTTAGTTACTTTAGTTTTAGGTTCAGGGTTTCAGCTTTAGGATTTAGGGTTTAGGGTTAGACTTTAAGGTTTAGAGTTTAGTGTTTAAGGTTTAGGGTTTAGGGTTTAGGGTTTAGGGTTTTAGGGTTTATGCTTTTAGGGTTTTGGGTTTACCATTAGTGTTCAGGGTTTAGGGTTTAAGGTCTTTTAGGATTTAGAGTTTAGGGTTTAGGGTTTAGGATTTAGGGTTGTAGGTTTAGGGTTCAGGATTTTGAGTTTAGGGTTT
The DNA here is from genome assembly GCA_021442155.1 of Cymbidium sinense. Classification (NCBI taxonomy): domain Eukaryota; kingdom Viridiplantae; phylum Streptophyta; class Magnoliopsida; order Asparagales; family Orchidaceae; genus Cymbidium; species Cymbidium sinense. Next base: position 64,134,912 of record CM038214.1, on the reverse strand, counting down.
AGTGTTTAGAATTTAGGGTTTTATTAATTAAGTAAACCAATAGGTTTAGGTTTATTTAATTTATTTAGTTTAGTTTTTATTTATTTTAGTTTAGTTTATTTTATTTTATTTAGGTTTTTTTTATTTAGTTTAGTTTATCTATTTTAGTTTTCTTTTATTTTATATTTTTATTTTATTTTTTTTTTCATTTTAGCTTTATTTATTTATTTTATTTTTAGGTTTTATTTAGTTTAGGTTTAGGTTTTTAGCTTTTTAGGATTTAAGGTTTAGGTTTAGTTTAGGTTTCTTGGTTTGCGGTTTATGGTTTAGGGTTTAGGGTTTTTTAGGGTTTAGGGTTGTAGGTTTGGGGTTGTAGGTTTAGGGTTTAAGGTTTTGAGTTTGTTTTATGGTTTAAGGTTTAGGGTTTAGGGTTTAGGGTTTAGGATTTAGGGTTTATGATTTAGGGTGCTTAGAATAGTTCAAACCTCCAACACTAAGGAAGGTTTATTAGTTATAAAGTGCAACTCGAGGAGGGTGACAGCCTAGTAGCAGTAGCAGCTCACCATACTTGCTGGGGATATTCTAGTAGTGTTGTAACCGTTCGAGTCCAGTACTTCCTCCACCGTTGTAACTACCACCTCATCTGCTTGCTCCTCTTCTACCAGCAAGAGCATTGTGTCTGTAGGTAAGGGCACTAAATCCCTTACTCTACTTACTTTACTTGATTTCAATCATGTACCTCTACCCAAAAAGAAATTAATGATGAAAGCTGATTCTACTTATATATTGTCTACTTCTAATGCTCTTTATTATATTCCTATTGAAAGGTCTTCGAGTCTAAATAAAAATAATAGCTCTAGTAGTTCTGATCCTTTCCTTTCTAATTCAAATTCACCTCTTGAGATTGACTTAGAGTCAACTGACTCTGAGGATCCCATAGTAGAAGCTGTAGATATGCCCGATAAGAAGGTAGAACTTTCCATAAGCTCATCATTCCAAGAAGTCACTGAAGTGAACCTAATCACAAAATATGGAATCTTAAGGAATGCTTGGTCTTCGAATGTACCAAATATTTTCTCCTACTTTACATGGATGAATAAAGTAGGATTTATATTAAACTAGGTTGTTAAGTTCCCTATGGAGGCAAGCCTTCATAGTTAATTACATCTTAGGAAATGAAATTTTCTAAGAAAACTCTCGATTAAAGTAGATGATTATCATCTCCAAAGATTTCAAGGTTAGACTATTAAAGGATTGGTTGTATTTGCAAATTCAATTGGGAAAGTTCACAGAGAAGACTTATTTTTAGAATCTAAATGAAATAAGTAAGAAATGCTCATGATACTAGGAAGCCTAGTGAGCATTTCAATCTATCCTATGGTTTGACTTTATAATTTTGAAGTTGAAGAAATTTATATGTTTTGAGTTGAAATTTAATTAGATTACCAAGGCTTATAATCCACCAACATAAGGTTGTGGGAATGCCTAAGAAGTGAGGATTTATGCTCGTAGCCCAAGGAAATAGCTACCTCGGATCCTAAATCTAGGGAGAGAGTAAATTGTCGGAGCTTTAGTACAAGCTAAAGCATGACCTAAATCTAAGCAACAAGTGGGCATACGGGCTTACCTCCATAAGAGAGAATACATTATTTGACTTCTGGACTTATAACTACTTGGAGTGGCCGCCAACTAACTCCTCCTATAATTTTAAAACCATGTAGTTCAGTCTTATTAATTGCAAGATAGCTAGGGTAGTTATTTAATTAGAAAGAGACTAAAGTCCTAAACACGCTCCCAAAGAGACTAGAGCATGAGTGGTATGAGCATATGACTTAATCTATAGATACAAAATCTTTTCAAATCTTATTTCATTTTATGCACAATATTTTGACAAAGGCTTTAGGATTTCTTATGCTTAAATGCATGATGAAATAGTTTATGGTTCAAATCAGCTAAATGAAGGTGTTCTCTACCATAATGGATGCCCTCATAGGTCAAGCATTCCTTTATCGTGCAAGGATGGGGATCGTTCATGTTCAAGAGAGAAAGAATATGCATGCATGATGTGAAACATACAACTATATAGCTAAGGGGTTTCTAAATTTTATAATTATCTTATTTATGTATTAGACTTTATGATGAGGTTTTGAGTTGTTTAAAATTTAGTTATGAGTGATTAGTTGGGTAGAAAAGCTATTTTTATTCTAAGAGCCTAATCGTATCCAAGCCACACATTAAAGCACCAATTATTTAAGAAACTATGAAAAGCATGTCTTCCTAATGCACAATGTGAACATACCATCAAACACTTATATAAAATATTGTAAAAGAATAAAAGGCCGGTGCGGTCGGGTACTACAGTACAACCCAAAGAGAGAAAAGATGGGTGGCCGAGCTCTATCCTTATACAACCTGGAAAATAAAAGAAAAATTATAATTGTATTAAATGCTATGGAGGTCTTCTTTATTCATATCTCCATTTCTGATTTGATTCCTTCTTTGATTTGGATGGTGCTAGCTTCGAAGGCATCGCAAGGCATCCCAGGACAAAGCCTTCTATCCAATGCTCATCCTAATCCCTCATAACACTAATCCTAATTCATATTACAAAAATTACAATTATGTAGAAAAAGTAAATCTAATTACACTTGAAAAGTAGAGGTTAGCTAAATATACATATAATCCCAAGTAATTGTATTTATAATTTGGACTTAGCACCCTACACATGGGTAACTAAGCCCACCTTTCATAACTTGGATTATGCTTAAGGATTTAAGCAACTAGCAAAAAGAGCATTCACATTTATTTTTAAGCATCCTTTAAGCTTAATCCCTTGCAAAAAACCTGATTAGGCTAATATTGGCATATCATCCAGTCTACGAAGCATACATTCTAACATCCAATCTAAAATAATACATCAAAAAACAAAACATACATCACAACATACACCATCCTAACTTAGAGTTAGATGTGGTGACTTAGTTCTAATGTGAGTATTAAAGCTTATGTGGTAAGTCTTATTAGGCATCAGTGTTGTATTTTCTATGTGTTCAAGGATTCAATTTAAGATGAATGGTTGATTTCACTTGAAGTAGTTTAATTGATTTGGGAATTTTAATTTGTGTTTTCATTTGTTTCATTTGATTACAGTTAGCAACTAAGTGTTATAAAGAGAGGAAAAGAGGATTGCCCTCTTTCATCCCTACCTTAAGTCACTTTCTAAAGTATATTAATTTGATTTAGTTCTCTTTAGTGAATGGCCAATTAAATGATTTAATTAATCCTAAGTTTAGGTTCACTTTAAATAATCCTATTCAAAATAAAAGGCATCTTAAGATTAATTTAATTGAATTACTACCACATGACATATATTAAATCATTCCTTTCCATCACATGTAACATGCCTATGATGTAATCCTAAGTGTATCTATTCATGAAACATATTTTAACACACTTAAATGATGAATGCATGTGTATGTTTAGAATTTATATTTTATTTTATTGAATTATTTAAACATATTAATGTAAAACTTTATCCAAATTCTTATACAAAAAGGACATAAGAATGAAATTAAATAGGAATGTGTCATTGTTAAACTAGGGAAGTGATGTAACCAAATGACCTCCTTGGAGCTAGCTAAAGCCTCGTATTCTCGGGATGTCATGACTATATACCTATTTCCATTCAAACATATGTAAATTGGTATACAAGAACATAGGATGTAAGCTCTAAATCATATGGCTAGTTAATTCAACCACTTAGTCAATTATGAATGCATGCAATCTTAATGTAAAATAGGATTTTCATTCACTAATCACATATTCATGTACATGAACAAAGATATAGACATGTACGTGTCATTGTTAAACTAGGAAAGCGAGGTAATCAAATGACCTCTTTGGGTCTAAGTAAAGCCTCATATTCCTGAGATGTTTAGACTATATACTTGCTTTTCTTGGACACACGTGGATGTATACATAAATGATGGAAGAAAACCATGCAAAGATTGTATAAATAAATAAATATATATATATATATATTGATTGAATCAATTATATATATGACTTAAAGCTCTATCTAAATTGTAATGTTTAAATACATAAGAATGAAATAAAATGGGTATATGCCTTTGTTAAACCAAGGAAGTGAGGTAATTAAATGACCTCCTTGGGGCTTGCTAAAGCCTCGTGTTCCCAGGATGTCCAGATTATATACCCATTACCATTCAATCTTATAGAAATAAACACATGAATATAGGAAAGAGAACTCAACATTCATACACTTAAGCTATAAGCACTTGCATTTCTTATGTATTTATAACAAGCATCATAACACATATTTTTATTCATTTATAAACTTTTGAAAAATACATTTAGATTTAATAGTGATAATAGCCACGCATATATTAAATTAAATCAACATATGCAAGCTTACATAAAGGACATTAATTTTATTTTACTTGATTTTGAAGAGATAGATGCAATAATTCAAATGACATACCAAATTTAACATGATTGGAAGGAGGAAAAATAAGCATGTGATTCATTCATCCAAACTAGTTCTTAAGGAAAATCAAATCAAATAATACTACTCAAAGAAAACCAAAGCTTCTTTATTAATTAACTTCTAGATTTGATTGTTTTAAAGAGGAGAAGAGAAATCATCACTTGTTATTTTAAACCCATTCCCACATTAGTGATTTGATTTAATTTAAAGAAATGTAATTAAGTTGATTTAATTGGTTAATTAAGTTGAACCCTTAATTAGATGAATTAATTACCCTTACCTATGTCACCTTAAAGTAATTAATTAAATAATTATGAGCCAACATGATTTGCATGGAAAATAAACATGCAATGATCCTAGGAAATAAAAGGGGCCTAATGCAATTTGCTCATGATTAATAGTTAATTAGATTAAGTGGCTTAATTAATTACTCTTATGGGTTTCCCACACATGTGGACTAACCATAATTTCATTAAACTCTTTTAGGTTATTAAACACCTAAAGATCTACCCCACGATTTAATTAATTAAGATCTCATGTGATTATGACTTCAATATGATTAAGTGATTTAATTAATTTGTTAAATCTTAATTAATGTCATTTTAAAAAAGGGTGAAATGAACTTAGGGGAAGGGGTCCCAACCCTATTCCTTAGTTCACTTACTATTAAACAATGATTAATAGACCTAATTAACCAATTTATTACTATTCATGGGATTAATTAATCATTAATAACTTAAAAGAGTAGTTAAGGTTTAATTAGTCAATTTTTTTAATTAAGTGAGCAATGAATCCTAAGAAAATCATGGGAGGTAGAGGTCATCCCATTAAATTAACCAACAAAATTTGAGATTAATTGCTTAAATAATTTAGGAGTAATTAAGCTAATTAATGTTGCAATTAAACTTTAATTACTATTCAAAATTAGTTAATAATATTTTCAATTAATTCAACTCTAAAATACCTTTAAAATGAGTATTTATTTGCATTTTTTTTATTTCTCTGTGACTTTTTATGATTTTTAGAAGTTTTAGCCATTAAAAATGATTAGTTAAGCCTAATTAAAGCCTAATCATGCTGGCGTCACGTGGCACGCTGACAGGACAAGCTTTCCACATGGCACCACGGGATTGGCTACTTAAAACTTATCCAATTTAGCGCCTATGTGGCGATGGCAGACACACTTTTTCATTCACTGTTCAATCTAAAATCAGACAGTTATAATTATCCCACATCTTAATAGGATTAAATCAGATCGATCTAGTAGATCTAATCATGACCGTCCATTTCGATCTTGCAGAAAGGATGGTGCGTGATCTAACATCATGCGAGTGAAGGAGAATGGAGTTTTTCTACCATTGCTCACTTTATTCGAGCTTACCCGAGCTCGGATCAACTCCAAAAGGATCCCACACCTTCATGACATCAATCAGAGGGGATCCAATGGTCAAGATCTCACGAGATGCAAGTTTTCTTCAAAAATCTCCAACCCATTATTGCATAAGGATCAATTTTGGAAGCATACCTCACCAAAACTCAAGACAGGCGGCTCGAACGATTGAGGAAGCTTCATTTTGTGCAGACGAAGCACTATTGAGCAGCAATTGGATCAATTCCTCTATATTCACTCGGAAGGCCATGAATTAATGATTTAGAGCTCTGCTTTGATTGAAGACCCACCTCCGGTGCTCGAGAAGCTTGGAAAGATGATTCGTTCTTGATCGATGAGGCCTAGGAAGGTGCATGCAAAGTTTATTTGAGTTTGATGGAGAAATGGGGAAGTTAGGTCAAAAATGGGAGTGTCATGTTTCAGGACAGACGGGAATGGCATTTTTCGATCGAGGAACGATCTTGGGAGCTTAGGGAATGGCTCTAGTAGCTCGTCTTAGGTAGCTATGGCTATAAGGAATGATTTTTCTATGTGTTTGAGTGAAAATGAGGGGGTGTATACCACCCTTCATCTTGATCGAATGGTGGGGTTGGGTTTGGCTTCTAGTGGCCGTCCAACCAACTCAAGGAGTCATGGGTGGCAGGGAGGGGGTGAGTTGGCTTAGCTTGGTTGGTTGAAGGTGTGGAGATGGCTTCTAAGGAGGAACCATGGGTGCCCTATGGGTTTCAAATGCTCTAATTGGGAGGGTGAGGTGATTTCACCTCCCATGGGACATTATACCCATTGTCGGGTTGGCGGTGTTAGGTGCCTAGGTGGACCATTGAGAGAGTACAAAGTGGAAAATAATTGAAATAACCACTTTCATGGGTGATTTGTCTCATGTGATTCCTTTGACCCAAGGGTAGAATGATCATGTAGCATTAGATTTGATTTGGGTAGATTTGAAATGAGCCAAAAGTGGCTTAGCCCAACTATCAAGTCAATTGTAGTTGATTTGGTTAGGTTTGGCTTAATTTGACTCATTTAGTTCAATTTCAATTAGGTTGGATTAAGTTGACCATTTGGGAAAATTAGGTTAAACCAAGGGTTGGGTCAAGTTCATATGATCATTTGGGATGTTTTGGTTCAATTAGTTTGGTTTGGTTTGACTTATATTTGATTTTGTCTCATTTTAATTCATTTGGGTCAAATAAGTTAAGTTGACCAATTTGACCAAATTGGACAAATTGGCTTAGTTTGGGTGTTGGTTTGGGTTTAGTTGACCAATTGAAGATGATTGTAGGCTTTGGTTTCAATTAATTTGGATTTGCTTTTTCATTTATGCCAACTTGAACCTTTAGGTCAATTTGGGCTAAGTAGGTCAATTGGGTTCAATTGGGTCCAATCATGGCTTTGGTCAAGTTCAATAATCAATTTAGAATGAACTTGAGCCATTGGTTGTAATCAATTTGCTTTATATTGTGATTTGACACAATTTAGTCTTTTACATCAATTTAGGTCAACTTGGGTCAACTTGGGTCAAGAGGGCCAATTGGGTTTGGTTTGACTCAATTGAAGGTCAAGTCATATTCAAATATTGATTTTGATTTGGTATGAATTATTGGTTTCAAGGGATTTGTCTTAGGTTACAATTTGGCTAGTTTGTGTTCATATGGGTTAAGGGGTTGACTTGTTCAAATGACTAAGTTGACTTAGTTTAACCCAATTTATGTAGGTTGATCAACAATCATGATGGGAGTTTTATTATCTTGGTTCAATCCAATTTAGCTAGGATTAGAACTTGGCTCAAATAGGTCAAATTGGCGACTTTGGGTTAAGTTGACCAATTGGGTATATTTGGCTTAATTTTAGATTGAGTTTGATTTAATTGAGTTTATATATGGATTTGGGATTGATATATAAATTCAATTGCAATTGGCTTGGGTTCAAATGGATTTTGGTTCATTTGAACATTTCAAGTCAAAAGGGTTAAGTAGGGTTTCACTTGGGTTGATTTTAGTTTGGCTTGATGATTGTAGATTTCATTTATATTTGTGAATATGATTGAAGATATGATTTATTCATGAGAAAATCAATTGAATTTGGGTTTTTGAATGAAGGAATTTGGCTAAGTCTATGGAGTTGGGTCATGTGTCTTAGGTTTGGATTTTGATTTTAATTGATTTAGTTTTGATGATTTAAACATATATTCCATTTAGATTTTTGAAGATAATTGATATGAGATTTGGATTAATATTTAGCTAAATCCATGGGATAGGTCATATGTCTTAGGAAGGGTTTCAATTTAATTTTATTTAATTTGATTTAGTTTTGATCATTTGATTGTAGATTTGATTTATATTTAGAAAAATGATTGAAGATATAAATTGATTATGTGAAAATAAATTGATTTTGGATTGATTTGGATTAAAATTTTGGTAAGTCCATGGGATAGGTCACGTGGTTTAGGAAGGATTTCAAGTTTGGATTTGAACATGGGCTTCAATCATTTGGTTTCAACATTTGGGTTTGGATTTGGATTTGAATTTGATGTTTGAATTGAACTTTAGGTTTGGTTTGAGAAGGTGAACATGGATTGGATTTGGGTTGTAGGGTAGGTTAATTATCCTAATCCCTAAGGCATAACCTAATCCTATGGTTAACCCTTCTAAGTTTTAAGGCTTAGGTTAAGTGTTTACCTAATTGTTAGAAGTGTTTTATGACTAGAAAAGTCTTAGTATCTAGAACACTTCTAAGTCTAAGATGGGAAGATTGAATCAACACTCCAAAAGTGAGGTTAACAAGCCTTTGGCTCCATAGTGTTGCTCTTGGAGATAGATGATTAGAAGACCAAAGCCAGGTTTTACATTATAAACTCGGATACATCTTTCAACGCTTTTCTTGGGAGACCATGGATACATGAGAACAACATTATTCCAATCTCTCTACATCAATGTATGAAGTTCGTGAGAGGTGGGATCATCTACTGTGTCAAAGGAGATCTCAAGCCATTTACAGTTCACGAGGTTGACATATATGAGGAAGTGGCTTACTACCTCTCTCAAAATCAACATGTATATTCACATGAACATGGCCAAAGTTTAAAAATAAAAGAAAAAGAAAAAGAAAAAAATAGAAAAAGAAAAAGAAAAGAAAAGAGGAAATGAAAAAGAAAATAAAAGGGACTGAAAATAGACTTGGAGGAAGAAGTGGAGCTTGACATTAGATTCAACCCACAGTTCATTACTCCATTCAAACATATGGGTAGGATGACCTAACCTCCACCAGGTAGAGGAAGAGGCAGTTCAGAGGTAGTCCCAGGGAGATGAAAACATTATTATTGGCCACCCAATAGAACATATGTCCTAGCTACTAGGAGTACACATGCTATCCATATAGACTTAGAATATAGTTCATAAGATGAGTTTTATATGGTTAGCATAATATCCAACACTTCTCAGCAATAGATTCCCTTGGAGGTGACCCTTGTGCTAGATAGCGATGAAGACTGGGCTCCAAAGCAAAGCATAAGTGTATCCAAGTCTATATGTGAAACAGCTAGGAATCAGATGGGATCCTAAGCTCTAACCCCACTTTCCTCTCAAAAAGTTAAGGTTTTGGTAGTTAAGGAAGCTCCTAAGTCATCAACAGGTATGAAGACTCAGAGGTTCTTTCTTGGAGCATCATCTTCAAGTCAAGAAGTTGATGTAGAACTTGAGGATGATTGATATAAAGATTTAATAGAATTACATTTTCATTGGTACTTGCCTTGTGTTCATAATTTAGCAAAGAAAGGGTTAATCGCACATACTTGGTCAAAGCACTAGTCAGACAACTTCAAAATAATATGAAAGAATAAATGTAAAAGCTCTGAATTAAGATTGGGACTAGGATTTGGTACAATGGGTCCAGTCAATGATGACAATTGCTACTTAATCATAACAAATCATTTGGAATCTGATAGGTTCTTTTCAAATCACATTAACTCATATGAGGAGCTGCGCTTAAAAACTTCAGATGATCTAGATGATTTTCAAGTCAAAGATGCACCGCTAGAGTTCAAAGAAGACATCAAGTCAACCATCGACAAGCTCAAGGAAATCTACTTAGGAACTGAAGAAGATCCATGCTCGACATACATCAGTTCTTTGTTGAATGAAATTAAAACCAATGACTTAGTTAGGCTATTAATTAAGTTTAAGGAAAACTTTACATGGAGTTATGAAGAGATTCCTGGATTGGCTCCTGACATGTGGTCTATAAACTAGTAATAGAGCCTACTATTAACCCTATCAAGCAAGCTCCTAGATGCATGCGATTAGACATAAAACAACAGATTATTTATGAAGTCAAGAAACAAATCAATGTTAAATTCATATAGCAAGAAAAATACCCTACCTGGTTTGCCAGCGTTGTCCCAGTTAAGAGAAAGAATGGACAAATTCACATATGTGTTAATTTTATGGATATAAATAAGGCATGTTCGAAAGATGAAATTCCACTACCAATCTTAGAGTTGATGGTGGACATTGCCTCATATCATGTAGTCTTCTCTTTCATGGATGGCTCGTCGAAATATAACCAAATAAAGATGGCCCCTGAAGAAGAAAAAAATACTTTTAGAACCCGATCGAATATATTGCTATAAGTCATGACTTTTAAGCCTTAGAAAGGCCGATGCTACATACCAGTGGGCTATGATTCAAATCTTCAATGAACTCATTCATCATCAAGCCGAGTGCTATGTCGATGATATCATGGTTAAAAGTAGAGAAAAGGAAGACCATCTCTTATACTTGAGAGTATTTTTTGAATAGTTAAGATAATTTAACCTCAAAATGAACCCCTTGAAGTGTGCATTCAGAGTAGCTTCAAGGAAATTTCTTAGGTTTGTTGTCCGACGCTAGGGAATCAAAATCTATCCAAGGAAGATCAAGGCAATATTAGAATTATTTACACTACTGCGTTAGATGACTCCCTTGGTGCTTTGGTGGCCCAAGCCAATGACAAAGGGAAGGAAAATGAACTTTACTACCTCAGCCATTGTTTAATCCCTGCTGAGGCTAATTATCCACTCATTGAGAAATATTACCTAGCTTTAATCTTTGCATCCCAAAAGCTACAACACTACATGATTTTTCATAAGGTGAACTTAATCTCTAGGATCAATCCACTACAAAATCTCATGACACGATTGATGCTATCCGAATGGTTAGCACGATGGTCCATTATCCTCTTGCAATTTGACATTACTTTTCTGCCCCTCTGTGTGGTGAAAGGACAAGTGCTAGCGGATTACTTAGCAACACACCTACTTCCTGCTAACTCTCTTCTTAGTGATGATCTCCCCGTTGAATAAATCATGAACTTATGGGATACTAGCATTCACTATTGGGAGATGTACTTTGATGGTGCGGCTTCCTCTCAAAGAGGAGAAGAACCACAATCTACTATTCCAGGAAAGGCAAAGGTAAGAATAGTTCTCTTAACTATGGACCATTATGTGATGAGATTCTCATATCATCTATCCAATCCTTGCACTAATAATGAAGCTAAACATGAGGCTTTGATTGCCAATCTAGAGATAGTCATTACTCTAAGCATCCAGAACATCAACATCTTCGGGGATTCTCAGTTAGTTATCAGCCAAATCGCTGGGTCCTATAAGGTATAAAGCCTAAGCTCCATCACTATCATAAGTACACCATGGAGTTATTGGGCCAAATCTCAGAGGTTACCATTTATAAGATTCCTCGAGGAGAGAACGCCATAGTTTTTGCTTTAGCCAAGCTTGCCAAGGGGTTGGCATGTCCAGAGGATGAGTCCATATTAATAATGGTCCAAAATAGACAAGTCTTATCCCTTATTAATACTGAACTCATCAAAAAGTACTCTCTTGAAGGGGAGGTTTCCATTGCCAAGAAGGTCAAGGAGTTAGTTTGGAGACAACCATTCATGGATTATAAAAATAAAGGCAAAATACCTCAAGAGAAGTCCCAAGCCCATCAGATGAAGCAAAGAGCACTTTTCTATGCTCTTTGGATGGTGTCTTATAACGACAATCTTTCAATCATATGTGGTTATGTTGTTTAGACAACTACGAAGCCCGAAAGATCATGATCGAGGTACCCTCATGATTATGTGGAGCCAATCAATCCAGTCTGAAGATGAAAGCCAAGATCAAGAGACTAGGATACTATTGATCATCGATGATTAAAGATTGTTTGGATACGGCTAGGCATTGCCACCTATGTCCAATACAAGGTGTGGTCTTACACCAACTATCGAACATTCTACATCCTACATTGGCATCATGGGTATTCGAGTGTTGGGGTACCGACATAGTGGGTTTATTTGATCCTTTTTCTTCTAAAGGGTCATCGGTTCATCTTAGCTACTACTAACTACTTTTCTAAATGGGCGAAAGTGATTCCACTCATCACAACTCAGCATGTGCACTAGTTTTTTAGGAACTATATCATATATAGGTTCAGAGTGCATCAACAAATTATCTCTGATAATGGTATTGCATTCAAGAGCACCGAGATCAACAACTTTTCCCAGAGATAGCATAGATTGGAGATATTCTACCATCAACTATCTGAGGGCAATGGCTTAGCACAAGCCTTTAATAAAGCTCTCATCTAAATATTGAAGATGACACTCGACAACAATAAGCGATAGTGGCATGAGAAATTAGTGGAAGCCTTGTGGGCATACCGCACCATATATAGAACTCCAACTCAGTCTACTCCTTTCTCCTTTGTGTATGGATTTGAAGCTGTTCTACCATTAAAAGTCCAACTCCCATCACTAAGGATAGTTGTAGGAAGCAAGATCATAATAGAGCAGAACGCCAAGTTACAGTTAGAAGAGCTCAAAGGTTTGGAGGAGAGATGGCCACGGGCATGACAAAACCTCGAGTTGTACAAAGCTAAAATTATTCAAGCTCATAACAAGTTGACCCGTCCTAAAGCTTTTCATGTAGAAGAGATTATTTTAGTTCTAAGGAGACTAATTATTGCCTATCACAAGATGGAGACAAGTTTGAACCCACTTGGGAAGGCCCTTTTACCATAGAGAAGGCCTACCAAAGAGGATCTTATTAGCTTATTAGTCATAAGGGAGAGCGTCCAATGCTTCCAATCAATGGGCTCTACTTAAGAAAAATATTATAACTCATGTTTGATAATAATTAACATCAATAAAAATTCCATTTTGAATTCAATCTCTTCCTTGTTGAAAGTATTTTTGTTTGTGAATTCGACACGATGTGTTTAGGGTAGGTGTAAGGAACCCGAGTAGTGTCCTATCCTTCATTGACACAACACAAACACAAACTACACACAAATAAATATCTTTTGTCTCGGACTACCCTAAGTTGAGATAACGCCCCAATGCACTCATTCATTTTCTAGTCGGCTAACGTCTTGCTACTAGTGTGTCACCCGGTCTTCTTTCTTTGAATGATGTAAGTCTACACTTTCCTTCCTTACTTGTGGCACATGATGAGCACCTTGTTAGTTTGGTAGGCCTTACTTGGTGGCCGGTAAGCTACCTCATGTTGGCTTCGTTTAAGAGGATGTGAGCCTGCTACACTTTCTTCTTGGATTAGCCTTTGTGCACTGATAGGGTCTAGTATATTTGAGGTTTAAGATAAGTGCCCTCATGGCTCCTTCCCTATTGACTACTTCAAGTCTAAGTCTAGTCCTTTTTCGGGGGGTCCACCCTTAGTATTCGCCCAGGTCAAATAGCATCTGTCCTACCGATGACAGACTATCAGGATGATCAGTTCAGCTTGGAAAGTTGTAAGCCTACACGCTTTCTTTCTAGATTAATTATTGTTGACCGACAGACACCTTAGGTTGGTTGGTTCTAACTATATTGATGTATACATCACTCATGTTGATGGATACATCTTGGGTTGGTTGGTTCTCGCACCTTAGGATACACCACTCATGGCAAGTGTAATTCTGCTATGCTTTCTCCTTTATTTGGCCATCATACACCTATAAGATTTCTTTTCCAGAGCTCAGGATAATGCCCCTAGTAGCACCTCCCATGTGGGCACTATATTTGGATCACATCCTTCACGACCCCATTTAAACACTACTTGGGTTACTATTAGATTGGACAGTTCCCCTTTCCTAGTAACCACCCCTATGGTTGGAGAATCAGTCCCATGGATGTGTAGATTCTCCCTTGGTCCAATATATCTGAGATAGCTCAAGGATGACATAGTCCCTTCTCAATGTGGTCCTTTGCACACCAATAGGGTCCACGTAAACATATAAATAAAAAATATATTAATTTGTGGATAAGAGGACACCCCTAACAGAACCTTTTCCAAAGTAAGTATCCTATCTTTAGGGAAGTGTCAGCAAAACTCCCTATAAGAATTACCTGACTACTCTTTAGTTGATATAAGTCCTTGACGACATTCAGTCAGTAGTCGCCCCTAAGTCTGGTTCGATTTATTATGTTACCAACAAGACACCCCAATGGTTGTTTACTATTTTAGAAGATGTAAGTTTGCTACGCCTTTTTCCTAGCATAGTTGTTGCACACCGAAAGGCAAACCTTTAGGTTGGCTAGCTCTACCCTACGACCAGTAGACTATCACTTTGGATTTGTGAATCTAAGATAGGACAAGCCTGATATAGCCCCTTCTTTGTGAGTCCATTACACACCGACATGGTCCATACATTAAATCAATCAAATTTGACTGAGCTCACATCCCCAGCGGATATGCCCTCAATTTAAAATCAAACTAAACCAAATAAACCATATCAAATCACATAAAATAAAGATATAATTAATCCTAACTACTTTTGAGTTGACATAAGTCTCCAATGACATTCACTCAGTAGTCACCCTAGCTCAGGATCATTTTGTTGTGCATCCAACAGGTCACCCCAGTAGTTGTTCTTCACTTTGAAAGATGTAAATCTGCTACACCTTCCTCTTAGCAGAGCCATTGCACATCAAAAGACAACCCCATAGGTTAGCTAGCTCTACCCCACAACCGATAGACTATCCCTTTGGATTTGTAAACCTGAGGTAGGTCAAGGCTGATATAGCCCCTTCTCAGAGGGTCCATCGCACACTGATAGGGTCCATACATTAACTCAAATTAAATTAAGCCAAATCTAATTTTCCCCAATGGAGCCCCAAATCATATATAAATAATTCAAGCAAACAAATCAAATTCAAAACTAACTCTCCCAGTAGAGTCTAAATCAAATAAATCTAACCAAATTCTTATCCCCAATGAATACATGCCCAAATAAATGTATAAAATAAAACTCAAATCCCAATCCCCAGTGGATAGCCCAAACCAACTTTCCTAGTGGAAGGTTCATATACCCGATCCCAAACGGACTCAAACCCATATCTCTAACAGATATGCCTCGAGATCAATTAAAACAAAACAAATTAAAGTCAATTCGATCTTAATCCTTTGTGGATAATAGATTCTTATCCCCAGTGGATCTTCCTTCCATAAGTCATATAATCAAATCAAATTCAAACCTTATCCCCATCAATTTTTCTTCTTCTATGCCCTCAATATAGACCCCTCACATGTCATGTCCAATGCATGTGTGATCCCCTAGTGGATCTCCCTCCATGTCCTTGACATGGAATTCTCATCAAATCTTATTTCTTCTATTATTCACACCTTTAATACTTCAACCAAAAGCCTTATAATGTATTCATTCAAATTACATCATCTTAACATTGTAATCAACATTTTATGATTTGGGATGGTGCAAGCTCAAACTAACTATACAATATCATGCTAAACATATTATAGTGTGAATTAACACATATTATATTATAATATATGATGTTATATTATAATTTGCTATAATATAATATATTGTCTAACATTACACCTCATTAGAATCTCTTAAAAAGAACAAATAACAAAATTTTCTCAAAATATCAATAATGTTCATTTTGGATGTAAAATTGTGATTTTCTATTAGAAATGGTACAAAATAGCTTAATTTTGGTGTTGCTTCTTGGTGTGTACCATGAATTTGGCCAAATTCTTCCATCTCAACCTTCAAATTAATCTTTGTATGAGTTTTGACCCAATGTATTATAACAAAAGTAAAACATACTAAAATGTATAATAACATTTAGTAACACACCACCACATTCATATATATGTGAAGTTATATTGTTATGTAAACTATATTTTAATATGCTTTCATATAATATATTGTCTTACATTACACCTTAAAAATCACTTTAAGAAATTTATAAAATTTTGTTAAAAAATGTACATTTATTTTGGATGCAAAATTCCATTCTTTTGATTAAATGACACACCAGAGCACACCCCAATGAGGTTCCATAAAGCTTACCTTAATTTTGGCCATATCCCATCATCCTAGCATATAAATCAATATTTTTATGAATTATACTAGTACAAACTCTACTACACCATACTTTAACAAACTAAAATATGCTAAATAACATGTAGTAATACATAATAGTATGCTATAATGTATGATGCTACACTATGTTATGGAATCTTATATTATAATACACTAAAACATATTATTATACTATATTTTATATCACATCATAAGGGATTCCTTACGATAAAAAATCATAAAATTAGTCTAAATAATAAAAAAACTATATATTTTAGTTGTATCACTTACATATTTTAAATTGAAATAATATATTATGATGTTATGCTCTATTTAGTATGAATTTGGAAAAATTCCACCATTTTAAAGTCTAATTCAACATTTTTATAAATAATGCTATTGTAGGCTTGACTGCATGATTGCAAAATACTAAAAGAATTTAAAATACCCAGACCAATATATTATGATATGATGTTGTACTATGCTACAACTTATAATATTTATTTTGAACATAAAATCTTACTTTTTAGACTAGAAGTGGTGTAGCACACCTTTGGTACTACAACTTAATTCCACTTCAAATTTAACAAATTTCATCATTTGATTTTTTAAATCAATATTTTTATGATTTATATTTATATAGATTGTAGGGCACAATACCATAATATACAAAAATATTTCAAAACATCTTATAACATAGTATACAAAAACATTCCAAAATCACATCACTACATGCTCAAATATATTATTCTACATTATACTATAATATATGGTATTTTAATATGATTTAGGGTTAGGGTTTAGGGTATTCAAATCTCAAATAGTTAAGGGAAAGTCT
Source organism: Cymbidium sinense (assembly GCA_021442155.1). Classification (NCBI taxonomy): domain Eukaryota; kingdom Viridiplantae; phylum Streptophyta; class Magnoliopsida; order Asparagales; family Orchidaceae; genus Cymbidium; species Cymbidium sinense. The sequence continues at coordinate 64,117,834 of CM038214.1, read as the reverse complement.
CTTGAAGACATTTTCTTTAGCTACCATATCTATGTTAGGATTAGGTCACTCTTTAGATCTACTCCTAATGACATCCTTAGTCAAGGTTTAGGGTTTAGGGTTTAGGGTTTAGGGTTTAGGGTTTAGGTTCAAGGTTTGGGGTTTAGGGTTTAGGGTTGTAGGTTTAAGGGTTTAGGGTTTAGGGTTTAATCTTTAAGGTTTTAGGGTTTAAGGTTTAGGGTTTAGGGTTTATTTTTTAGGTTTAGATTTTATGTTTTAGTTTTGCATTTAGGGTTTAGAGTTTAAGGTTTTTTTTAATATAGAACAAATTTAGATTCAATATTTCTTCTTTTTGATTTCATCAACCAAGTAACACCCCAGGTTTTCTAAGACACAAGCGATGACATATATCAAAATGAGCACCCATAGAGAAAATCAAAAACCTTAGATAAGTAGAACTATCTCTACTGAAAAGGCATAGTTCCATAAGTAGCAGATCGGATCGGCCATTCTTCAGTTTCTCTAGTTCCCATCAAAGCCACCCCTGCCTCTCTAGTAGCGAGATTAGCAATTATATTCCAGATCTCTTGCTCCACCACCACCACAGTTGTAACCTCTATCACTCCTCTCTCCTCCATAACCACCACTACTCAGACCACCACCTCCATGTGCACCAACACCTCCATATTGTCCACCACCATTGTGATAACCGTCACCTCCGCTTTCGCCTCCACCACCAGATCTAGACTAAGCTTAGTTGATGGTAATGTTCCAACCATCAAGGTTCTAGCCATTCATAGGGTTTAGGGTTTATGGTTAGTTTAGGGTTTAGTGTTTAGGGTTTGGGGTTTAGGGTTTAGGTTTTAGGTCTTAGGGTTTAGGGTTTATGGTTTGGGGTTTAGGGTTTAGCATTTAGGATTTAGGGTTTTGGGTTTAGGGTTTAGGGTTTTAGTGTTTTTGCTTTTTGGGTTTAGCATTTAGGGTTAGGGTTTAGGGTTTATGGTTTAGGGTCTAGGGTTTAGGGTTTAGGGATTAGAGTTTAGGGTTTAGGGTTTAGGGTTTTTTAAGGTTTAGGGTATAGGGTTTAGGGTTATAGGTTTAGTGTTGTAATTTTAGAGTTTAGGGCTTAGGGTTAGCTTTTTTGTTTAGGGTTTTGGGTTTAGGGATTAGGATTTATGGTTTAGGGGTTTTTTTTTCAATTAAGTATACCAGTAGGTTTAGGTTTATTTAATTTATTTTTAATTTATTTTAGTTTACTTTATTTTTTATTTTTATTTGATTTAATTTTTTATTTTTCTTTATTTTAGTTTATTTCTTTTAGGTTTATTTATTTTAGTTTATGTTTTTTATTTTAGTTTATTTTTTAGGTTTAAGTTTATGTTTAGGTTTATTTTTAGTTGAGTTTTATTTTTATTTTATTTTTTAGGTTTAGGTTTTATTTTTTATTTTTAGGTTTAGGTTTAGGTTTTTATTTTATTTTTTTAGGTTTAAGATTTAGGTTTTTAATTTATGTTTATTTTTAGGTTTTATTTTTTTAGTTTAGGTTTAGGTTTAAGTTTTAGGTTTTTATTTTAGGTTTATTTTTAGGTTTTAATTTTAGCCTAGGTTTAGGTTAATATTTAATTTATTTTATTTTATTTAGTTTAGGTTTAGGTTTAGGTTTAGTTTATTTTAAGGTTAGGTTTAGGTTTTATTTATTTTAATTTAATTTATTTTAGTTTAGGTTTAGGTTTAATTTATTTTGTTTATTTTATTTTGATTTTAGGTTTTATTTTTTTAGTTTAGGGTTTAGGTTTTATTTTTAATTATTTTTAGGTTTATTTTTTAGGTTTAGATTTTAATTTAGTTTTTATTTTAATTTATTTTAGGTTTATTATATTGTATTTTAGATTTAGTTTTGATTTTATTTTGGTTTTTTATTCCTAGGTTTATTTTATTTTTAAGTTTAGTTTATGTTTTATTTATTTTATTTTAGTTTTATTTATTTATTTATTTTATTTTATTTTTAGTTTTAGGATTAGGTTTTAGTTTAGGTTTTCATTTTATTTTATTTTTTATTTTATTAAAGTTTAGGTATTTTTATTTATTTTATTTTTAGATTTTATTTAGTTTAGGTTTTTAGTTTTTTAGGGTTTAGTTTTTAGGGTATATGGTTTAGGGTTTAAGATTTTAGGGTGTAGGGTTTAGGGTTAGGGTTTAGGGTTTAGGGTTTAGGGTTTAGTGTTTAGGCTTTAGAGTTTAGGGTTTTTATAGTTTAGTGTTTAGGGTTTAGGATTTAGGGTTTGTTTAGGGTTTAGGGTCAAGTGTTTTAGGGTTTTAGGGTTTAGGGTTTAGGGTTTAGGGTTAGGGATAGGGTTTAAGGTTTAGGGTTTACGGTTTATGGTTTAGGGGTTAGGGTTTAGGGTTTAGGATTTAGGGTTTAGTGGTTAGGGTTTTTTAGGGTTTAGGGTTTTGGGTTAGTTTGAAGGTTTGGAGTTTAGGGTTTAGGGTTTAGGATTAAGGGTTTATGGTTTAAGGTTTAGTGTTCAGGATTTTTTTTAAAAATTAAATAAACTAGTAGGTTTAGGTTTATTTAGTTTATTTATTTATTTTTTATTTATTTTAGTTTATTATATTTTTCATTTTTATTTAGGTTTATTTTTTATTTTTATTTAGTTTAGTTTACTTATTTGAGGTTTATGTATTTTAGTTTAGGTTTCTTATTTTAGTTTATTTTTTAGGTTTAGGTTTAAGTTTATGTTTATTTTTTAGCTTATTTTTTTTTATTTTCTTTTTTGGGTTTAGGTTTTATTTTTTTATTTTTTAGGTTTAGGTTTATGTTTTAGGTTTTTATTTTAGTTTTATTTTTTAGGTTTTATTTTTAATTTATTTTTATGTTTATATTTAGTTTATTTTTTAATTTAGTTTAGGGTTTAGGTTTAATTTTTTTTAGGTTTGGGTTTAGGCTTTATTTATTTTAGTTTAGTTTATTTTAGTTTATGTTTAGGTTTATTTTATTTAGTTTATTCAAGGTTTAGGTTTTATTTATTTATTTTTAGTTTTATTTTTAGGTTTAGGTTTTAATTTAGTTTTTATTTTATTTTGCTTTAAGTTTATTTTAATGTTATTTTACGTTTAGTTTTTTATTTTATTGAGGTCTTTTAGTTATAGGTTTATTTTATTTTTTAGTTTAGTATAAGTTTTTATTTATTTTATTTTAGTTTAATTATTATTTTTTATTTTATATTATTTTTAGGTTTAGGTTTAGATTTTAGTTTAGGTTTTTATTTTATTTTATTTTATTATTATATTTAGGATTAGGTTTATTTATTTTTTTATTTTTATGTTTTATTTAGTTTGGGTTTAGGCTTTTAGGTTTTTAGTGTTTAGGGTTTAGGGTTTAGGGTTTAGGGATTAGGGTTAAGGGTTTAAGGTTTAAGGTTTAAAGTTTAATGTTTAAAATTTTAGGGTTTAGGGTTTAGAGTTAGGCTTTATGGTTAGTTTTAGAGTTTTGGGTTTACTCTTAGGGTTTAGGGTTTAGGATTTTAGGGTTTATGCTTTTATGCTTTAGGGTTTAGGGTTTATGGTTAGGGATTAAGATTTATAGTTTTTTAGTGTTTAGGGTTTAGGGTTTAGGGTTTAGTGTTTAAGCTTTGGGGTTTAAGGTTTTTAGGGTTTAAGGTTTAGGTTTAGGAAGGTTTAGGGTTAGCAGGAGCTTAGGTTGGATTTAGGGTTTAGATTTAGGGTTTAGGATTTAGGGTTTAGGCTTTTTTGGGTTTAGGGTTTAGGGTTAAGATTTAGGGTTTAGGGTTTAGGGTTTATGGTTTATGGTTTAAGGTTTAGGGTTTAGGTTTAATTTAGGGTTTAGAACAAAGGGTTTAGGGTTTATTGTTATAGGTTTAGGGTTTAGGGTTAAGTTTAGAGTTTAGGGTTTAAGGTTTTTTTAAGTTAAGTAAACTGCTAGTTTTAGGTTTATTTAGTTTATTTTTTATTTATTTTATTTTTATTTAGGTTTATTTTTAATTTTTATTTAGTTTAGTTTTTTTATTTTAGGTTTTTTTTATTTTAGTTTAGGTTTTTTATTTTAGTTTATTTTTTAGGTTTAGGTTTTATTTTTTATTTTAGATGTATGCTTAGGTTTTTATTTTATGTTTTTATGTTTAGGTTCTAGGTTTTCATTTTAGCTTTATTTCTAGGTTTTATTTTTTAGTTTAGGTTTAGGTTTATTTTTAGTTTATTTTATTTTATTTAGTTAGGGTTTAGGTTTTAATTATTTTTATTATTTTTATGTTATTTTTTAGGATTATTTTTTAGGTTTAGGTTTTTATTTAGTTTTTATTTAGTTTTATTTTTGGTTAATTTTATTTTAATTTTAAATTTGGGTTTTATTTTATTTAGGATTTTATTTTTTTAGTTTAGTTTAGGTTTTTATTTATTTTATTTTAGTTTAGTTTTACTTTTTTATTTTGTTTTATTTTTAGGTTTAGGTTTAGGTTTATGTTTTAGTTTAGGTTTTTATTTTTTTTATTTTTTTATTTTATTTAAGTTTAGGTTTACTTATTTATTATAATTTTATGTTTTATTTAGTTTAGGTTTATGATTTTAGGATTTTAGGTTTTCAGGGTTTAGGGTTAAGGGTTTAGGGTTTAGGGTTTGGGGTTTAGAGTTTAGGGTTTAGGGTTGTAGGTCTTAGCATTTAGGGTGTATGGTTTAGGGTTTAGGATTTAGCATTTTACAGTTTAGGGTTTAGGGTGTAGGGTTTAAGGTTTAGGGTTTAGGGTTTAGGGTATTAGGGATTAGGGTTTAGGTTTTTTTTCAAAAAAAAAAAGAAATTAGGTTTTGGTCTAGGTTTAGGTTTAATTTTTTTTATCTATTTAGATTAGGTTTAGGTTTAGGTTTAGTTTTTGTTTAGTTTAGCTTATTTTAGTTTAGTTTAGGTTTAGGTTTATGTTTAGGTTTATTTAGTTTAGTTCAGTTTATTATTTATCTATTTATTTAGTTTAGCTTATTTTATTTAATTTAGTTTAGGTTTATTTATTTTATTTAATTATTTTTTAGTTTTGGTTTAGGTTTAGGTTTAGGTTTTATTTTAATTAGTTTAGTTTAGGTTTAGGTTTAGGGTTTTGGTTTAAGTTTGACGTTTAAGTTTAGGTTTAGGATTTTGAGTTTAGGGTTTAGCATTTAGGATTAAGGTTTTTTAATTTATTTTTTCTATTTAGGGTTTGGGGATTAGGGTTTAGGATTTGGGGATTAGGGTTTAGGGTTTAGGGTTTATGGTTTATGGTTTAGGGTTTAGGATTTTACGATAGGGTTTAGGATTCATGGTTTAGGGTTTAGGGTTTTAGGGTTTTGGGTTTATGGTTTTTTTATTTTTTTAAATTAGGTTTAGGTTTAGGTTTATTTTTTATTTTTTTATTAAGTTTAAGCTTAGGTTTAGATATAGGTTTATTTATTTTTAGTTTTATTTTTGTTTAGGTTTTATTTATTTTGTAGGTTTTTATTTTTAGTTTAGTTTAGGTTTAAGTTTATTTTATTATTTATTTATTTAGTTTCTTTTTTTTAGTTTAAGTTTAAGTTTCATTTTTTATTTTAGTTTATTTTTTAATTTAGTTTAATTTAGGTTTTATTTTAGTCTAGTTTATAATTATTTAGGATTTGATTTTTAGGTCTAGGTTTTATTTATTTTTTATTTAGTTTATTTATTTTTAAATTTTTTAGTTTAGTTTAGTTTATTTTATTTAGTTTTTAGTTTATTTAGTTTAGGTTTAGGTTTATTTTTAGGCTTATTTAGTTTAGTTTAGGTTTACGGTTTAGGTTTTATTTAGTTTGTTTATTTTTTATTATTTATTTAGGTTTAATTAGTTTTGTTTATTTAGGTTTAGGTTTTCTTTAGTTTTTTTTATTTCATTTTATTTTCTATTTAGGTTTAGTTTAGGTTTATTTTATTTTTACTTAGGTTTAGGTTTATTTTTATTTGTAGTTTAGTTTATTTAGGTTTTAGTTTAGGTTTAGGTTTAGGTTTATTTAGGTTAGGTTTTTTATTTTTAGGATTAGGTTTATTTATTTTTATTTTAGTTTCTATTTTTATTTTATTAATTTATTTTATTTCGTTTATTTTTTTATGTTTATTTTTAGTTTAGGTTTAGGTTTATTTATTTTAGAATAGTTTATTTTATTTTATATTTTTAGGTTATTTAGTTTTTAGTTTTATTCAGTTTAGGTTGAGGTTTAGGTTTATTTTTATTTATTTATTTAGGTGTTAGTTTATTTAGTTTTGTTTAGGTTTAGGTTTAGGTTTAAGTTTATTTATTTAGTTTATTTATTTATTTAGGTTTAGGTTTATTTATTTAGTTTTTTTATTTATTTATGTTTAGGTTTAGGTTTTATTTAGTTTAGTTTAGTTTATTTATTTATTTATTTATTTATTTTTGGTTTAGGTTTATTTTATTTAGTTTAGGTTTAGTTTCGTTTAGGGTTAAGGTTTATTTTAGGTTTATTTTTAGCTTATTTAATTTAGTTTATTTATTTATTTTATTTAGTTTGTTTTTAGGCTTTATTTTAGGTTTTAGGTTTTAAGTTATGGTTTATTTATTTAGTTTAGGTTTTAGTTTATTTAGTTTAGGTTTAGGTTTTTGTTTAGGTTTAGGTTCAGGTTTTATGTTTATGTTTAGGTTAACTTTATTTATTTAATTTCATTAAGGGTTTGGTTTATTTTGTTTAGTGTAGGTTTAGGTTATTATTTATTTAGTTTATTTTAATTTAGGTTGGTTTATTTTTTATTTTTATTTTTGTTTATTTATTTTAGTTTAGGTTTAGGTTTATTTATTTAGGTTTATTTTTAGTTTAGTTTATTTAGTTTTATTTTAGGCTTAGGTTTAGGTCTCTTTTAGGTTTATTTAGGTTTATTTTATCTTTAGTTTATTTAATTTAGGTTTAATTTAGGTTTAGGTTTTTAGGTTTATTTATTTAGGCTTAGGTTTAAGTTTAGGTTTATTCAATTTAGTTTAGGTTTATTTATTTAGTTTATTTTATTAAGTTTATTTTATTTATTTATTTATTTTATTTTAGTTTAGGTCTATGTTTAGGTTTATTTAAATTAGTTTAGGTTTAGGTTTATTTTGTTTAGTTTATTTTATTTATTTAGTTTAGGTTTAGGTTTAGGCTTAGGTTTATGTTTATTTTAGTTAGGTTTAGGTTTATGTTTTTGTTTTGGTTTAGGTTTAAGTATAGGATTAGCTCTAGGTTTAGGTTTAATTTAGGTTTTAGGTTTAGGTTTAGGATTTATTTAGGTTTATGTAGATTAGTTTATTCTTTTTAGTTAATTTATTTTAGGCTTTGGTTTAGTTTTATTTTATTTAAAGCTTAGATTTACTTAGTTTATCAGTTTAGTTTATTTTTATTTAGGTTTAGATTTTATTTTATTTTTTAGGTTTAGGTTTTGGTTTTGGTTTAGCGTTAGGTTTATTTTTATTTATTTTATTTAGTTTAGGTTTAGGTTTTATTTAGGTTTAGGTTTATTTTTATTTAGTTTATTAAGTTTATTTTAGGTTTAGGTTTATTTAGTTTAGTTTAGTTTAATTTAGTTTAGGTTTACTTATTTAATTTAGTTTATTTAGGTTTAGGTTTAAGTTTATTTTAGTTTTTAGTTTATTTATTTTATTTTTTAGTTTAGTTTAGTTTAGTTTAGGTTTAGTTTCATTTTTTTAGTTTAGGTTTATTTTTAGTTTAGTTTAGGTGTAAGTTTATTTTAGGTTTAGGCTTAGGTTTATTTAATTTTGGTTTAGTTTACGTTTATTTTATTTAGGTTTATGTTTTGGTTTTATTTATTTATTTATCTAGTTTAAGTTTAGATTTAGGTTTAGGTTTAGGTTTAGGTTTAGGTTTAAGTTTAGGTTTTATTTAGGATTATGTTTAGTTTAGTTTAGGATTATGTTTAGGTTCAGGCTTAGGTTTTGTTTAGTTTAGTTTAGGTTTAGGTTTAGGTTTATTTTAGTTTAGGCTTATTTATTTAGTTTAGTTTAGTTTATTTATTTTAGGTTTAGGTTTAGGTTCAGTTTAGGTTTATTTTAGTTTAGTTTAGTTTAGGCTTTTAGTTTTATTTAGGTTTAGGCTTAGGTTTTAATTTTTAGTTTAGTTTAGGTTTAGGTTTAGTTTAGGTTTATTTAGTTTAATAGGTTTAGGTTATTTTAGTTTAGCTTTAGGTTTATTTAGTTTATTTATTTAGTCTAGGTTTATTTTGGTTTAGGTTTATTTATTTTAGTTTGTTTAATTTAGTTTATTTATTTTCATTTAATTATTTTAGTTTAGGTTTAGGCTTAGGTTTATTTTTATTTTAGGTTTATTAAGTTTAGTTTTGGTTTATTTTAGGTTTATTTATTTAGTTTATTTTATTCAATTTTTTAATATAGGCTTAGGTTTAGGTTTTAGGTTTAGGTTTAGGTTTAGGTTAATGTTTAGGATTATTTAGTTTAGTTTAGTTTATTTATTTTATTTTTAGTTAGTTTAGTTTATTTATTTAGGTTTAGGTTTAGGTTTATTTAGGTTTATTTTTTAGTTTAGGTTTATTTTTATTTTAGTTTAGGTTTATTTTAATTAGTTTAAGTTTAAGTTTAGGTTAAGGTTTATTTAGTTTAGTTTATTTTATTTATTTAGTTTAGGTTTAGGTTTAGTTTAGGTTTAGTTTAGAATTATTTAAGTTTAGGTTTAGGTTTATTTTAGTTTATTTAGTTTAAGTTTAGGTTTGGGCCTAGGTAGGCTCAGTAGTTTTAGCTTAGGTTTAGGTTTAGATTTGCCTGGTTTAGTTTAGGTAAGTTTATTTAGGCTTATTTTGTTTAATATTTATTTTTTTAGTTTAGGTTTAGGTTTATTAGTTAGTTTATTTATTTAGTTTTATTTTAGTTTAGTTTAGGTTTATTTAGTTTTATTTTAGTTTATTTGGTTTAGGTTTAGTTTATTTTAGTTTAGTTTAGTTTAGGTTTAGCCTAGGTGGGTTTAAGTTTAGTTTTATTTAGTGTATTTAGTTTAAGTTTAGGTTTAGATTTAAGTTTAGTTTTATTTAGGTTTAGGTTTATTTTAGGTTTATTTTATTTATTTAGATTTAGGATTATTTTAGTTTAGGTTTATTTATTTTAGTTTAGTTAGGAAAGGTTTAGGTTTATTTTAGGTTTAATTTATTTTATTTTAGTTTAGTTTAAGTTCTTTAGTTTATTTAGTTTGGGCTTATTTTTAATTTAGGTTTATTTTAGTTTAGTTTAGGTTTATTTTAGGTTTAGTTTATTTATTTTAATTTGGTTTTAGTGCAGTTTAGGTTTAGGTTTTATTTTGTTTAATTTTTTTAGGTTTATTTTTTTAGTTTATTATTCTAGTTTAGTTTAGCTTCACTTTTATTTTAAGTTGGTTTAGGTTTATTTATTCTAGTTTAGGTTTATTTTATTTAGGTTTGGTTGGTTATTTATCCATTTTAGTTTAGGTTTAGGTAGTTTAGGTTTTGGTAGGTTTTATTTAGTTTAATTTAATATAGTTTAGGTTTATAGTTTATTGTAGTTTAGTTTTAGTTTAGTTTATTTTATTTTAGGTTTAGATTTAGGCATAGTTTAGGTTTATTTTAATTTAATTTAGTTTAGAATTTTAGGTTTATTTAGGTTTTGATTTAGGTTTTAATTTTTAGTTTAGTTTAGCTTTAGGTTTAGTTTAGGTTTATTTAGTTTATTAGGTTTAGATTTTTTCATTTTAGGTTTAGGTTTATTTAGTTTATTTATTTAGTTTAGGTTTATTTAGGTTTAGGTTTAGGTTAAGGTTTAGGTATATTTATTTTAGTTTATTTAGTTTAGTTTACTTTTTTTAGTTTATTAATTTAGGTTTAGGTTTAGGTTTAGGTTTATTTAGGTTTATTTAATTAGGCTTTGGTTTATTTTTATTTAGCTTTAGGTTTATTTAGTTTTAGTTTATTTTAGGTTTAGTTTATTTAGTTTAGTTTAGTCAGGTTTATTTTAGGTTTAGGTATTTTTAGGTTTATGTTTATTCATTTATTTTTAGGTTGGTTTAGGTTTATTTAGTTATTTATATTTTACACATTTAGGTTAAGGTTTAGTAGTTTAGTTTAGGTTTTAATTTTAGTTTACATTTTTTTATTTAGTTTATTTTAGTTTAGTTTAGCTAGTTTATTTTAGGTTTTATTTAGTTTAGTTTAGTTTAGTTTAGGTTTTTTTTATTTCTTTATTTAGTTTAGGTTTAGGTTTATTTTATTTAGTTTAGTTTAGTTTAGTTAGTTTAGGTTTAGGTTTAAGTTTAGGTTTATTTAGTCTAGTTTAGGTTTATTTAGTTTAGTTTATTTAGTTTAGGTTTATTTTTGTTTATTTTATTTAGTTTGTTTATTAAGTTTAGTTTTAAGGTTATATAGTTTATTTTATTTTATTTTATTTATTTAGTTTAGGTTTAGGTTTAGGTTTTGGTTTATTTTATTTAGTTCATTTATATTATTAGTTTATTTTATTTAGTTTAAGTTTAGGTTTTTACTAAGTTTAGTTTATTTTAGATTATGTTTTATTTAGTTTATTATATTTTATTTATATTTAGTTTAGTTTAGTTTAGTTTGTTTTAGGTTTATTTTTTATTATATTTATTTATTTAGTTTATTTTTTATTTAGTTTAGGTTTAGGTTTAGGTTTATTTCTTATTTTAGTATAGGTTTATTTAGGTTTAGGTTTTATTTATTTTAATTTTATTTAGTTTTGGTTGGTTTTTAGTTTAGGTTTAGATTTATTTAATTTAGGTTTATTTTATTTAGGCTTAGGTTTATTTATTTTAGTTTATTTTTATATTATTTTATCTTTTTTGGTTTATCGATTTATTTAGTTTAGTTTATTTTTTTTAGGTTTAGGTTTTTTAGTTTATTTTTTTTATTTTAGTTTCATTTATTTATTTAGTTTAGTTTAGGTTTAATTTTATTTTATTTTATTTAGTTTATTTAGTTTAGTTATTTATTTAGTTTATTATATTTTATTTTAATAGGTTTAGGTTTGGTTTAGTATATTTTATTTTAGTTTAGGTTATTTTATTTAGGTTTTAGGTTTAGGTTAGGTTTATTTTAGTTTAGTTTAGTTTAGTTTAGTTTATTTGTTTAGTTTATTTTTAGTTTTGGATTATTTATTTAGTTTAATTTTTATTTATTTAGTTTATTTAATTTATTTTTATGTTTAGTTTATTTAATTTAATTTAATTTATTTTAGTTTAGGTTTAAGTTTATTTAGGTTTATTTTAGTTTATCTTTATTTTATTTAATTTATTTTAGTTTAGGTTTATTTTTAGTTTAGGTTTAGGTTTAGTTTATTTTAGTTTATTTATTTAATTTAGTTTATTTTAGTTTTAGGTTTATTTATTTTAGTTTTTTATTGCCTTTTTATTTATTTATTTTTACATCATCTTTATTAAGTTTAGATTTATTTATTTTATTTATGATTTTATAGTTTAGTTTAGGTTTATTTTATTTTTATTTATTTAGCTCAGTGGCCTAGTTTAAGTTTTAGGCCTGAGTCAGGCTTGTGGCTCAGGGTCAGGCTGGGTTTTAGGGTAGTGGCTTTAATGTTAGGGTTTTTTATTTTATTTTACTTTTTATTGGCTTTATTTATTTTTTTAGGGTTTATGGTTGGGTTTTAGGGCTCAGGGTCAGGTTTGTATAGGTTTGTATAGTTAGGTGTAGGTTTAGGATTTAGAGTTTAGTGGTTTTTAAAATTAAGCAAATCGTAGTTTAGTTTATTTAGTTTATTTAATTTCTCTTTTATTTATTTTAGTTTATTTTATTTTTTCTTTTATTTAAGTTTATTTTTATTTTATTTAGATTAGTTTAATTATTTTAGGTTTATTTATTTTAGTTTAAGTTTTTTATTTTAGTTTATTTTTCAGGTTTAGGTTTAGGTTTTTGTTTATTTTTTAGTTTATGCTTAGATTTATTTTTAGTTTATTTTATCTTATTTTGTTTAGGTCGAGGTTTAATATATTTTAGGTTTAGGTTTAGGTTTTATGTATTTTAGTTTAGGTTAAGGTTTATTTTATTTTGTTTATTTTAGGTTTAGGTTTTTTCTTAGTTTAGGGTTTAGGTTTTATTTTATATCTATTTTTAGGTTTTTTTTACGTTTAATTTTTAGGTTTCTTTTTATTTTATTTTATTTTATTTTAGGTTTAGTTTATTTTTTATTACATTTAGTTTTATTTTATTTTAGGTTTTTATTTTAGGTTTATTTTATTTTTTTAGTTTAGTTTAGTTTGTATTTATTTTATTTTATTTTATTTTTTTATTTTACTTATTTTAGGCTAGTTTAGGTAGGTAGGTAGGATTTAGTTTAGGTTTTATTATATTTTATTTTTTATTTAATTTTAGGTGAGGTTTAGGCTCTTTATTTATTTTGTTCCAAGTTTTTTTAATTTGGTTTGTGTTTTTTTTAGGTTTTGTTAGGCCTAGGGTTGTGCCTAGGCTTAATAAGGTTTAGTGTCAGGGTCAGGTTTTAGGATTTAGGATTTAGGTTTAGGGTTTAAGGTTAGTGTTTTGGTTTGTGGATTGGGTGTTGGGTTTAGAGTTTTGTGGGTTTGTGATCTATTTGGATTTTAAATTAGGTTTATTTAGTTTATTTTATTTATTTTAGTTTCTTTTATCTTTTAATTTAGGTTATTTATTTTTTTTATAGTTTATTTTATTAGGTTTATTTATTTTCTTTAGGTTTTATTTTAGTTTATTTTAGGTTTAGGTTTATTTTAGTTTAGTTTTATTTATATTTTATTTTACTGTAGGTTTAGGTTTAGTTTATTTCTTAGGTTTAGGTTAGGTTTTTTTTTAGGTTTATTTTTAGGTTTTATTTTTAGTTTAGGTTTAGGTTTATTTTAGTTTATTTATTTTATTTATTTTAGGTTATTTTTAGTTTAGTTTAGGTTTAGGTTTAGGGTTTATTTATTTTAGTTTAGTTTAATTTTGTTTTGGTTTAGGATTATTTTATTTTTATTTTAGGTTAAGGTTTTTATTTATAGTTTAGGGTTTAGGTTTTGTTTTTTTATTTATTTTTAGGTTTTACTTTTTGGATTATTTTTTAGGTTTAGGTTTTTATTTAGTTTTATTTTTTTATTTTAAATTTATTTTACTTTTATTTGAGGTTTAGTTTTTATTTTTTAGTATAGTTTGGGCTTTTATTTATTTTATTTTAGTTTAGCTTTTTTTTAAATTTAAGTTTAGGTTTAGGTTTTAGTTTATGTTTTTGTTTTTATTTTATTTTTTATTTTTATTTTGGTTTAAGTTTATATTATTTATTTTATGTTTATGTTCTATTTAGTTTAGGTTTAGGTTTTCAGCTTTATGGTTTAGGGTTTAGGGTTAGTTTACAGTTTAGGGTTTAGCATTTGGAGTTTGGGTTTAGGGTTTTGGGTTTTGGGTTTTGGGTTTTGGGTTTACGATTTAAGGTTTAGGGATTAGGTTTTAGGATTTAGGGTTTAAGGTTTAGGTTTTAGGGTTTAGGGTTTAGGGTTTAGGGTTTAGGGTTTAGGATTAAGGTTTTAAGTTTAGGGTTTAGGTTTTAGTTTAGGGTTTAGGTTTTAGTTTAGGGCTTAGGGTTTTGTTTAACATAAAACAACTTAAAATTTAACGCTTCTTCTTTCGATTCATCAACAAAGTAACACAGCAAGTTTTTTGAGACACAAGCGATAACATAGATAGAAAATGAGCATGCTTAGAGCAAATAAAAAACACTAGATAACTAAAACTATCTCTATTGCAAAGACATAATTCCATAGATAGTAGATCCAATCGACAATTCTTTGGTTTCTTCAGTTCCCATCAGAACCACCACAGCCTCTCGAGTAGCAAGATTCACTATCATATCCCTGATCTCTCCCTCCGCCACCACCACGGCTGTAACTTTCATCCTTCCTCCCGCCTCCACAACCACCACTGCTCTGACCACCTTTACCTCCAGATCTTCCACCACCACTGTGATAACCGCCGCCGCCACCTTCGCCTCCACCGTCAGACTAAGTTCTTGATGCCACCCATGGCTTCCATTCTTAGGGTTTAGGTTTATGTTTAGGTTTATTAGGTTTTATTTTTATTTGGGTTTATTTTTAAATTATTATGTTTAGGTTTTGGCTTTTATTATATTTTTTAGGTTTAGGTTTTTGGTTTTTACTCTAGGTTTATTTTTAGGTTTTATTTTTTCAGTTTAGGTTTTATTTTTTTAGTTTATTTTAGTATATTTATTATAAGGTTTAAGTTTAGTTTTTTTTAGGTTTTAGTTTAATTTTTATTTATTATAGTTTAGTTTATTTTAGTGTTGGTTTAAGGTTATTTATTTTAGGTTTAGGTTTTTTTTTAGTTTAGGGTTTAGGTTTTTCTTTTATTTATTTTTAAGTTTTATTTTTAGGTGTATTGTTTATGGTTTAGGGTTTAGGGTTTTGGCAGGAGATCAGGTAGGGTTTAAGATTTTTTAGTTTAGAGTTTAGTGTAGTGGCCTAGTTTAGAGCCAGTGGCTCAGGTCCGTGTCATTTGGTTTGGGTTTAGGTTTAGAGGTTTAGAGCTAGTAGGAGTGGTTTACAGGGTCTGGTTTTAGGGTTTAGGTGGGTAGAGTGTTAGGTTTAAGGGATCAGGTGGGATCAGTGGTTTAGGCCTGTGAGTTTAGGTAGTGGTAGGGTTTATGGTTTGTTTTGTGTGGTTCAAAGTTTAAGGGTATTTCTTTAAAAAAAAAGCCTTTAGCTTATTTTAGATTATTTTATTTATTTTATTTATTTTTTATTTTATTTTATTTAGGTTTAATTTTAATTTTTTATATATTTTATTTTTTTATTTTAGGTTTATTTATTTTAGTTTAGGTTTTTTATTTTAGTTTATTTTTTAGGTTCAGGTTTAGGTTTATGTTTATTTTTTATTTTATTTTTAATTTTATTTTTTAGGTTTAGGTTTTATTTTTTTTTATTTTTTTAGGTTTAGGTTTTTATTTTAGTTTTTTAGGTTTAGGTTTTAAGTTTTTATTTTAGGTTTATTTCTAGGTTTTTTTTTTTTAGTTTAGGTTTAGGTTTATTTTTAGTTTGTTTTATTTATTTAGTTTAGGGTTAGGTTTAGTTTATTTTAGGTTTAGGTTTAGGTTTTATTTATTTTAGTTTAGTTTATTTTATTTTAGGTTTAGGTTTATTTTATTTTGTTTATTTCAGGTTTAAGTTTTTTTTATTTTTAGTTTTGTGATTAGGTTATATTTTTTATTTGTTTTTTAGGTTTTATTTTTAGGGTTTATTTTTAGGTGTAGGTTTTATTTAGTTAGGTCCATTTTTTGTTTCACTGAGTTTTATTTTTTATTTTGAGGTTTACTTAATTTTTTAATTTCATTTAGGTTTTTATTTATTTTATTTGATTTTAGTTTTTATTTTTTTTATTTTTTTTATTTTAGTTTTAGGTTTAGGTTTATGTTTAGGTTTAGGTTTCAATTTAAGTTTTTATTTTATTTTATTTTATTTATTTAGGTTTATATTTATTTTTTATTTTTATTTAGTAGTGGTTTAGGGTTTAGGGAGGGTTTGGCTGGGTTTAGGTCAGGTTTAGGAGCAGGTTTTAGGTTTTGTGTTTAGGGTTTATGTTTTATGGTTTAGGGTTTAGTGTCCATATCTATGGTTTAGGGTTTAGGATTAGTGCAGATTTTTGGGTTTAGGGTTAATTTTAGGGTTTAGGGATTAGGGTTAGGATTTTTTTTTTTATTTTTTCTTATTTTTTATTTAGGGTTTAGGCTTTTGGATTTAGGGTTGTAATTTTGGTTTATGGTTAGTTTTGTATTACTACTTTAGGGTTTAGGGTTTAGGATTCAAGGTTTAAGATTTATGGTTTAATGTTTAAAGTTTTTTTTTAATTAAGTAAACTCGTAGGTTTAGGTTTATTTAATTTATTTATTTATTTTTTATTTATTTTAGTTTATTTAGGTTTATTTTTTTATTTTAATGTAGTTTAGGTTATTTATTTTAGGTTTACTTATTTTAGTTTAGGTTTTTTATTTTAGTTTATTTTTTAGGTTTAGGTTTAGGTTTATGTTTATTTTTTGTTTAGTTTTATTTTTATTTTATTTTTTATGATTAGGTTTTATTTTTTATTTTTTAGGTTTAGGTTTAAGTTTTTATTTTTTTTAGGTTTAGGTTTTAGTTTTTTATTTTTGGTTTATTTTTAGGTTTTATTTTTTAGTTTAGGCTTTGGTTTATCTTTAGTTTATTTTATTTATTTATTTCAGGGTTTAGGTTTAGTATTTTTGAGGTTTAGGTTTAGGTTTTATTTATTTTAGTTTAAGTTTAGGTTTATTTTATTTTATTTATTTTATGTATAGTTTTTTTTTAGATTAGGGTTTAGGTTCTATTTTTTATCTATTTTTAGGTTTTTTAAGTTTATTTTTCAGGTTTAAGTTTTTATTTAGTTTTTATTTTAATTTATTTTAGGTTTATTTTATTTTTATTTTATGTTTAGTTTTTATATTATTTAGGCTTTTTATTTATAGGCTTATTTTAGGTTTATTTTTCAGTTTAGTTTAGGTTTTAATCTATTTTAATTTAGTTTAGATTTTATTTATTTATTTTATTTTATTTTTAAGTTTAGGCTTAAGTTTTAATTAAGGTTTTTATTTTATTTTATTTTTTCTTAATTTAAGTTTAGGTTTTATTTATTTATTTTATTTTTAGGTTTTATTTAGTTTAGGTAGGTTTTAGGTTTAGGTTTAGGTTTGTGGTTTGGGGTTTGAGGGTTGTAAGTTTTAGGGTTTAGGGCTTAGGATTTAGGGTTTAAGTTAAGGGTTAAAGGTTTAGGGTTTAGTATTTTAGGGTTTAGGGATTAGGGTTAGGGTTTATTCTATTTTCTTTATGTATTTTTTCATTTATTTCTTTAAAATTAAGTAAACTTGTAGGTTTAGGTTTAGTTTATTTTATTTTAGGTTTATTTATTTTAGTTTAAGTTTTTTATTTTAGTTTTTTTAGGTTTAGGTTTAAGTTTATTTTCTTAGTTTAGTTTTATTTTAATTTTAATTTCTAAGTTTATGTTTTATTTTTTTATTTTTAGGTTTCGGTTTAGGTTTTTATTTTATTTTTTTAGGTTTAGGTTTTAGCTTTTTATTTTAGGTCTATTTTTAGGTGTTTTTATTTAGTTTAGGTTTAATTTTAGTTTATTTCATTTTATTTAGTTTAGTATTAGGTTTAGGTTAAATTTATTTTAGGTTTAGGGTTAGGTTATATTTTTTTTTAGTTTACTTTATTTTAGTTTAGGTTTAGGTTTATTTTATTTTTATTTTTGGTTTACCATTTTGGTTTTATTTTTAATTTATTTTTAGGTTTATTTTTTAGGTTTAGATTTTTTTAAAAAACATTTATTTTAGGTTTATTTTATTTTTATTTTAGGTTTAGTTTTAATTTTATTTAGGTTTTATTTCATTTAGTGATGATTTTAAATTTTGTTTTATTTTAGTTATTATTTTGTATTATATTTTCTAGTTTAGGTTTAGGTTTTAGTTTATGTTTTTAGTTTATTTTACTTTTTTATTTTATTTTAGTTTAGGTTTATTTATTTATTTTATTTTAAGGTTTTATTTAGTTTAGCTTTAGGTTTTTAGCTTTTTAGGATTTATGGTTAGTTTAGGGTTTATAGTTTAAGGTTTAGTGTTAAGGGTTTTGGGGTTTAACATTTAGGGTTTAATGTTTAGGGTTTAGGGTTTAGGGTTTAGGGTTTCAGGTTTAGGTTTTATAGTTTAGGGTTTAGGTTTTAGGGTTTTAAGGTTTAGGGTTTAGGGTTGTAGGTTTTGGATTTCGGGTTTAGGGTTTTTGGGGTTTAAGGTTTTGGGTTTAGGGTTTAGGTTTTAGGTTTATGGTTCTAGTTTTAGTTTAGGGTTTAAGGTTTTTGGTTTTTTTAACATAGAATAAGTTATGATTTAACATTTCTTCTTTTCAATTTTATCAACCAGTAACACACCAAGTTTTCTAAGACACAAGTGATGACATAGATAAAAATTGAGCATGATTAGAGCAATTCAAAAACCATAGATAACAAGAACCGTCTTTACTTTAAAGACATAGTTCCATAAGCAGCAGATAGGATAAGACATTCTTCAGTTTCTCCAGTTCTTATCAAAACCACTCGGGCCTCTCGAGTAGCGAGATCCACCCTCATATCCCCAATCCTTCCTCAGCCACCACCACGGCTGTAACCTCTGTTGCTCCTTCCGCCTCCATAACCACCACTATTTCGACCACCACCTCCATATCCACCAGCATCTCCAGATCCCCCACCACCCTGCGATAACCTTCGCCTCTGCCTTCCACTCCATCGCTAGATCTAGACTGAGATTGGTTGACGATGATGTTCCAACGGTCAAAGTTCTGCCAATTCATAGGGTTTAGGTTTAGGTTTAGGTTTATTAGGTTTAAGGTTTATTTTTAAATTTATTTAGTTACTTTAAGTTTACGTTTAGGATTTGGAGTTTAGGCAGTGGTTTTTAGGGTTTGGGGTTTAGAGTTTATGGTTTTAGCATTTATGCTTGTAGGGTTTAGGGTTTAGTTTAGGGTTTTGGGTTTGGGTTTTGGGTTTTTTTGGATTTAGGGTTTTTTGAGGTATAGTGTTTTTATGGTTTAGGGTTTAGGGTTTAGGATTTTAGGGTTGTAGGTTCAGGGTTTAGGGTTTAGGATTTAGGATTTAGGGTTTTAGTTTTTTTTTTAAGTGGTTTAAGTTATTATTTAGAGTTTATTTTTTTTTTATTTTTTAGGTTTCAACTTTATTTTTTATTTTTAGGTTAAGGTTTAGGTTTTTATTTTATTATTTTAGGTTTAGGTTTTAGGTTTTTATTTTAGGTTTTATTTTTTAGTTTAGGCTTAGGTTTATTTTTAGCATTTTTTATTTTATTTAGTTTAGATTTATGTTTAAGTTTAGTTATTTTAGTTTTTATTTATTTTAGTTTATGTTTAGGTTTATTTTAGTTTTATTTTAAGTTTAGTTTTGTTTTAGTTTAGGGGTTAGGTTTTATTTATTTATTTACTTTTAGGTTTAGGTTTTTATTTAGTTTTTATTATTTTATTTTTATTTTACATTTAATTTTTATTTTATTTAGGTATTTTATTCTTAAGTTTATATTACTTTTTTATTTAGATTAACTTTTTAATTATTTTTTTTTCTAGTTTCTATTTTATTTTATTTATAGGTTTAGGTTTAGGTATTAGTATGGTTTTTATTTTATTTTATTTTAATATTTTATTTAAGTTTAGGTTTTCTTATTTATTTTATTTTTAGGTTTTTTAAGTTTAGGTTTAGTAGTCTTTTAGGGTGTGGTTTAGGGAGTTTAAGGTTTAGGGTGGGAGGTAGGGTTTGGTGTTTAGGCACTGGGTTTGTTTAGCCTCAGGGGTTTAAGGTTTTTAGGGTTTAGGGTTTAGGGTTTTAGTGGCCCAAAGTTAGTTTAGGGTTGGTGTAATTTTAGGGCTCAGCTTTAAGATTTAGATTGTAGGTTTTAGTTTGTTTAGTTTAGAGTTTAAGTTTAGTTAGTGGTTTAGAATTTAGTGGTTTAGTGTTTAGGATCCCAGGTTTAGGTTGTAGGATTATGGTTTATGGTTTAGGTTGAGGTTTGTTAGGATTTAGAGTTTAGGGTTTAGGGTATATGATTTAGGATTTTTATTTTTAATTTAAGTGAACCAATAAGTTTAAGATTATTTAGTTTATTTAGTTTATTTTATTTTTATTTTTATTTAGGTTTATTTTTTATTTTTATTTAGTTTAATTTTATTTATTTTTTTATTTATTTTAGTAGTTTAAATTTTTATTTTAGTTTATTTTGTTTTATGTGTTTAAGCTTATTTTGTAGTTTAGTTTTATTTTTAATTTTATTTCTCATGTTTAGGTTTTATTTTTTATTTTCAAGTTTAGGTTTCGATTTTCATTTGATTTTTTTAGGTTTAGGTTTTAGGTTTTTATTTTAGGTTTATTTTAAGGTTTTATTTTTTTAGTTTTATTTTAGTTTATTTTATTTTATTTAGTTTAGGGTTTAGGTTTAGTTTATTTTTTGTTTAGGTTTAGGTTTTATTTATTTCAGTTTAGTTTATTTTAGTTGAGGTTTTGGTTTTTTTTTAAGTTTAGGGTTTAGGTTTTATTTTTTATTTTATTTTAGTTTAGGTTTTCTATTTTAGTTTATTTTTTAGGTTTAGGTTTATGTTTGTCTTTATCTTTTAGTAAATCTTTATTTTTTTAGGTTTAGGTTTTATTTTTTCATTTTTAGGTTTAGGTTTAGGTTTTTATTTTATTTTTTTAAGTTTAGGTTTTAGGTTTTTATTTTATGTTAATTTTTAGGTTTTATTTTAGTTTAGGTCTTGGTTTATTTTAGTTTATTTTATTTTATTTAGTTCAAGTTTAGTTTATTTTAGGTTTAAGTTTAGGTTTTATTTATTTTAGTTTAGGTTTAGGTTTATTTTATTTTGTTTATTTTATTTTTATTTTAGGTTTTGGTTTTTTTTGGTTTAGGGTTGAGGCTTTATTTTACTAATTTTAGGTTTATTTTTGTGTTATTTATGTAGTTTTTAGTTTTATTTATTTTATTCCACATTTAGTATTTATTTTATTTAGGTTTTTTATTCTGGTTTATTTTATCTTTTATTTTTAAGTTTTATTTATTTATTTTATTATTTTTAAGTTTTTAGTTTACGTTTTATTATTATTACTTATTTAGTTTTTTATTTATTTTATTTGGTTTTTTAATTTAGAAGAGTTTAGGGGTGGGAGTGGGAGGTTTAGGTAGTGTGTTTAGCCCAGGGGGCCCAGACCCAGCCTTTAGTGTAGCACTGTGGGTGGCCTAGGTCAGGTGGTCATCAGCCTAGGAGGTCACCAGATCTGTTTATTTAGGGCCTGGGTAGCCTTGGTATGGTAACAGGTATTTAGGGTTTAGGGAGAGTTCAGGGTTGGGTCAGGTGGGGGTTAGGGTGGGTGGTTAGTTAGTGGGTTTAGGGTTTAGGTTTTTAGAGGGTAGGTTTAGCATTTAGTGCCTAGGTTTAGTTTAGCTCAGAGCTGGGTTTGGTGGTTAGGATTTAGAGTTTTGGTTTGACTTTAGAGTGTTTTTTTTTTTAAAATTAAACAACCAAAAGTTTTTAGTTAATTTAGTTTAGTTTTATTTATTTTAGTTTATATTATTTTATTTTAATTTAGGTTTATTTTTTATTTTAATTTAATTTAGTTTATTTGTTTAGTTTATTTATTTTATTTTAGAATTTTATTTTAGTTTTTTTATGTTTATGGTGTGTATTTATTTTAGTTTAGTTTTAGATTTTATTTTTAGGTTTAGGTTTATTTTATTTTAGGTTTAGGTTTGATTTTTTTAGGTTTAGTTTTAGGTTTAATTTTAGGTTTAATTTTAGATTTTATTTTAGTTTAGGTTTAGGTTTATTTTAGTTCATTTTATTTTATTTAGTTTAGGTTTAGGTTTTAGTTTACTTTAGGTTTAGGTTTATTTTAGTATAGTTTATTTTAGTTTAGGTTTATTTATTTTATTTTATTTAGGTTTTATGGTTTAGGTTTTATTTTAATTTATTTTATTTTGATTTATAGGTTTATTTGGTTTTATTTTATTTTATTTTAGGTATTTATTTTTATTTTATGTTTTGGTTTTATTTTATTTAGATTTTCTATTTTAAGTTTATTATTTTTTAGTTTAGTTTAGATTTTATTTATTTTTTATAGTTTAGTTTTATTATCTTTTATTTTAGGTCATGGTTTAGGTTTTATTTTGTTTAGGTTTATGTAGGGTGGAGGGTTTAGGTTTAGTTTAGGATTTAAGGTTGGAGTAGTAAGCCTGGGGTTTAGGTTTAGGTGTAGGGTGGTTTATGATTTAGGCCTGGGGTTTATGGTTTAGGATTTAGGGTTGTGGTTTTAGGGTTTAGGGTTTAGAGGTTTAGGTTTAGGTTTGGATTTAGGTTTTAGGGTTAGGGTTTAGAAGTAGTTTTTGTTAGGGTTGTAGGTTTAGAGTTTACGGTTTAGGGTTTATTGTTTGTTTTATGGTTTATGGTTTAAGCATAGGTATTTTTTTTTAATTTTTTTATTTAGGGTTTAGGGTTTAGGTTATCTTAGGGTTTAGGGTTAGTTTTAGGGTTTAAGGTTTAGGATTTTGAGTTTAGGGTTTAGGGTTTTTTTTAAATAATTTTGTAAACTAGTAGGTTTAGTACTTAAAAATAAACCTAAACTATAAACCTAAAACCTAAACCTAAAAAAATAAATAAAAACATAAACCTAAAAATAAAAAATAAAACCTAAACCTAAAAAATAAAGAATAAAGTATTATATTATGTCAATTATGTAAGAATTACTTCAAGTTTACCATAAACTACTTCTAGTTATCAATATTAAATCAAGAATAAAGTATTTTATATAATTTGTTCTAATTTATCAAGTGTAAAAAAGATAATTATGATTTTGAATATTCTTTTAATTATTTAATATTATTAATTCTCATATTGCACTTAGAGATAATTGATTATAAAAAAGAACATATTCTTTACCATCAACTTTTAGGAAGAATTTCACTCCCTTTCTTTTGGTTGATGTATTTTTCTCTCTATTTAGTTTTGCTTTACGTTTTATTTCTAGGTTTATTTTTAGGTTTATGTTTTAATTTAGTTTTTATTTTATTTTATTTAAGATTTATCTTTATTTTTATTTTAGGTTTAGTTTTTATTTTATTTAGGTTTTTTATGTTTTAGTTTAGTTTAGGTTTTTATTTATTTTATTTTATTTTAGTTATTATTTTTTATTTTATTTTCTTTTTTGGTTTAGGTTTAGGTTTAGGTTTTAGTTTATGTTTTTATTTAATTTTAATTTTATTTATTTTATTTTGGTTTAGGTTTTATTTTTTTATTTTATTTTTATGCTTTATTTAGTTTAGGTTTAGGATTTTAGCTTTTTAGAGTTTAGGGTTTAGTATTTAAGTTTTTGGTTTACTTTTAGGTTTTATTTTTTAGTTTAGGTTTAGGTTTATTTTTAGTTTATTTTATTTTATTTAGTTTAAGTTTAGGTTTAGGTTTAGTTTTATGTTTTATTTATTTTAGTTTAGTTTATATTAGTTTTGGTTTAGGATTATTTTATTTTCTTTATTTTATTTTTATTTTATGTTAAATTTTTTTTTAGTTTAGGTTTTGCTTTTATTTTTTATTTATCTTCACGTTTATTTTTTAAGTTTATGTTTTTATTTAGTTATTATTTTATTTTATTTTAGGTTTATTTTATTTTTATTTTATGTTTAATTTTTTTATTTAGGTTTTTACTCTTAGGTTTATTTTATTTTTTAGTTTAGTTTAGGTTTTTAATTATTTAATTTTAGTTTATTTTACCTTTTTATTATATTTTATTTTTAGGTTTAGGTTTAGGTTTTAGTTTTATTTCTTATTTTATTATATTTTATTATTTTAGTTAGGGTTTAGGACAGTTTAGGTTTAGTTTAGGGAGGGTATTTAGGGGGGGGGTTGGGTTGGTTATTATAGGTTTAGGGTTTAGGGTTTTTAGGGCTTAGGATTTAGGGTTTATGGTTATTTTAGAGTTTAGGGTTTAAGGTTATTGGGTTTAGGGTTTAGGTTCAAGGGTTTAGGGTTAGAGTTAGGGTTTAGGGTTTAAGGTTTAGGGTTTAGGGTTGTACGATTATGGTTGAAAGTAGTTTTAGGGTTTAGGGTTAAGGGTTCAGGATTTTTTTTAGGGTTTAGGGGTTAGGGTTCAGGGTTTGGGATTTTTTTTAAAAAAAAATAACTAAATTGGTAGGCTTAGGTTTATTTAGTTTAGGGTTTAGGGTTTAGGTTTAGGTTTTAAGTTTAGTGTTCATGTTTTAGTTTAGGGTTTAGGGTTTTTGGTTTTTTATTTATTTATTTTTTAACAAAGAACAAATTCAGATTGAACAATTTGTCTTTCCATTTTCATCAACCAAGCAACACACCAAGTTTTCTAAGACACAAGTGACGGTGAAGATCAAAAATGAGCATGCATAGAGCAAAATAAAAAACCCTAGATAACTAGAACCCTCTCTATTGTAAAGACACAGTTCCACAAGCAGCAGACCAGATCAACTGTCCTTCAATTTCTCTAGTTCCCATCAGAACCACCCCAGCCTTTTGAGTTACGACATCCACATTCATATCCCCGATCTCTCCCTCCTCCACCACCACGGTTGTAACTGTCATCACTCCTCCTGCCTCCATAACCACCACTTCTCCGACCACCACCTCCATATCCACCAGCACCTCCAGATCCCCCACCACCATTGTGATAACTATCGCCTCAACCTTCACCTCCACCGCCAGATCTAGACTGAGCCTACTTGACGATGATGTTCTTGCCATCAAGGTTCTGACCATTCTTAGGGTTTACGTTTAGATTTATTAGGTTTTAGGGCTTAGGTTTATCTTTTAATTTATTTAGTTACTTTAGGTTTAGGTTTAAGG
The DNA here is from genome assembly GCA_021442155.1 of Cymbidium sinense. Lineage (NCBI taxonomy): Eukaryota > Viridiplantae > Streptophyta > Magnoliopsida > Asparagales > Orchidaceae > Cymbidium > Cymbidium sinense. The sequence goes on along the minus strand of CM038214.1, from coordinate 64,093,438 downwards.
TTTAGGGATTTGGCTTAAGGGTTAGGGTTTAGGGTTTAGGGTTTTAGGATTTAGGGTTTAGGGTTTATGGTTTTAAGGTTTAGCGTCCAAGGTTTAGGGTTTAGGGTTAGTTTTAGGGTTTAGGGTTAGGGTTTTATTTTTTATTTTTTATTATTTTTAATTTTTTAAAATTAAGTAAACTGGTAGGTTTAGGTTTATTTAGTTTATTTTTCATTTATTTTAGATTATTTTATTTATTATTTTTATTTAGGTTTATTTTTATTTTTATTTAGTTTAGTCTACTTATTTTAAGTTTATTTATTTTAGTTTAGGTTTTTTATTTTTTTTTATATTTTATATTTAAGTTTAGGTTTAGGTTTATTTTTTTAGTTTAGTTTTTTTTAAGGTTTAGGTTTTATTTTTTATTTTTATGTTTAGGTTTAGGTTTATATTTTAGGTTTTTATTTTAAGTTTATTTTAAGGTTTTATTTTTTTTAGGTTTAGGTTAATTTTTAGTTTATTTTATTTTATTTAGTTGAGGGTTTAGGTTTAGTTTATTTTAGGTTTAGGTTTAGGTTTTATTTATTTTAATTTAGTTTATTTTAATTTAGGTTTAGGTTTATGTGATCTTCTTTATTTTTTTTTTAGTTTAGGTTTAGGTTTTTTTTATTTTAGTTTAAGGTTTAGGTTTTTTTTAAAGTTTTTTTTTTAGGTTTAGGTTTTTATTTAGTTACATTCAGCGATGAAGACTACTCCTAGGGACGACCAAGCACAACTGTCTCTTTACATTACAATGGATGTTGGCAGATATAGGCTGTCAAGAGTTATGGTTGACCCAAGTGTATCAGTCAACATTATGAGTTTAAGAACCCTTGCCTACTTGATGATTGACATCTCCAAACTCCAAAAAGAAAGGATGATGTTAAGAGGATTCAATGAACAAGGTGAGAAGGCCTTGTGGTGTTTATATATTTTTGGATGTATGGGGTACTTTTGAGGTGATTGGGTATAACATTGAGGTATGACTAGATAGAGGCATCACCTTACAATGGACCTAATCACATAATAAAGACTACTAAGGCATGATGATGGGTCTTCGAATGACTTGAGATTTTTCCCCTACTTTACATGGATGAATAAGGTAAGGTTTATAATAAACCAAGTTCTTAAGTTCCCTATGGAGGTAAGCCTCCATAATTAATTACATCTTAAGAAATAAAATTTCCTAAGAATACTCTCGATTAAAGTAGACCATTATCATCTCCGATGATTTCAAGGTTAGAATATCAAAGGATTTGTTGTATTTGGATGAAAGTTCAAGGAGAAAACTTATTTTTAGAATCCAAATGAAATAAATAGGAATTGCTCATCATAGTAGGAATTCTAGTGGGCATTCCAATCTATCTTATGGTTGGGCTTTATAAGTTTGAAGTTGAGGAGATTTTTATGTTTTGAGTTGAAATTTAATTAGATTATTAAGGCTTATAATCTACTAACACAAGGTTGAGGGAATGCCTAAGAGGTGAGAATTTATGCTCATAGCCCAAAGGAAATAGCTACATCGGATCCTAAATCTAGGGACCTTTTGTATGAGCTAAAGCATGACCTAAATCTAAGCGATAAGTGGACATAAGGGTTTACCTCCATAAGAGAGAATAAATTGTCTAACTTCTCCACTTATAACCACCTAGAGTGGCGGCTAGCTAACTATTCATATGATTTTAAAACCATGTAGTCCATTCTTATGAATTGAAAGATAGCTAAGGTAGTTATTTAATTAGAAAGAGACTAAAGTCCTACACACTCCTTAAGAGACTAAAGCATGAGTAGTATGAGCATATGACTTAATCTATAGATGCAAAATCTTTTCAAATTTTATTTCATTTTAGACACATTATTTTGATAGAGGCTTTACGATTTCTTATGCATATATGCATGATAAAATAGGTTATGGGTCAAATCAGCTAGAAGTAGGTGTTCTCTAGCACAAGGGATGCCCTCACAAATCAAGCATTCCTTTATCGTGCAAGGATGGAGATACTTCATTTTCAATAGAGAAAGAATATGCATGCATGATGTGAAACATACAACCATATAGTTAAGGGGTTGTTAAATCTTGTAATTATCTTATTTATGTCTTAGGCTTTATGATGAGGTTATGAGTTGTTTAAAATTTAGTTATGGGTGATTAGTTTGGTAGAAAAGTTACTTTTATCCTAAGAGCCTAATCGTATCCAAGCCACATATTAAAGCATCAATCATTTAAGAAACTATGAAAAGCATGTCGTTTAATGCATAATGTAATCATAACATCAAATAATTATATAAACTATCATAAAAGAATAAAAGGCCGGTCTCCGACAACCAAGAGAGAAAAGATGGGTAGCTGAGCTTTATACAACCTGGAATATGAAAGGATAATTATAATTGTATTAAATGTTATAGGGGTCTTCTTTCCTCATATCTCCATTTCTGATTTGGTTCCTTCTTTGATTTGGATGGTGCTTACTTCAAAGGCATCACAGAGCACCCCAGGATAAAGCCTTCTGGCCACTGCTCATCCTAATCTACCATAGCACTAATCCTAATTCCTATTGCAAAAATTACATTTATGTGGAAAGTAAATCTAACTACACTTGCAAAATAGAGGTTTGCTAAATATACATATAATCCAAAGCAGTTGTATTTATAATTTAGACTTAGAACCCTACACATGGGTAACAAAGCCCACCTGTCCTAACTTGGATTATGCTTAAGGATTTAAGCAACTTGCAAATTGAGCTTTCATGTTTATTTTTAAGCATCCCTTAAGCATAATCCCCTACAAAAAATATGATTAGGCTAATATTGGCCTATCTTCCTATCTACAAAGCATACACCCTAACATCAAATCTAAAATACTACATCATAAAACAAAATATACATCACATCATACACTATCCTAATGTAGAGCTAGAAGTGATGACTTAATTTAATGTGTGTATTAAGGCTTGTGTGGTAAGTCTTGTTAGGCATTAGTGTTGTATTTTCTAAGTGTAGAAGGATTCAATTTAATATGAAAGGTTGATTTCACTTGAAGTTTAATTGATTTGAGAATTTTAATTTGTGTTTTCTTTTGTTTCAATTGATTACACTTAGCAACTAAGTGTTATAAAGAGAGGCAAAGAGGATTTCTCTCTTTCATCCCTACATTAAGTCACTTTCTAAAGTATGTTAATTTGATTTAGTTCTCTTTATTGAATGGCTTATTAAATGATTTAATTAATCCTAAGTTTAGGTTCACTTTAAATAATCCTATTCAAAATGAAATGAATCTTAAGATTAATTTAATTCAATTACTACCACATGACATATATTAAATCATTCCTTTCCCTCACATGTAACATGCATATGATTTAATCCTAAGTGTATCTATACAAGCAACATATTTTAGCACACTTAAATGATGAATGTATGTTTATGTTTAGAATTTATATTTTATTTGATTGAGTTATTTAAACATTTTAAATTTAAAACTTTATCAAAATTCTTATACAAAAAGGACATAAGAATGAAATTAAATAAGCATGTGCCGTTGTTGAACTAGGGAAGCAAGGTAATCAAATGACCACCTTGGAGCTAGATAAAATCTCGTATTCTCTGGATGTCCACACTATATACCCATTTGCATTCAAACATATGTAAATTCCCATACATGAACATAGGAAGTAAGCTCCAAATGATATGGCTAATTAATTCAACCACTTAATCAATTATATGCAATTTTAGTGTAAAATGGGATTTTCATTCACTAATCACATATACATATACATGTTCAAAGATATAAGCAAGTACATTTCATTATTAAACGAGGGAAGTGAGGTAATCAATTGACCTCCTTGGGGCTAACTAAAGCCCCATATTCCCAGGTTGTCCAAACTATATACTTGCTTTTCTTGGACACACATGGATGTATACATAAATGAGGGAAAGAAAATAATGAAAAGATTGTATTTTTTTATTGAATCATTTATATATATGAATTAAAACTCTATCCAAATTCTAATGTTGAAATACATAAGAATAAAATCAAATAGGTACATTGTTGTTAAACCAGGGAAGTGAGGTAATCAAATGACCTTCTTGGGGTTAGCTGAAGCCTCATGTTCCCAAGATGTTTAGACTATATACCAATTACCATTGAATCTTATATAAATCAACACATGAATAGAGGAAAGATAATTCAACATTCATACACTTAACCTATAAGCACATGCATTTCTTATGTATTTATAACTAGCATCATAACACATATTATTATTCATTTATAAGCTTTTGAAAAATACATTTGGATTTAATAGTGATAATAGCCAAGCATATATTAAATTAAATCAACACATGCAAGCTTACATAAAGAAAATCAATCTTATTTTACTTCATTTTGAAAGGATGGATACATGAATTCAAATGACATACCAAATTTAACATGAATGGGAAGAGGACAATCAAATATAAGCATGTGATTCATTCAACCAAACTAGTTCTTAAGGATTATCAAATCAAATAAGATTATTTAAAGCAAACCAAAGCTTCTTTATTATTTATGTTTTGGATTTGATTTGATTTAAATAGGAGAAGAGAAATCATCACTTGTTGATTTAAAACCTTTCCCATATTAGTGATTTCATTTAATTTAAAGAAATATAATTAAGTTGATTTTATGTGTTAATTAAGTTGAACCCTTAATTAGATGAATTGACTACCCTTACCTATGTCACCTTAAAGTAATCAACTAAATATTTATGAGCCAACTTGATATGTATAGAAAATAAGCTTGCAATGATCCTAGGAAATAAAAGGGGCCTAATGCAATTGGCTCATGATTAATAATTATTTAGATTAAGTAACTTAATTAATTACTCTTATGGTTTTCCCACACATGTGGACTAACCATAATTTCATTAAACTCCTTTAGGTTATTAAACACCTAAAAATCTACCCTATGGTTTAATTAATTAAGGTCTAATGTGATTATAATTTCAATTTGATTAAGTGATTTAAATAATTAGTTTAATCTTAATTAATTTCAATTTAAAAAAGAGTGAAATGAACTTAAGGAAAGGGGTCCCAACCCTATTCCTTAGTTCACTTACTGTTGAACAATGATTAATAAACTTAATTAAGTAATTTATTACTGTTCATGGGATTAATTAATCATTAATTAACTTAAAAGAGTAGTTAAGGTTTAATTAGTCAATTTTCCTAACTAAGTGAGCAATAAATCCCAAGAACATTATGGGAGGTAGAGGCCATCCCATTAAATTAACCCATAAAATTTATGATTAATTGCTCAAGTAATTAAGGAGTAATAAGCTAATTAATTTTGCAATTAAACTTTAATTAGTGTTCAAAATTAGTTAAGATCATTTTTAATTAATTCTCCTCTGAAATATCATTAAAATGAGTATTTACTTAAATTTTGTTTATTTATTTATGATTTTTTTTAGTTTTAGAGTTTCAGACATTAAAATGATTAATTAAGCCTAATTAAAGCCTAATCCTGTTGGCGCCACATGGCGCACTGATGCGGCACATTTTTCACATTGCACCGTGGGATTGGCTACTTAAAACTTATCCGACTTAGTGCCTACATGGCAGCGGCAGAAGTGGTTTCTCATTCACCATTTGATCTAAGATCATACATCTATGACTAATCCCATAACTTAATAGGATTAAATCAAATTGATCTAGCAGATATAATCATGACTGTCCATTTCGATCACATGGAATGGATGGTGCGTGATCTAACATCATGAGAGTGAGGGAGAATGTAGTCCATCTGCCATTGCTCACTTCAGCTTGGATCAACTCCAAAAGGATCCCACACCTTCATTACATCGATCGGAGGGGATCCAACGATCAAGATCACACAAGATGTAAGTTTTCCACAAAAAGCTCCAACCCATTTTTGCCTAAAGATAGATTTTGGAAGCATACCTCACCACAACTCAAGACCAATGGCTCCAACGATTGAAAAATCTTCACCTAGTGGAGATGAAGCCCTGTTGAGTGACAATTGGATCAATTCCTTTACGTTCGCTCAGAAGGCCATCAATCGATGATTTGGAGCTCGACATTGATCTAAGTCCCACCTTCGGTGCTCGAGAAGCTTGGGAGATGATTCGTTCTTTCTCGATGAGGCCTAGGGAAGGTGTGTGCAAAGTTAATTTGAGTTTGATTGAGAGATGGGGAAGTTAGGTCATAAATGTGAGTGCGCTATTTCAGGACGGGCGGTAATGGCATTTTTTGATCGAGGAATCTGCTTGGCAGCTTAGGGAATGACTCTAATGGCTTGTCTTGGGTAGCTAGGGCTCTGAGGAATGAATTTTCTATGTGTTTAAGTGGAAATGAGGGGGTGTATACCCCCCTTCATCTTGATCAGATGGTTAGATCATGTTTGGCTTCAAGTAGCTATCTGACCGTCTCATGGAATCATGGGTGGCTGGGAGGAGATGAGTTGCCTCAGCTTAGTTGGTTGAAGGTGTGGAGGTGGCTACCAAAAAGGAATCATGGGTGTCCAATGGATTTCAAATGCTTTAATGGGGAGGGTGAGGTGATTTCACCTCCCATGGGTTATGGTCGACCCAACCACCCCTTGGGTCAGGTTAGGTAGTGTCCTAGGTGCTTAGGTGGACCATTGGGAGATTATTAAGTGGCCAAGGAATGAAAATGACCACTTACATGAGTGATTTGTCTCATTTGATGCCCTTGACCTAAGGTTAGAATGATCATTTGGAATTGGATTTGATTTGGGCAGATTTGAAATGAGCCAAAAGTGGGTTAGCCCAAATTTCAAGTCAATTGGAGTTGATTTGGTTAGGTTTGGCTCAACTTGACTCATTTAGGTCAAATTGGGTTAGGTTGGGTCAAGTTGACCAATTGGTCAAATTTGGTCAAACCAAGGGTTGGGCCAATATCATATGATTATTTGAGATGTTTTGGTTCAATTAGTTTTGTTTAGTTTGGCTTAGATTTGATTTTGGCTCATTTGAATTCAATTGGGTCAAATGGGTTAAGTTGACCAATTTAACCAAATTGGACAAATTAGCTTAGGTTGGGTGTTGGTTTGGGTTTAGTTGACCAATTGAAGATTATTGTAGGCTTTGGTTTCAACTAATTCTGATTTGGTTTTGATTTAGGCCAACTTGACCCTTTAGGTCAATTTGGGCTAAGTAGTTCAATTGTGTTCAATTGGGTCCAATCATGGCTTCGGTCAAGTTCAACAATCAATTTGGAATTAACTTGAGCCATAGTTTGCAATCAATTTGGCCTATATTTTGATTTGACCCAATTTGGTCTTTTAGGTCAATTTGGGACAACTTAGGTCAAGAGGGCTAATTGGGTTTGGTTTGACTCAATTGAAGCTCACGTCATATTCAAAAATTGATTTTGATTTGGTATGACTCATTGGTTTGAAGGGATATGGCTTAGGTTGCAATTTGGCTAGTTTGGGTTCATATGGGTTAAGGGGTTGACTTATGAAAATGACCAAGTTGACTTGGTTTGACCCAATTTGTGACAATTGATCAATCTAGGGTGATCAAAAATCATGATAGGAGGTTTTGATCGGCTTGGTTCAATCAAAGTTGAGTAAGATTAGAACTTGGCTCAAATAGGTCAAATTGGGAACTTTGGGTCAAGTGGACAATTTGGGTTTAGTTGGCTTAATTTTTGGTTGAGTTTCATTTAGTTGAGTTTATATATGGATTTGGGATTGATATATAAATTCAATTAGCTTGGGTTCAAATGGGTTTTAGTTCATTTGAACATTTCAAGTCAAAAGGGATAAGTTGGGTTTGTCTTGGGTTGATTTTGGTTTGGCTTAATGATTGTAGATTTCATTTATATTTGTGAATATGATTGAAGGTTTGATTGATTCATGAGAAAATCAATTAAATTTGGGTTTTGGAATGAAGGAATTTGGCTAAGTCCATGGAGTTGGGTCATGTGGCTTAGGTTTGGATTTTAATTTGGTTTGATTTAGTTTTGATGATTTAATGTATATTTCATTTAAATTTGTGAAGATGATTGAAAATATGATTGATTTATCAAAAAATCAATTTATTTTGACTTGATTTGGATTAAGATTTGGCTAAGTCCATGGGATAGGACATATGGCTTAGGAAGGATTTTGATTAAATTTGATTTATTTTGATTTGATTTTGATCATTTGAATGCAGATTTTATTTATATTTAGGAAGATGATTGAAGATATAAATTGATTATGAGAAAATCAATTAATTCTGGATTAATTTGGATTAAGATTTGGCTAAGTCCTAGGATAGGTCATATGGATTAGGAAAAGGTTTCAAGTTTGGATTTGATCATGGGCATCAATCATTTGGTTTTGGAATTTGGGTTTGGATTTGGATTTTAATTTGGTGTTTAAATTAAACTTGAGGTTTGGTTTTAGAAGGTGAAGATGGATTGGATTTGGGTTGTGGGTAGGTGGATTATCCTAATCCTTAAGGCATAACCTAATCATATGGCTAACCCTTCTAAGTCTTTAGGTTTAAGTTAAGTGTTTACCTAATTTTTAGAAGTGTCTTATGACTATGGAAGTCTTAGTGTCTAGAAGACTCCTAAGTCTACGATGGGAAGATTGAAGATGGGAATATTGAATCCGCACTCCAAAAGTGAGGTCAATAGGCCTTAGGCTCTATAGTGTTGCCCTTGGAGATAGATGATTGGAAGATCGAAGCCAAGTTTCACATTATAAACTTGGATATCTCTTTCAATGCTTTGCGGGACCATGGATATATGAGAACAACATAGTTCCATCCTCTTTACATTAGTGTCTGAAGTTTGTGAGAGATGGGATCCTCTACGGTGTCAAAAGATATCTAAAGCCATTTACAATTCACAAGGTCGGCATATGTGAGGACGCGGCTTACTACCTCCTCAAAATCATGAAGTTTATTCTCTCAAACTTGGCCAAAGTTTAAAAATAAAAGGAAATGAAAAAAAAAGAAAAAGAAAGAGAAAAATAAAAATAAAAGAAAAGAGAAAATGAAAATAAAAGGGAGCAAAAATAGACTTGGAGGAGGAAGTGGAGCCTAACATTAGATTTCACCCACAATTCATTACTTCATTTAAAGATATAGGTAAGACGACTTGACCTCCACTAGGCAGAGGAAGAGGCCAATTCAGAGGCAGTCTCAGGGGTGGAAAACCTACTTATTGGCCACCAAATAAAAGTTATGTCCCAACTACCAGTACACCTACTATCCATATAGACTTTGAATCTAGTTCATAGGATGAGTCTTATATGGTTAGCACACCAGCCAGCTCTTCTCAACAGTAGATTCTCTTGGAGGTGACACTTGAGCCAGATAATGATGAAGACTAAGATCCAAAGTAAAGCGTAAGTGTATCCAAGTGTATATGTGAAATAGTTAGGCATCAATTGGGAACCTTAGCTCTAACCCCACTTTCCTATCAAAAAGTTGAGGGTTTGGTAGTTAAGGAAGCCCCTAAGTCATCCATAGGTGTGAAGACTCAGAGGTTCTTTATGGCAGCATCATCCTCAAGTCAAGAAGTTGATGTAGAACTTAAGGATGATTCATATAAAGATTTAATAGAATTACCTTTTGATTAGTATTTGCCATGTGTTCATAATTTAGCAAAGAAAAGGTTAATCCGACATACTTGGTGAGAGCGTAGGTCAGACTACTTCAAAATAATATGGAAGAACAAATGCAATATCTCTCAGTCATGATCGGGACTTAGATTTGGTACAGTGGGTCCAGTCAATGATGATGATTACTTCTTAGTCATCACTAATCATTTGGAATATGATAAGTTCTTTTCTAATCATATTAACTCATATGAGGAGCTATCCTTAAAAACTTTAGATGATCCAGATGATTTTGAACTTAAAGATGCACCACGAGAGTTTGTAGAAGTGATCTAGTCAACCACCGATGAGTTCAAAGATATCAACTTAGGAACTAAAGAAGATCCACGCCCAACATACAATAATTCTTTATTGAATGAAATTGAAACTAATGACTTAGTTAGGCTATTGACTGAGTTTAAGGAATACTTTGCATGGAGTTATGAAGATATGCCTAGATTGGCTGTTGATATAGCGGTTCATAAACTAGCAATAGAACTTACTACTAACACTATCAAGCAAGCTCCTAGACGCATGCAATTAAACATAGAACAATAGGTCATTTATGAAGTCAAGAAATTGAATGATGCTAGCTTCATCCAAGAAGAAAAATACTCTACCTAGTTAGCCAGTGTCATCCCAATTAAGAAAAAGAATGGCCAAATTCACATATGTGTCAATTTTAGGAATTTAAATAAGGCATGTCCAAAACATAAATTTCCACTACCAATCTCAGATCTGATGGTGGACATTACCTCATCTCATGTAATCTTCTCTTTCATGGATGGCTCATCTGGATATAATCAAATAAAGATGGTCCGTGAAGATGAAAAAAACACTACTTTTAGAACCCCAATCAAAATCTATTACTATAAAGTCATGCCTTTCAACCTTAAAAATGTCAGTGCTACATATCAGTGGGCTATGAATTGAACCTTCGATGAACTCATTCATCATTGAGTAGAGCGCTATGTCGATGATCTCATGCTCAAAAGTAGAGAAAAGGAAGACCATCTCTTTGACTTGAGAGTAGCTTTCGAATAGTTAAGATAATTTAACTTCAAAATGAACCCCGTGAACTGTGCATTCGGAGTAGCTTCAAGGAAATTCCTTGGGTTTGTTGTCCTACATCAGGGAATCAAAATCAATCTAGAGAAGATCAAGGTGATTTTAGAAATGCCACCCCCTAAAAGATTAACTCAACTCAGATCATTCCAAGGGCTGTTGGCATATCTAAGATGCTTGATATCCAACTTATCTAGAAGATGTCAGGCATTCCTAGCACTTATCAAAAAGGATGCCAAGTTCAAGTGGGATGATAAGTGTGAGCATGCATCTCAAGAGATCAAGCATTACCTGAGACTGGTTCTAGCAACCCCTATCCCGAGCAAGCTGCTCATATTTTACACTACTACATTAGATGACTCCCTTGGTGCTTTGTTAGCCCAAGCCAATGACGAAGGGAAGGAAAACACACTCTACTACCTCAACCATCGTCTAATCCCTACTAAGGCTAATTATCCACCCATTGAGAAGCATTGCCTAGCATCCATCTTTGCATCCTCAAGGCTACAATACTACATGCTTTCTCATAAGGTGAACGTTATTTCTAGGATCAATCCAATCTCATGACACGATCGAAGCTATCTAGATGGTTGACATGATGGTCAATGATCCACTCATAGTTTGACATTATGTTCTTACGCCTCCATGCAGTGAAAGGACAAGTGCTGGCAGATTTCTTAGCAGCACACCCACTTCTTGCTAACTCTCCACTTAGTGATGATCTCCCCGATGAACAAATCATGAACATAGGGTTTATGGCTTTTAGGGTTTAAGGTTAGTATATGGTTTAGGGTTTAGGGTTTTATGGGTTCGGGTTTATAGTTTAAGGTTTAAGATTTAGGGTTTAGGGTTTAGGGTTTAGGGCTTAGGGCTTAGGGTTTAGGGTTTAGGGTTAGTTTAGGATTTAAAGTTTAACATTTAAGGATTAGGGATTAGGGTTTAGGGTTAGTTTATGTTTAAGGTTTAGGGTTTTAGGGTTTAGGATTTAAGGTATATGATTTAGAATTTAGGGTTTAGGGTTTTATAGGGTTTAGGGTTTAGGGTTAGTTTTAGGGTTTAGGGTTTAGGATTTAGTGTTTATAGTTTAGGATTTAGCATTTAGGTTTTCAAAATTACAAACATTTAGTTTAGGTTTATTTAGTTTATTTATCAATTTATATTTTAGGTTTATTTTTCTTTATTTAGTTTATTTATTTATTTTGTTTAGGTTATTTATTTTAGTTTATTTTTAGGTTTAGGTTTATGTTAGTTATTTCTTCATTTAGTTTTATTTTATTTTATTTTAGGTTTATTTTTATTTTAGGTTTAGGTTTAGGTTTTTATTTTAGGTTTATTTTTAGGTTTTATTTTTTATTTTAGGTTTAGGTTTATTTTTAGTTTATTTTATTTAATTTTATTTAGTTTATGGTTTTGGTTTAGTTTATTTAAAGTTTTGGTTTATGTTTTATTTATTTTAGTTTAGGTTTAGGTTTATTTTATTTTGTTTATTTTATTTTATTTTAGGTATGTTTTTTTTATAGTTTAGGTTTAATTTTTTATTTTTATTTAGGTTTCATTTTAGGTTTATTTTTAGGGTTAGGTTTTATTTAGTTTTATTTTATTTTATTTATAGTTAATTTGGTTTTTATTTTACATTTGGTTTTAATTTTATTTAGGTTTTTTTATTCTTAGCTTTATTTTATTTTTAAGTTTAGTTTATGTTTTTATTTATCTTAATTTAGTTTATTTTTATTAGTTTATTTTTATGGTTTATTTTAGGTTAAGCTTTTAGTTTAAGTTTTAATTTATTTTATTTAGGTTTACATTTTTTTATATTTTTTATTTTTAGCTTTTTTACTTTAGGTTTAGGTTTTTAGGTTTTTAGATTTTTGGGGTTTAGGGTTTAGGGTTTAGTGTTTAGGGTTTTAGGGTTTTAAGGTTTAGGGTTTAGGGTTAAGGATTAGGGTTTAAGTGTTGTTTATCTGTGGTTTAGAGTTTAGTTAGGTCATAGTCCTTTAAATTAATTAAATTGGTAGGTTTAGGTTTATTTAGCATATTTTCTTTTTTATTTTTGTTTATTTTATTTTTAATTTTTATTTAGTTTAGTTTTTTTATTTCAGTTTAGGTTTTTTATTTTAGTATATTTTTTAGGTTTAGGTTTAGGATTATTTTTTGGTTGAGTTTTTTTTTATTTTCTTTTTAAGGTTAAGGTATTATTTTTTATTTTTAGGTTCAAGCTTATGTTTAGGTTTTTATTTTATTTTTGTAAGTTTAGGTTTTAAATTTTTATTTTAGATTTATTTTTAGGTTTTATTTTTTAGTTCAGATTTAGGTTTATTTTTAGTTTATTTAATTTTATTTAGTTAAGGCTTTGGCTGAGGTTTAGGTTTAGGTTTTATTTATTTAAGTTTAGTTTATTTTAGTTTAGTTTTAGGTTTATTTTATTTTGTTTATTTCATTTTTATTTTAGGTTTAGGTTTTTTTTAGTTTAAGGTTTAGGTTTTATTTTTTATTTAGTATTAGGTTTTACTTTTTAGGTTTAATATTTTATTTAGTTTTATTTTATTTTATTTTATGTTTATTTTGGGTTTATTTAATTTTAGTTTTATGTTTAGTTTTTATTTTGTTTAGATTTTTTATTCTTTGGGTTATTTTAGGTTTCTTTTAGGTTTACTTTAGGTTTAGGTTTATTTTATTTTGTTTATTTTAGGTTTACTTTTTTTTTTAGTTTAGGGTTCAGGTTTTATTAATTTATAGGTTTTATTTTTAGGTATATTTGTTAGGTTTAAGTTTTTATCTAGTTTTTATTTTATTTTATTTTAGGTTTATTTTATTTTTATTTTACATTTAAGTTTTTTATTTTTAGGTTTATTATATTTTTTAGTTTGGTTTAGGCTTTTATTTATTTTATTTTAGCTTAATTTTTATTTTTTATTTTATTTTTTTAGGTTTATGTTTAGGTTTAGGTTTTTATTTTATTTTATTTATTTTATTTTATTTAGGATTAGGTTTTTTTTATTTATTTTATTTTTAGGTTTTATTTAGTTTAGGTTTAGGTTTTTAGGTTTTTAGGGTTTGGGGTTTAGGGTTTAGGGTTTGGGGATTAGAGCTCAGGCAGTTTATTGAGGTTTTAAGGTTTGGGTCTGGTTTAGGGTTTAGGGCCAGGGTTTTAGGGTTTAGCGTTTGAGTTTAGGGTTTAGCCTTGGGCATAGGGTTTAGGGTTTTAGGGTAGGGTTTAGTTTAGGGTAGGTTTAGGGTAGGGTCAGGGCACAGTGGTAGGGTTTAGGGTTTAGGGTTTGGGTTTTTTTTTTTATTATTTTATTTTATTTTATTTTTAAAATTAAGCAAACCAAGTAGTTTGTGTATTTAGTTTATTTTATTTATTTATTTTAGTTTATTTTATTTTATTTTTTTATTTAGGTTTACTTTATATTTTTTATTTTAGTTTATTTAAATTTGGTTTATTCTATTAGTTTAAATTTTATGAAGTTCAATTTAGGTTTAGTTTATTTTTTAGTTTAGTTTTGTTTTATTCTTTAGGGGTTAGGTTTTTTTTAATTTTTATTTTTAGTTTGTTAAGTTTTATTTTATTTTAGGTTTAAGTTTAGGTTTTTTTTTAGTCACGCTTTAGGTTTATTTTTAGTTTATATTATTTTATTTAATTTAAGTTTAAGTTTAGGCTTAGGTTTAGTATTAGTTTATTTTAGTTTAGTTGATTTTAGTTTAGGTTTAGGTTTATTTTATTTTTATTTTAGGTTTAGGCTTTTAATTTAGCTTAGGGTTTAGGATTTATTTTTTATTTATTTTTAGGTTTTATTTTTGTTTATTTTCTAGGTTTAGGTTTTTATTTAGTTTTTATTTTATTTTATTTTATGTAAATTTTAATTTTATTTTTTGTTTAATTTTTAATTTATATAGGTTTTTACTATTTTAGTTTGTTTACATTTTTATTTATTTTATTTTGGTTTAGCTTTTATTTTTTATTTTATTTTCCTTTTGGATTTAGGTTTAAGTTTAGGTTGTAGTTTATGTTTTTATTTTACTTTTTAGGGTTTAGGTTTAAGTTTGGTTTAAGTTTATTTTATTTTATTTAGGTTTAGGTTTTAGGTTTTATTTAATTTATGTTTAGGTTTATTTTATTTTATTTTATTTTATTTTAAATTTTATTTAGTTTTATTTTAGGTTTATTTTTAGGTTTAGGTTTTATTTAGTTTTAATTTTATTTTAGGATTTTAATTTATCCATGTTTAGTTTTATTTTATTTAGGTTTTCATATTTAGGTTTATTTTATTTTGTTTAATTTAGGTTTTATTTATTTTATTTTAGTTTAATTTATGTTTTAAATTTTAGGTGTGGTTTAGGGAGGGTGTGTTTTGGGTGGTTTTAGGGTTTAGGGTTTAAGATTTAGGTAAGGGTTTAGGGTTTAGCATTAGGCCAGTTTAGTGTTTAGGTGGGGTTTAGGGTTTAGGGTTTTTTAAGAATTAGGTTTTAGGTTACCAGGTTTATGGTTAGATGTTGAGGTTTAGGCTTTAGAGTTTTAGGTTTTTAGGGTTTTGAGTTAGGGTTAGGGATTAGGGTTTAGGGTTTTGGTTTGTAGGTTTAGGGTTTTGAGTTTAGGTTTTAGGGTTTAGGGTTTAGGGTTTTATGGTTTAAGGTTTTGGGTTTTGGGTTTATGATTTTTAGGGTTTAGGGTTTATGGTTTAGGGTTTTTATTTTTTATTTTTTATAGAGAACAAATTCAGATTCAACATTTCTTATATTTGATTTCATCAACCAAGTAACACACCAAGTTTTCTAAGACACAAGGGATGACATAGATTAAAAATGAGCATGCATAGAGTAAATCAAAAACCATAGATAACTAGAACCATCTCTACTATAATGACACAGTTCCATCAGCAAGAAATCAGATCGGTCATTCTTCAATTTTTCTAGTTCCCATCAGAACCACCCTGACATCTCGAGTACCAGGATCCACCATCATATCTCCGATCTCTCCCTCCGCCACCAAAGATGGTCGTAACCTCCGCCGCCGCTTTCCTCCCAAAACCATAACTACTCCGACCACCACCTCCATATCCACTAGAACCTCTAGATCCCCCACCACCACTACGATAACCATCGCCTCGGCGTTCACCTCCACTGCGGGATCTAGACTGAGCCTGGTTGACGATGATGTTCCTGCCATCAAGGTTCTGCCGATTCTTAGGGTTTAGGTTTATTAGGTTTTGTGGCATAAGAGTATTTTTAAATTTACTTAGTTACTTTAGGTTAGGTTTAGGGTTTAATGTTTAGGATTTTTTTAAAATTAAGAAAACTAGTAGGTTTAGGTTTATTTAAATTATTTTTTATTTATTTTAGTTTATTTTATTTTTTATTTTTACTTTTATTTATTTCTTATTTTTATTTTGTTTAGTTTGTTTATTTTAGGTTTATTTATTTTAGTTTAGGTTTTTTTTTAGTTTATTTTTTTAGGTTTATAGTTTATGCTTCCTTTAGTTTAGTCTTATTTTTATTTTCTTTTTTAGATTTAGGTTTTAATTTTTATTCTTTGGTTTAGGTTTTAATTTATTTTTTTTTAGGTTTTAGGTTTTATTTTAGGTTTATTTTAGGTTTTATTTTTAGTTTAGGTATAGGTATTTTTTAGTTTATTTTATTTTATTTAGTTTAGTTTAGGTTTAATTAATTTTAGGTTTATGTTTAGGTTTTATTTTAAATTTTAGTTTATTTTAGTTTAGGTTTAGGTTTATTTTAATTTATTTATTTTAGGTGTAGGTTTTTTAAGTTTATGATTTGGGTTTTATTTTTTATTTATTTTTTGGTTTTATTTTTAAGTTTAGGTTTTTATTTAGTTTTTATTTTATTTTATTTGAAGTTTATTTTATTTCTATTTTACATTATGTTTTTATCTTATTTAGATTTTTTTATTTATTGATTTATTTTATTTTTTAGTTTAATTGAGGTTATTATTTATTTTATTTTAGTTTTTATTTTTTATATTATTTTATTTTATGTTTCAGTTTAGGTTTAAGTTTTTTTCTTTATTTTGGTTTTAGGTTTTATTTAGTTTAGGTTTAGGTTTTTGAGGTTTTTAGGGTCTAAGGTTTAGGTTTTAAGATTTAGGATTTTAGGGTTTAGGTTTTAAGGTTTAGGGTTTAGGGTTTAGGATTTAGGATTTAGCATTTAGTGTAGGGAGATTTAGGGTTTGCATTTCGTTTATGGTTAGAGTTTTTTTTAAATTATGTAAAATGGTAGGTTTAATTTAATTTATTTTTATTTATTTTAATTTTTTATTTTTTATTTTATTTAAGTTTATTTTATTTTTATTTTTATTTTGGTTTTATTTAGTTTTAATTATTTTTTACTTTAGGTTTTTATTTTATTTTTGGTTTAGTTTTTTATTTTTTAGTTTAGTTTAGGTTTTTATTTATTTATTTATTTTAGTTTAGTTTTTATTTTTTTTATTTTATTATCTTTTCAGGTTTAGGTTTAGGTTTAGGTTTTAGTTTATGTTTTTATTTTATTTTATTTTTTTATTTTATTTGGTTTATGTTTTTTATTTATTTTATTTATAGGTTTTATTTAGTTTAAGTTTAAGTTTTTTGCTTTTTAGGGCTTATAGTTTAGGGTTAGGGTTTAGGGTTTAAGGTTTATTGTTCAGAATTTAGGTTTTAGGGTTTTGGGTTTTGGGTCTAGGGTTTAGGGTTTAGGGTTTAAGGTTTAGGATTTAGGGCTTAGGGTTTAGGGTTTAGGGTTTAAGTTTAGGGTTTAGGTTTTAGGTTTAGGGTTTAGAGTTTTTGGGTTTTTTTTGAAAAGGGAACAAATGTAGATTCAACATTTCTTCTTTATGATCTCATCAACCAAGTAACACACCAAATTTTTTAAGACACAAGTGAAGACATAGATATAAAATGAGCACGCATAGAGAAAATCAAAAACCCTGGATAACTAGAACCGTCTCTACTATAAAGGCATAATTCCATAAGAAACAGATTGAATTAGTCATTCTTCAATTTCTCTAGTTCCCATCAGAACCACCACAGCCTCTAGAATTGTGAGATCCATAATCATATCCTCTATCTCTCCTTCTACCACCACCATGGCTGTAACCTCCGTCACTTTTCCCACCACCATAACCACCACTCCTCCAAACACTACCTCTATATCCACATCACCTCTAGATTCCCCACCACCACTATGATAATCATCGCCTCCGCCTTCACCTCCACCGCCAGATCTAGACTAAGCCTGATTTATGGTGATGTTCCTGACGTCAAGGTTCTGCCAATTCTTAGGGTTTAAGTTTAGGTTTAGGTTTATTAGGTTATGGGGTTTAGGTTTATTTTTTAGCTTATTTAGTTACATTAGGTTTAAGTTTATGGTTTGGGGTTTACAGTTTATGGTTTAGGGTTAGGGTTTTAGGTTTAGGGTTTAGAGTTTAGATTTTATGGTTTAGGATTTTAGGTTGTATGCTTTTAAGGTTTATGGTTTAGGGTTAGAGTTTAAGGAGGGTGGTGTAAGATTTAGGTTTGGAGGGTTAGGTGGGTTAGGTTTAGGGTTTATGCTTTTAGATTTAGTATATGAGGGTTATGTGTAGAGGGGGGTTTGGCCTGGAGTTTAGGGTTTCAGTTTTTGCCTATGCCTTTAGAGTTTAGAGTTTAGAGAGAAGTAGGAGTTTGGCTCAGGGTTTAGAGTTGGGTTTAGGATTACATGTAGGGCTTAGGGTTTAGCGTTTTTGGTTTAGGGTTTGGGATTTAAGGTTTAGGTTTTAAAAAAATCACAAACCCAGTAGGTTTATTTAGTCTATTTAGTTTAGTATCTATATTTAAAATTTCAATATACTTTTTTTATTTTCATTTAGTTTTATTTTTTATTTTTAGTTAGTTTAGCTTATTTATTTTTAAGTTTTTAATTTTAATTTATTTTTTAGGTTGATGTTTATTTTTTAGTTGCATTTTATTTTATTTTTATGTTTAAGTTTATTTTTATTTTACCAGTATAGGTCATTATATATTCTTTTAGGTTTAGGTTTTAGGTATTTATTTTAGGTTTATTTTTAAGTTTTAATTTTTAGTTTAGGTTTGGGTTTATTTTTAGTTTATTTTATTTTATTTAGTTTACGTTTAGGTTTTTTATTAGTTTAGGGTTTAGGTTTTATTTATTTATTTGTAGGTTTTCTTTTAAGGTTTATTTTTTAGGTTTAGGTTTTTATTTTGTTTTTATTTTATTTTATTTTAGATTTTTTTATTTTTATTTTACATTTAGGTTTTATTTTTTTTGGATTTTAGATATATTTTATTTTTAGTTTAGTTTAGGTTTCATTTATTTTAGTTTATTTTATTTTATTCAGGTTTAGGTTTAGGTTTAGTTTAAATTTTATTTTATTTTTATTTTATTTAGGTTTTTTTTATTTATTTATTTTGGGTTTAATTTAGTTTAGGTTTAGGTTTTAGGTTTGTAGGGTTTAAGGTTTAGGGTTGAATGTTTAGGTGGGTTTAGGGTTTGGGAGGCCTGGGTCTGGGGTAGGTTTTAGGGTTAGTAGGGTACGATCAGCCAGGGTTTTATTTTATTATTAGGGAGGATTTAGCCATAAGATTTATAGATGGTTTAGGGTTTATGGTTAGTGGTTTAGTTGAGGTTAGAATTTTTGTTTAATTTTATTTATCAGTTTAGGGATAGGGTTTAGCAGGGCCTGGGTAGGTTTAGTGGGTTAGCATTGTATGTTTAGCGTTTAATGTTTAAGATTAGTATTAGGGTTTAGGGTTTTGGATTTAGGGTTTAGGGTTTTGGATTTAGGGTTTAGGGTTTAGGGTTTAGGAGTTTTTTTTAAAAATTAAAAAATTGGTAGTTTAGGTTTATTTAGTTTATTTAGTTTATTTTCTTTTTTATTTTTATTTAGGTTTTTTTAGTTTAGTTTATTTATTTTAGGTTTATTTATTTTAGATTAGGTTTTTTACATTAGTTTATTTTTTAGGGTTTGGTTCAGGTTTATGTCTATTTTTTAGTTTAGTTTTATTGTTTTTTATTATTTAGGTTTAGGTTTTATTTTTTTATTTTTAGGTTTCGGTTTAGGTTTTTATTTTAATTTTTTTAGGTTTAGGCTTTAGGTTTTTATTTTAGGTTTATTTTTAGCTTTTATTCTTTAGTTTAGGATTAGGTTTAGGTTTATTTTTAATTTATTTATTTTATTTAGTTTAGGGTTTAGGTTTAGTTTATTTTAGGTTTAAGTTTAGGTTTTATTTATTTTAGTTTAGTTTATTTTAGTTTACATGTAGGTTTATTTTATTTTATTTATTTTAGGTTTAGGTTTTTATTTAGGTTTGATTTTAGTTTATTTTAGGTTTATTTTATTTTTATTTTATGGTTAGTTTTTAATTTATTTAGGTGTTTTATTTTTAGGTTTATTTTATTTTTGAGCTTACTTTAGCTTTTTATTATTTTTATTTTAGTTTTGTTTTTATTTTTTATATTATTTTATTTTTAGGTTTAAGTTTAGGTTTAGATTTAAGTTTAAGTTCTAGTTTAGGTTTTTATTTTATTTTATTTTATTATTTTATTTTATTATTATATTTAGTTTAGGTTTAGTTTTTTTGGTTTTTCATGTTTAGGGTTTAGGGTTTGGGGTTCAGGGTTGTAGGCTTTAGTGTTTAGGGTATAGGGTTTAGGGTTTAGGTTTTAGGGTTTAGGGTTTAGGCTTTTATGGTTTAGGCTTTACTATTTAGGGTTTACGATTTAGGATTTAGGGTTTAGGGTTAGTTTTAGGGTTTAGGTTAGAGTTATTTTTATTTTTTTATTATTTTATTATTTTATTTTTTATTTTTTATTAGATTAAGTAAACTAGCACGTTTATGTTTATTTATTTTATTTTTTATTTATTTTAGCTTTTTATAGGTTTATTTTTATTTTCATTTTTATTTAGGTTTTATTTAGTTTTTATTTTATTTTATTTACTGTTTATTTTGTTTTTATTTTATTTAGTTTTCCTATTTTTGTAGTTTAGTTTAAGTTTTTATTTATTTTATTTTATTTTAGTTTTTAGTTTTTATTTATTTATTCTTTTTAGGTTTAGGTTTAGGTTTAGGTTTTAGTTTATTTATTTATTTTATTTTATTTTTTTAATTTATTTTGGTTTAGGTTTTTTTTATATATTTTATTTCTAGGTTTTATTTAATTTAGGTTTAGGTTTTTAGCTTTTTAACGTTTAAGATTTAGTGTTAGTTTAAGGTTAAGGGTTTAGGGTTTGTTATTTAGGGTTTATGGTATAGAGTTGAGGGTTTAGGGTTTAAGGTTTAGGGTTTTCTTGGTTTAGGGTTTAGGGTTTAGGGTTTAGGTATTAGGTTTAGGGTTCAAGTTTTAGTTTAGGGTTTCAGATTTTTGGTTTTTTTTAATAGAAAAAAAATTCAGATTCAACATTTCTTCTTTTCAATTTCTTCAACCAAGTAACACGCCAAGTTTTCTACGATGCTAGTGTTGACGTAGATAAAAAATTAACATGCATAGAGGAAATCAAAAACCCTAGATAACTAGAACCGTCTCCACTGTAAAGACATAGTTTTATAAACATCAGATTGGATCAGCTGTTCTTCAATTTGTTCGGTTCACATCAGAACTACCCTGACCTCTTAAGTAGCGGGATCCACCATCATATCCCCGATCTCTCCCTCCACTGCCACCATGGCTGTAACCTCCATCGCTCTTCCTGCCTCCATAACCACCACTGCTCTGACCACCACTTCTATGTCCACCAGCAATTCCAGATCCCTGACCACCACTATCATAACTGTCGCCTGCGCATTCGCCTCCACTACCAAATCTAGACTGAGCCTAGTTGACGGTGATGTTCCTGCTATCAAGGTTCTGCCCATTCTTATGGTTTAGCTTTTGGCTTAGGTTTATTGGGTTTTAGGGTTTAGGTTTACTCTTTTCATTTATTTAGTTACTTTAGGTTTAGGGTTTATGTTAGGGTTTAGGGTTTAGGGTTTAGGTTTAAGTGTTTTAGGGTTTGGAGTTTTAGGGTTTATGTTTTTATGATTTAAGGTTTAGGGTTAGGGTTTAGAGTTTAGGGTTAGGGTCTTTTAGATTTTAAGATTTAGGGTTTAGGGTTGTAAGTCTTGGTTTGTAGGTTTAGGGTTTAGTGTTTAAGATTTAAGGTTTAAGGTTTTTTTTAATTAAGTAAGCTTGTGTGATTAGGTTTATTCAATTTACTTTTTATTTATTTTTATTTTTAATTTTTCATTCTGTTTATTTTTTATTTTTATTTAATTTTGTTTATTTATTTTAGGTTTATTTC
Organism: Cymbidium sinense; assembly: GCA_021442155.1. Classification (NCBI taxonomy): domain Eukaryota; kingdom Viridiplantae; phylum Streptophyta; class Magnoliopsida; order Asparagales; family Orchidaceae; genus Cymbidium; species Cymbidium sinense. The sequence goes on along the minus strand of CM038214.1, from coordinate 64,071,470 downwards.
ATTCCTAGCTCATTTTGCCTAGGCTTCAGGCTCATGGGGGCTCATGGCTTAGCCTTGCCTTGTGTCCTTGCAGCTTCAGTGGCTCAGTAGCTCAGTTTCAAGTTTATCCTTAGCTCACACCTCAGGCCTATACTCAGGCTTCAGGCCTTAGGCTCTAGGTTTAAGGTTTAGGGTTTGGGGTTTAGGTTTGGGATTTTTTTGGGTTTAGGGTTTAGGTTTTAGGTTTAGGGTTTAGGTTTAGAGATTTAGGTTTAGGGTTTAGGGTTTTAGGATTTAGGTTTTAGGGTATAGGTATTATAGGTTTTAGTTTAGGGTTTATGGTTTAGGCTTTAGGTTTAGTTCAAGTTTTAGTTTGTGTTTATAGTTTTTATTTTTTTAATAGAGAACAAATTATTCAACATTTTTCTTTTGATTTCATCAACCAAGTAACACACCAAGTTTTCTAAGATGAAAGTGATGACAGATAAAAATGAGCACAATAAGTAAATCATTTAGAATTTCTAATGTAAAGACATTATATTGATATCACGCTCTTCAATTTCTCCAGTTCCCATTAGAACCATGACGGCCTCTCGAGCAACGGGATCCACCATCATATCCTCGGTCTCTCCCCTTCACCTTAAGTTTAGCCTCCATAACCATTTGACCACCATATCCATATGCAACATCCATATTTGTAAATCTAGGCGAGCATGGTTTGGTGATGTTCCTATCTTAGTTATGCCCATTATTAGGGTTTAGGTTTATGTTTAGGTTGATTAGGTTTTAGGGTTTAGGTTTATTTTTAATTTTATTTAGTTACTTTAGGTTTAGGTTTAGGGTTTGGGGTTTGGAGTTTAGGGTTTAGGGTTTAGGTTTAGGGTTTATGGTTTAAGGTTTAGGGTGTTTGGGTTTATGCTTTTAATGTTTAAGATTTAGGGTTTTTTAGGGTTTAGTGTTTAGTGTTTTGGGTTGTAAGTTTAGGGTTTCAGGTTTAGGGTTTCGGGTTTAGGGTGTAGGATTTAGGGGTTATGGTTTTTTTATTTTTTAAATTAAGTAAATCGATAGGTTTAGGTTTATTTAGTTTATTAAGTTTATTTTATTTTTATTTAAGTTTATTTTTTATTTATATTTAGTTTAGTTTATTTATTTTATTTTTATTTATTTTAGTTTATGTTTTTTTATTTTATTTTATTTTTTAGGTTTAGGTTTAGGTTTATGTTTAGGTTTTAGTTGAGTTTTATTTTTATTTTATTTTTTAGGTGTAGGTTTTATTTTTAACTTTTAGGTTTTTATTTTATTTTTTTAGGTTTGGGTTTTAAGTTTTTATTTTAGGTTTATTTTTAAAATTTATTTTTTAGTTTAAGTTTAGGTTTCTTTTTAGTCTATTTTATTTTATTTAGTTTAGTTTTAGGTTTAGGTTTAGTTTATTTTAGGTTTATGTTTTTGTTTTATTTATTTTAGTTTAGTTTATTTTTTGTTTAGGGTTAGGTTTTTGTATTTTGTTTATTTTATTTTTATTTTAGGTTTAGGTTTTTTTTAGTTAGGGTTTTAGGGTTTAGGATTTAGGGTTTAGGTTTTATGGTCTAAGGTTTAGGGTTTAGGGTTTATGGTTTTAGGGTTTAGTGTTTAGGGTTTAGGGTTTTGGGTTTTGGATTTTGGGTTTTTAGGGTTTAAGATTTATGGTTTAGGGTTTAGGTTTTAGGTCTACAGTTTCAATTTTAGTTTGGTATTTTAGTTTTTTTTTTAACAAAGAACAAATTAAGATTCAACATTCATCTTTTCGATTTCATCAACCAAGTAATACACCATGTTTTCTAAGGCATAAGCGACAACATAGATTTAAAATGTGCACGCATAGACCAAATCAAAAACTTCTACATAACTAGGACCTTCTCTACTAGAAAGATACAATTCCATATGCAGTAGATTGGATCAGCCATTCTTCGATTTCTCTAGTTCCCATTAGAATTACCTCGGCCTCTCGAGTAGCGGGATCCACCATCTTGTCCTCGGACTCTCCCTTCGCTACCACCACGGCTGTAACATCCATTGATCCTCCCACCTCGATAACCACCACTGCTCCAACCATCACCTCCATATCCACTAGCACCTCTAGATCACCCACCACCACTGGGATAACCATTGGTCTCCACGTGAGATCTAGACGGTTGGCAATGATGTTCTTGCTATCAAGGTTCTGCCCATTCTTAGGGTTTATGTTTAGGTTTCATTTTTAATTTATGTAGTTACTTTAAATTCAGGTTCAGGGTTTGGTTTGGTTTAGTTAAGGTTTTTATTATTTATTTTATTTTATTTTGGTTTAGGTTTTTTTAATTATTTTATTTTTAAGAGTTATTTAGAATATGTTTAGGATTTTAGCTTTTTATGGTTAAGGGTTTAGTGTTTAAGGTTAGGGTTTACTTATTTATTTTATTTAGGGTTTAGGGTTAGGGTTTATATATTTCTATTTTATTTATTTTTATTTAGGGTTTAAGGTTTAGGGTTTAGGGTTGTATGTTTAGGGTTTTGGGTTTTGGGTTAGTTTTAGGGTTGATGGTTTAGGATTTAGGGTTTAGGATTTATGGTTTAGCGTTTAGGGTTTTGGGTTTTGGGTTTTTTTTTAAATTAAGTAAACCATTAGGTTTAAGTTTACTTACATCATTTAGTTTATTTTTTATTTATTTTAGTTTATTATATTTTTTATTTTTAATTGAGTTTATTTTTTTTTAATTTAGTTTTGTTTATTTATTTTAGGTTTATTTTTTTATTTTATTTTTAGTTTATTTTATTTAGTTTAGGGTTTAAGTTTAGTTTATTGTTGGTTTAGGATTAGGATTTATTTATTTTAGTCTAGTTTATTTTAGTTTTGGTTTAGGTTTATTTTATTTTGTTTAGTTTAGGTTTAGGTTTTTTTTAGTTTAGGGTTTAGGTTTTTTAATTTATTTTTTAGGTTTTATTTTATGCTTATTTTTAGGTATAAGTTTTATTTAGTTTGTTTTAGTTTATTTTAGGTTTATTTTATTTTTATTTTATGCTTAGGTTTTATTTTATTTAGTTTTTTTAATTTTTAGATTTATTTTGTTTTTTACTTTAGCTTAGGTTTTTATTTATTTTATTTTAGTTTAACTTTTATTTTTTATTTTATTTTATTTTTAGGTTTTGGTTTAAGTTTAGGTTTAAGTCCTAGTTTGGGTTTTTATTTTATTTTATTTTATTTTATTTAGGTTTTGGTTTTTTTTATTTCTTTTATATTTATATTTTATTTAGTTTAGGTTTAGGTTTTTGGGTTTTTGGGGCTTAGGGTTTAGGGTTATAGGTTTTAGGATTTAGGGTTTAGGGTTTAGGGTTTAAGGTTTAAGGTTTAGGGTTTTTGGGTTTAGGGTTTAGGATTTAGCATTATAGGGTTTAGGGTTTAGGGTTTAGTGTTTAGGAGTTAGGGTTTAGGGTTTAGTGTTTTTTATTTATTTAGTAAATAGTTAGGTTTATATTTCGTTAGTTTATTTAGTTTATTTTTTATTTATTTTAGTTTATTTTTTTATTTAGCTTTATTATTTATTTTTATTTAGTTTAATTTATTTATTCTAGTGCAAGTATTTTATTTTAGTGTATTTTCAATGTTTAAGTTTAGGTTTATGTTTATTTTTTTAGTTTATTTTTATTTTTCTTATATTTTTTTGATTTAAGTTTTTTTTTTAGATTTAAGTTTAGGTTTCTATTTTATTTTTTTAGGTTTAGGTTTTAGGTTTTTATTTTAGATTTATTTTTAGGTTTTATTTTTTAGTGTAGGTTTAAGTTTATTTTTAGTTTATTTTATTTTATTTAGTTTCGGGTTGAGGTTTAGTTTATTTTAGGTTCATGTATAGGTTTTATTTATTTCAGTTTAGTTTATTTTATTTTAGGTTTACATTTTTTTAGTTTAGGGTTTAGGTTTTAATTTTATTTATTTTTAGGTTTTATTTTTAATTTTATTTTTTAGGTTTAAGTTTTTATTTAATCTTTATTTTATTTTATTTTAGGTTTATTTTATTTTTATTTTACGTTTAGTTTTTATTTTATTTAGGTTTTTTTAGGTTTATTTTTTTTTTAGTTTAGTTTAGGTTTTTATTTATTTTATTTTATTTTAGTTTTTATTTTATATTTTTAAGTTTAAGTTTAGGTTTTAGTTTAGGTGTTTGTTTTATTTTATTTTTTTAATTTTATTTAGGTTTATGTTTTTTATTTACTTTATTTTTATGTTTCAATTAGCTTAGGTTTAGGTTTTTTATTTTTAAGGTTTAGGGTTTAGGGTTTAGGGTTTAGGGGTTGGGGTTTAGGATTTAGGGTTTAGGGTTTAGTGTTATAGGTTTTAGGGTTTAGGGTTTAGGGTTTAGGATTTAGAGTTTAGGGATTTATTGTTTAGGGTATAGTTTAGGATTTAGGTTTAGGGTTTAGGGGTTTAGTTAGGTTTAGTTTAGGTTTTAGGGTTTTAGTTTAGGTTTAGGTTTATAGTTTATTTTTAGGGTTTATGATTAGTTTTAGGTTTAGACTTAGGTTTAAGTTAGTTTAAGTTTAGGTTTATTTAGTTTAGTTGAGATTAATTTTAGTTAGGTTTTTAGTTTAGTGTTTAGGTTTATTTTAGGGTTATTTTATTTAGTTTAGGTTAGTTTAGGGTTTAGGTTTAGGGTTTATTTAGTTTAGGATTTTAGGTTTATATTTTTGGGTTTAGGTTTATTTTTTAGTTTAGTTTAGGTTTAGATTTTTAGGTTTTAGGTTTACTTTAGGTTTTTTAAACTTTAGTTTAGGTTTAGGGTTTAGGTTTAGGTTTTAGGGTTTAGGTTTTTAGGGTTAGACTTTGTTTAGGTTTTTAGTGTGGTTTAGTTAGGTTTAGGCTTTAGGCTAGGGTTTATAGTTAGGTTATTTATTTAGGTTTAGGTTTTAGTTTAAGTTTAGGGTTTAGGGTTTTATTTAGTATAAGGTTTAGGTTTAGGTAGGATTAGTTTAGGGTCTGATTTTAGTTTAGGGTTGCAGTTTAGGGTTGTTTAGGGTTTAGGGTTTTTTAGGTTAGGTTAGGGTTTAGGGTTTAGGTTTATTTAGGATTTAGTTTAGGGTTTAGTGTTTAATTTTTTTTTAAGTAAATTGGTAGGTTTAGGTTAATTTAGTTTGTTTTGTATATTTTTTATTTATTTTAGCTTATTTTATTATTTATTTTTATTTAGCTTAGTTTATTTATTTTAGTTTAGGTTTTTATTTTAATTTATTTTTATAGGATTAGGTTTAGGTTTTTATTTTATTTTTTAGGTTTTGGTTTTATGTTTTTATTTATGGTTTATTTTTAGGTTTTAATTTTTTTGGTTTAGGATTATATTTGTTTAGTTTAATTATTTAGTTTAGGTTTAGGTTTTATTTTAAGTTTAGGTTTAGGTTTTATTTATTTTAGTTTAATTTATTTTAGTTTAGGTTTAGGTTTATTTTATTTTATTTATTTTAGGTTTAGGTTTTTTTGTTTAGTTTAAAGTTTAGGTTTTAATTTTTATTAAATTTTAGGTTATATTTTTAGTTTCATTTTTTAGGTTTAGGTTTTTATTTAGTCTTTATTTTATTTTATTTTTAGTTTATTTTAATTTTATTTTTCATTTTGTTTTTATTATATTTTAGTTTTTCTTAGGTTTATTGTATTTTTTAGTTTAATTTAGGCTTTTATTTATTTTATTTTATTTTTGTTTTTATTTTTTATTTTATTTTATTTTAAAGCTTAAGTTTAGGTTTAGGTTTAGATTTTTTTTTATTTAGGTTTTGGTTTTTTGTAATTTTTTTATGTTTTATTTAGTTTAAGTTTAGTTTTTTAGGTTTTTAGGGTAGGGTTTTGGGTTTAGTGCTTAGGGTTTGGAATTTTGGGTTTATGGTTTAGGGTTATAGGTTTTAGGGTTTAAGTTTAGGGTTTAGGGTTTAGGGTTATACAGTTTTGGGTTTAGGGTTTAGGGTTTTATGGTTTACGGTTTAGGTTTTAGGGTTGTAGGTTTATGGTATGGTTTAGGGTTTAGGATTAGTTTAAGGGTTTAGGGTTTAGAGTTATGATGGTTTTTATTATTTTTTATTTCTTTCTATTTTTGGTTTAGGGTTTTTTAGGGTTTATGATTTACGGTTTAGGGTTTGGGGTTATAGGTTTAGGGTTTAGTGTTTAGGGTTAGTTTTAGAGTTTAGGGTTTAGGGTTTAGGATGTAGGGTTTAGGGTTTAGTGTTTAGTGTTTTAGGTTTTTGGTTTTTATTTAAAATTAAGTAAACCGTTTTAGGTTTATTAAGTTTATTTTTTATTTACTTTAGGTTTATTAAGTTTATTTTTTTATTTAGGTTTATTTTTTATTTATTTTAGTTTATGTTTTTTTGTTTAGTTTATTTTTTTCGATTTAGGTTTAGGTTTAAATTTATTTTTAGTTTAGTTTATTTTATTTTATTTTTTTAGATTTAGGTTTTATTTTTTTATTTTTTTTGGTTTAAGTTTAAGTTTTATTTTATTTTTAGGTTTAGGTTTAGTTTTTTATTTTAAGTTTACTTTTAGGTTTTATTTTTTAGTTTAGGTTTAAGTTTATTTTTAGTTTATTTTATTTTATTTTGTTAAGGGTTTAGGTTTAAGTTTTATTTATTTTATTTGTAGGTTTTATTTAGTGTAGGTTTAGGGTTTTAGGATTTTAGGGTTTAGGGCTTAGGGTTTAGGGTTTAAGGTTGTGGGTTTGGGGTTTAGCATTTAGGGTTGTAAGTTTTAGGATTTAGGGTTTAGGGTTTAGGGTTTAGGTTTAGGGTTTAAAGTTTAGGGTTTAGGGTTTTAGGGTTTTGGGTTTAGATTTAGGGTTTAGGGTTTATGGTTTTATGGTTTAGGGTTTAGCATTAGGGTTTAGTGTTTCGGGTTTAGCATTTAGGGTTTAGTATTTAAGCTTTAAGGTTTAGCGTTTTTAGAGTTTAGGGTTTAAGGTTTTGGGTTTAGGGTTAGCTTAAGGTTTAGGGTTAGTTTAGGGTTTAGGGTATAGGCTTTAGTGTTTATGGTTTTGTGTTTTTGGTTAGTTTTGACTTTAGGGTTTATGTTTTTAGGGTTAGCTTGGTATTGTACAAATGAATATTATGAATTTATTTTGAAATCATTTTTATATTAGTCTACAAATTGTAATAACATAAACATCTTAGTAAGATCACTTTAAGATATTTATTTTATTATTTCTCATCAATATTATATGAGCATTTTATCTTGCCAAATTTTTAAGTTGTAAAGTGATCATTTATTAGTTGTGAGCTTACTTTTTGAATTGGATAGCTTGGTATATTTGTGGGAGATATATTTTATCAAAATTTATTATTTTGTATTTTTCTTTTCGTGCTGTAAAATTTATATTAGGGTTGTACTATTCCCTTTATAGGAGAGTACATATTGTTATAGGGGTTGTGCTCGCCCCGTTATAGGAGAGTACTATTTGTAAGCTATTTTGCATTTAGTGGATTCCTAGTAAGGGGTGGCTAGGCATGGACATAGGCCGATTTTGGGGTTTGGCTGAACCATGTAAAACTTATATGCCTATTGTCTCTCTTTACTTTACTGTACTTTTATTTTTTCTGCATTAAGAACTTAAAATTTAAGATTTAACTTTTAACATTTTTAATATCACCCAATTAACATTTTTGGGTGTTATAGTGACTCAAACCTCTCCACCTTTAGGTGATCTTAGCCTTGATAGTGATGTTCATGTTGTCAAGATTTTGTCCATCCTTGGGGTCTAAGTTAAAGTTTAGGTTTATTAGGTTTTAGAGTTTAGGTTTATATTTTAATTTTTTTGGTTACTTTAGGTTTAGGTTTATGGATAGGGGTGTTAAGCTAGGGTTTAGGGTTTAGGGTTTTAAGGTTTATGCTTTTAGTGTTTAAGGTTTGGGGTTGGGGTTTAGGGTTTTAGGGTTAAGGGTTTAAGGTTAGGGTTTAGGGTTTAGTGTTTAGGATTCAGGGTTTAGGGTTTTGAGGGTTTACGGTCACTTTAGGGTTTAAGGTTTTTAGGGTATTTGGTTAGTTTAGGGTTTTTTTTTGGGAATCCTCATGTAGGGGAATTTTATTGCCACAAAAATAGGGTTACAAGGTCCATAAAGGGGATAAACTCCGGAACTATTGCTCAAAGAACTGTCGATAGGTAAATCCCCTATCTAAGTACAACCAAAAGCAAAAGAAAATAAGAAAGTAATCAAAAGATACAAATTGGTTAACATAATAAGCCAATGGAAGATTAGGGCCAATGCTCTACAGGATGTGAGAATGCAAGACACTCTGGAGCAAACCTACAAGAGGACAAGAGGGAAACACCTAGAAAAATGTAGATAGAAAAGAAGTTAAGTTAAAATCTGAGACAAAATGATAACGAAAATTGCATAATCTAAGAATGATAAAGAAATGTGATAGAGAAGGCTCTCAGTCACACCAGTTGAGGATGCAAATATGAGCATCCATGGTTCGTGAAGGGTTACATCACAAGAGCTACTACCAAGCCAAAAGGGAAATCATCACGACCATCATAGCCAACAAACTGAGAAAAGCGACCAATTTTGAAAGTCTTATGGGCTTTATTACGCAAACCTAAACAAAACCATAGATAAAATAGAGAGGAAATTGCAAAAGCGAGATAAGGGATCCCATGCAGAAAAATTATCATCAATATAGTCACCGTGACATGAGAATACTTATCCATATGAGAATGAGCCATCTTTGCGAACCTCATGAAAATCATAGTAAGAGGTATAATAGGCCGATAAAAACCACAAGAAAAGCGGAAGAGGCGACCCTAAATTTTGCTAAACAAGTCAATGAGCCTATAAATAACACCATCCCAAACATATGATATATATATATATGAATCTTTCTGGCCAGGAGTACAACCTTGAAACATAGTCCAGAAAATGAACCCAATCATAATAATGAATGCAGATGTGAACAACCCCCTTATTAATATTCATAACAGTAGTTAGGAAAAAGCAATTGTAATGGAAGGCAGCTTAACCCAACACAGGAAATAGACTGCATCCCACCAAAAATAGCACCAAATAAAGTCAGTCACAACTACAGCCATAGTAGCAGCATGCTAGATAGAAAATTAGATAATCTAGATCAACAAACAACCAAGATAGCAAGATAGCAAAAGGCAACAGGTGCCCATAGTACCACCCATTCAGAATAGACAGTGCATACCAAGTGGATAGATGCTTAATCACAATGATCTGCACAAGCCTAACTGAACCAAGATGGGAAAAAAAATAGCAGTAGATAAGGTAGATGACTGCCTAAATACAAACAGCAAGGGCAATCTGCAATCCAACCCCAATAGCAAAACAATTAATGCAACAATGGAACCCACCAGAAGAAAAATCAAAAAGGGGATTCAAATGAGAGTCAACATTGGAATCCAGATAAAACAAGACAGAAGATAACCAAGGCAACAAATAGCCAAGATAGCAAAAAGTAGCTAGCTAGCCATAAAAGCTCTCATTCAGTGTAGACATTGCAATAGTTAGTAACCAAATAGGTAGACCATAAACACAGGGATCTGAGAAGCAGCAGCCCAGACAACAATCATTAAAGACAATCAGAAATAGCTTGCTGAACATAGGACCTTAAAGTCCTACAACTAACAAAGATAGAGCCAACATTGGAATCCAGAAAATGAGCCCAATCATAATAATGAATGCAGATATGAACAACCCCCTTATTAATATTCATAACAGTAGTGGCAAAAAGCAATTGTAAAGGGAAGCGATAACCCAAGAATAGTGCATCCCACCAAAAATAGCACCAAATAAAGGCAGTCAATTCTGACCCATGATGTTGGATAGAAAATCAGATAATCCAGATCAACAAACAACTAAGACAACAAGACGACTAAAAAACAGCATATAGTACCACCCATTCAGCATAGACTGTGCATACCAAGTGGATAGATGCTTAATCACAATGATCTGCACAAGCCTAACTAAACCAAGATGGGAAAAGAAATAGTAGCATATAAGGTAGATCACTAACTAGATACAAACAGCAAGGGCAATCAGTAATCCAACTCCAATAGCAAAATAGTTAATGCAAAAATGGAACCCACCAGAAGAAAAATCAAAAAGGTGATTCAAATGAGAGTCAACATTGGATTCCAGATAAAACAAGACAGCATAGAACCAAGACAACAAACTACCAAGACAGCTAGCTGGCCATAAAAGCTCTCATTCAGAGGAGACATTGCAATAGTTAGTAACCAAATAGGTAGACCATAAGCACAGGGATCTGAGAAGCAGCAGCCCAGACAGCAATCATCAAAGACAATCCGAACAGCAATGTCAAAAATAGCTTGCTGAACATAGGACCCTAAAGTCCTACAACCAACAAAGATAGAGCCAACATTGGAATTCTGAAAAACCAAAGCAGCAAATATCCAAGGCAACAAACAACGAAGACAACAAAAAATAGCAAGCTAGCCATAAAACCACCCATTCAGAATAAACAGTGCAATAAATACAAGTTTAACTGAAACAATATGGAAAAAAAATAGCGGCAGTAAAGTAGTCCACAATTGGATGATGCATAAAATAAACCACTAAGGGATTTAAAGCAAAAATACCAAGAAGTCAACAACATCAAAAGAGGTTTGTTGAACAAAACAAACCAAAACCCCAGAAGCGGCTTTCAGAGTATTAATCCAGTTCAACCGACAGTAATTACCAACAAGCTGGCCAAAAGTCCACCCATTCAGAGTAAATAGAGCATATGCTAATATCCAAAGCTTCTAGATAAAGATGATCAGGCTAGCAGCTAAACCAACATCCACTGAAAAGGAAAATTGCTAATCCATTAAGGAATTCCAAACCTGTAGGGGAATAATAAAATTGAACTTGCAGTTTCTCTCCTGGCAAGTTGGGTATATGAGGTTGGCCAAAAAAATCAGAAAGACAACTCCAAAAACACCCTGCAGAATATGATAAACATCCCCAGTAGCAGCATGCTGGACATAAGTCTCAATGATCCATAACAGGCAACAACCAAGAAAGAAAATAACAGCAAGTTGGCCATAAGACCAACCATTCAAAGTAGACAATGCATAAGGTAATTCCCAGATAGCGGAGGAAGTGGTCTGGCCAAGACTAGCTGAATCAGGATGGAAAAAACAACAGTAGGTGAAGTTAGCAGCATCCCAGATGTTAACAGCACAAACAGTCAGAAAATCAAAAGGTAAGAAACAGCCAACAACCACAAAGACAACCTGCTGGATGAATGACCCATAAAACCAAAGGCCAACAGTGGAAACAATAATGCAAATAATACACCCAACAGATAGAACACCATAAAAAATTAGAGATGTAAAATAATAGCAAAATGAGTTTAAAAGGGAGTGAACATAAATAACCATCCACATAAAGATGATCAGGCTTGCAGCAAAGCCCACATCCTCAGTAGAGGCAAATGAATAAGCCATGAGGGAAGTCCAATCTTGCAAAGAGATAGAAGAAATAAATAAGAAATTGCAGTTACACTCTTGACAGGATGGGGATATGAGGTTAGTCAAAACAATTTGCAAAACAACTCCAAAAGCACCATGCTGAACATCATGGACAACCCCAGTAGCAGCATGATGAACATAAGATGCAATGATCCAGATCAGCCAACATCCCAGGTAGAAAATTATATCAAGTTGGCCATAAAACCACCCATTCAAATTAGGCAAAGCAAAGCTTTGAAAGACATTCATCAAATACATTAAAACAACCCCAAGAGCGTCTCCATCATCTAAAGTTATCTGAAGTATAGATAGGCATTGAGGCAAGAGACCCAGAATATAATTCCGGATGTCCCTGATCAATAAATAGAGCAAAAAATAGAGCATTAAGTAATATCTCCCTCCAACAACCAAGCAACATCTTACCATAGAAGACCCCAAACAAGGGTGGGAGAGTTAAACCAACAGCATATGCCACATAGCTCAGCAAAGGGCCAGCAAGGAGTAATATGATGAGACATTAACAAATTCCAAAGGAGCATCAGTACATTAACATTAAAAATAGTATAAGCAGTAGGCTCCCAATTAGAGCAAAGACAATTAAACCAACAACACATGTCACTGAGATCAATAAGTAAGCAACAAGGGATATCACATTGATGCATCAGCAGAAACCAAGAAAGCAACAACACTAACTATAAAATGGGCATGCAGTTAAAGCGATATTGGGTGACAATCCATGGGCTAGATTAATTTGAGATAAGGAGCCCAGATTGTCCAAATTAACCAAAGCAAATGTTTGGGTAGGGTGAGTTGATCAAAGAAGATTATACCATCCAATCTGGCTCCCAGATTGGCAAGGTAATCAGCACATGCATTACCTTCACGCCATACATGAGTGATGTTAAAATTAAGTTGTGTAAGAAGAGCTCTAGTTTGCTTGAGAAGGTAATACAATTCAGTGTTGCTCATTTTGGTGGAAGTCAAAAGATCAATCAGCAGAAGGGCATCCACCTCAATCCAAATATTGAGCCAACCATTTTGAAGGAAAATCTCAAGAGCTTTGTACACTGCCATAAGCTCAGCAAATGGAACAGAGCAAGAATTACGGGGGTAGGCAAAAGCACATAGGACTTTACCATGAAGATTTCTAAAAATGCCACCACAACCTGAACCTTTATGAGAGACAGAGCCATCAGTGTTAATTTTAATAGTATGATCATGAGGTTTTACCAAATAAACAATCTTGTCATTTCTACAGTAGGGTTGATCCAGTAAGTTAAGACCCAGTTTATTGGCCACAAATTTACAACCTTTGAAATGTTTGTAGTGAATGATATTGGCATTAAACAAGTCATGGATTTTGTTTTTAATTCTAGCAATTATGCTCATGTGATTCATAGGGATCTCATGATGTTTTGCATCATTTCTGTCCATCCATATGAACCAAATAAGGGTGATAGCAGTTATGACTTTAATGTGACCTTTAAAAGTATTATCAAAATAATATTCAAGAAGTTGATATAAAGTTAGGGAGCAATTGAAAATGATAATGTTAAAGAGATCATCAAACCATATCCAGAGTTTAGAAGCAATGGCCCCATTAACAAATACATGGTTCACATTCTCAATGTGAAAGCAGCATTGGCATTTTGAAGGTAATTGAAAACCTTTATCCCACGACAAGGAGTCAACAGGGTTGAAGTTTTTCAAAATACACCAAGTAAGAACAGAATAAGAAGTAGGGATAGTGATATTCCAAAGTTTGAGAAACACATTGGAAGAAACGTGAGTTTTTTTAATGTGAAGCCAAACATTTTTAAAATTGAAATCACCATTATGTGAGAGCTTAAAAAGGATCTGATCTTGATTGGAAGGAATGATAGGAATATTAGTGAGTTTGTTCAAGAAAAAAGAAGGAATATAATCAATAAGCTTACTATTATTCCACATATTATTCTGCCAGAAAGATTTCACTTTAATAGCGGCAGTGGAATGGGTGGAGAGTAAGTCATCAATGGACCCACATCCACTCTAGTTATCTTGCCAAAAGAATGAGGAACCAGAGTTAATCCCCTAAAACATTAAGGATTTGGCATCCCATTTGATGAAACAAAGTCTCTTCCAAACAAGAGATCTCTCGCTTTGTAGGGACAAATGAGGGGGTGCTTACCCTGACAATATTTAGCAGTCATGAAATTAGCCCAAAGACTATTGTTACTCTTAAAATTCCACCAGAGTTTATAGGAAAAGGTAGTGATAGCTTCTTTGATTGGCTTACATCCAAGACCACCTTCGGTGAGAGTGCCACAACTTTTAACCCAAGAGGGTCCGCATTCTTTTAGAGGAGTTATTAGAGCCCCATAAAATTTGTTAAAGAAGGCGCTCAATTACATGATAGAAATGGATGACACAATGGTTTGGATGAGATATAAAGGCATGGAATTAAGACTGTTCTTAATCAAGGTGAGCCTACCATCAAAAGAGAGTAACTGAAATTCCCAAACAGACATTTTATTGGAGATTTTTTGGATAAGATCATCAAAAGGATGAGATCTTTTTTGACCTTTAAAAAGCAGAGCCCGAGATAATTAATAGGATGTTGATGTAGCTGAAAATTAGTAATTCTGGAGATTTGGTTGAGCCTATTGGCAGAAGGAATGAAACAACATTTTCCATCATTGAGAAAGAGGCCACTTTCTTTGCCAAATTCATTTAAAAGGTTCTTAATAGTTTTAATGTGCTGAATAGAGGCATTGCAAAAGATTATAAAATCATCAGCAAAATTGAGATGAGAAACAGGGATACCACCATGAGTTTTAAAAAACATGGTAGGATTTTTATTGAAAAGATCATTCAGGATCCTCGAAAGATATTCAACAGCAAGAATAAAAAGAGAGGGTGATAGGGTGGGGTCTCCTTATCTCAAGCCATTCCTTGAAGTAAAGAAATCGAGGGACTCACCATTCATGATAACAGAGAACCAAACATTGGTAATACAATTTTTGATGAGGCGGATGAAATTATCAGAAAACCCAAACAAATGTAAGATTTGAAAGAGGAGATCCCATGAGAGGTTATCAAAGGCATAGAGATATCCAATTTGAGGAGGATGTTGCCACCTCTAGTAGGAACATCAATGCCATGAACCAGCTCTTAGGCAAGAAGGATATTGTCGGATATAGCACTATTTTTAACGAAGCCAGTTTGGTTAGGAGAAATAATTTTAGGGAGCAGCGGACTTATCCTATTATAAATTAATTTAGCAATGAGTTTTTGAAAGAAGGTGCAAAGGTTGATAGTCTAAAATCTCTCCATGAATCAAGATTATTAGTTTTAGGAATGAGGACAATGGAAGTGCTAGAAAAGTATCTAAGTAAAGGACTGCAATCAAAGAAGTCAACAACATCAACAAGGTCGACTTAATAAAGGCCAACAATGCTAAATGGGCGTGTAGCCAGGGGCCGAACGAGTCGTGTTCATTCTGAGAGTACTACTGATCTCCTTTTAGGATGCAAAGTGAGTAAATGATTCTCATCATTAGTAATCATAGAGGGGATCAGGTGTGTGTTGGAGAGGGCTTCTAAGGGAGGGTTGATGTTTAATAAATTTTGAAAATGTTGTTGTATGATAGAATCTTTAATTTCATTCTTATCAATGATCCAGCTACCATTAATATTTTTGATTTTTTGAATAGAGTTTAAGGCTTTCCTTTTGTTGAAAAGAGCATGGAAATACCTTGTATTTCTATCACCATCAACAATATGTTTGCTAGCGGCCTTTTGACGCTAGTAGGTTTCCTCCATATTCTGATAATTGATCAAGTTATCTTTAGCAGTGTTCAACTCATCAAGCTTACTAGGATCAGTTAAAGGCGACATCTTGAGGAGCAAACTAATTGTTCCATAATTTTGAGATTGGCAAAAGATTTTTGAAATGATGCTTGTTCCACCAATTTAGATTTTGTTTAAGTCTTTTGAGATTAAGCTAAAACTGAATCATGCCTTTAATGGAATTGTCCGGGTGAATAGGGGACATCCAATTAGTGGAAATAACATTAATGAAATCATGATGTTGGGTCCACATATTTTGGAATCTAAAAGGAGAAGGGGAGGAAAGATTCGGAAGAGGTTTTGATAGAGATCAAAAGAGGAGCATGGTCACAAAGTTGCTCAAATGCTTGGCAGTGAGGCCATTGATTGATTCAAAGGGAATTAAAGAGGGTCCTATCAAGCTGCTGCCAAAGTCTAGAGTTATGCCACATATAGTCGGAGCCAGAAAAACCAATATCAATCAGGTTGCAAATGAGGATCATATTAGAGAAGTCTTCCATGGAATGGATGTTAGGAGAGCAACCTCCCCTCCTTTCCGAAGAAGCGATAATAGTGTTGAAGTCACCCCCAATCAACCAGGGTTTGTTAACCAAGGAGGCGAAGGTTCTTAATTGATCCCAAAGGATGTTCCTACCATCTCTATTATAAGAAGCATAGATAAAGGAACCAAGAGCCAAAAATTCACCCAATGAGATTTGAACATTAACCAATTGTTTGAGATCATCAAAGATAGAAATGTTGATTAAATTATTCCAAAAATACCAAGTTTTATTACTAATATTATAAAATAAATTTTTAAAGCCAAGCATTCTAGCAATATGTGTGATCTAAGAAGAGTGAATGAAATAATAAAGTAAGGTTATGTTATGAGTGCGATAAAGGCTCAAATTCGACGGTGAGAGTCCTAATACCCCAAACATTCCAAATAAGAAAATTGATCATAATAAGGTGGAAAGAAAAGAAAAGAGATATGAAAAATTGAAGGAGAAGAAAAGAGAGCTTGAGGCAATTATTTGTGGGAAGTTAGAGAAGATGGTTCTAGTGGAGCTATTAATGAACATTCTAGCTTTAAGGGATTTTTTTTTGTTTGAAAAGGCCTATCTATGTCCAATGTATCTCCATCAGAAAGGGAGTGGTTGGTGATATTTAGAATAGGAGCAGTATCTGTCAAAGCATTCTTAATGGTGATTTCTCCTTCTTCGGTATCAGAGTTAGGTTGAGGAATTGGATTAGCATGGATATCACTCTGAAGGGTAACAGAAAGAGAGGTTGTGACACCATTAATAGCACAAATTTTATTCTCATTTCCATGATGATTATTTAGATTTTGGTCTGTCACCAAAGTATCAATATTTTTCAGAACAATTCCATAATTAGTTTTGATATTTTGATCCAACTTGAGATTTCCATTCAAATCACCATGATGGTTCATATGAGTCAAGGGATTGCTATGTGATGCCAAATTATTACAAGTAGGAGTAATGTTAAATAAGTTATCATTAGTTTCCTCACAAACCTCAATATCATTATTTTTACCAAGCTCAGTTGGTTCTCCAATAGGCAAATCAGTAGATAGTAAAGGAGTAGGGGTAGGAGGGTGAGTTCCATTTTGGGTAGCTTTAGGCACATAAGAGAACTTATTAGTTTTTTCATTTCCTAGAGAGGGTTTAGGATCCGATAATTTATTCTTTTTAAGATTAGGGTGTAACACAAAGCATTCAGAGTGATCATGACCATGGATCTTACATGTGTGCAAAAAATAGAAATTTTCAAATTCCACTTTCGATTATACCCAATTTTATTGAACGATCCAAACTTCTTTAGGATACTTTTTGGTAATATCAATCTCAACCAAGATCATGATTGATTGCCAAGATCTCACGGCAGTGGCTTGGTCGATTTGAAGGGGCCTACCAAAGAGAGCCCCAACCGCAAATAGGACTTGATGGGTAACATAATGTATCCTCATGTTTGGAAAGGCTAGCCATAAAGGAATAATAGGGGATTCCTCTTTGACATCAAAGAGAGGTGACCATTTCAAGAGCCTCATTTGATAATTGTACACAAAATAGGCGACGAAAAAGACTCTAGGGTAGTCTAAATCATTCGATATGAATAAGGATATGCGGATCAATCAATCTTATAATGAAACTTTAGAGGCTGAAAGAAGGAGCGGATATTATCAAGAGGTGTGAAAATTTACCCACTAATGAAAACTCAAATGGCCTTTTTTTTCCACATCAAGATTAGAGCACATTACTGCAGACATTCCACAGAAAGAAGTAGAAATTAAGTTGACTGAAGCATTAGAGCAAGTGTTCTTACCAGATAGCGTGTCTTTGAAGGATTTAACAGCAAGCGCAGTAATGGATTGAGTCGAGTCCATAATACCTTGTAAATCGGAAGCCATAGCTGATGCCTCCAGGTTTGAAGAGCTCGGTTGTGCGAAAAATGGCACGTCCGCCATTGGAGGTCAAGGTAAACTCACATAAGCGTCCAAACTGAGAGCAAAAAACTTGAAAATCTGATCGGGAAGGGCCAAGAAGCAGTCAAACCGTAAGGAAAATGAGAAGGAACACAAAATCACCAGAGAGAGCCATGTGGGTGAGGAGAGAGGATAAGCTTAGGGTTTAAGTGGTTAGTTTAGGGTTTAGGGTTTACCATTTTAGGGTTTAGGGTTTAGGGTTTATGGTTTAAGGTTTGGGGTTTAAGGTTAGTGTTAGGGTTTAGGGTTAGGGTTTAGTTTTTAGGGTTTAGGGTTTCGGGTTTAGGGTTTAGTGTTGTAGGTTTAGGTTTGTAGGTTTAGGGTTTAGGGTTTGATTTATTTTATTTTTTTAGGTTTAGGTTTTAGATTTTTATTTTAGGTTTATTTTTAGGTTTTATTTTTTAGTTTAGGTTTAGTCTTATTTTTAGTTTATTTAATTTTATTTAGGGTTTTAATTTAGGTTTAGTTTATTTTAAGTTTAGTGTAGGTTTTATTTATTTTAGTTTAGTTTATTTTAGTTTAGGTTTAAGTTTATTTTAATTTTATTTTAGGTTTAGGTTTTTTTATTTATTTTATTTTTAGGTTTTATTGAGTTTAGGTTAAGGTTTTTAGCTTTTTGGGGTTTAGGGTTTACAGTTTAGGGTTAGTTGAGGGCTTAGGGTTTATGATTTAGGGTTTGGGGTTTAGGGTTTAGATTTAGGGTTAGGGTTTATGTTTTAGATTTTAAGGTTTAGGGTCTAGTGTTTAGGTTTTAGGGTTTTGAGTTTAGGGTTTAGTGTTTAGGGCTTTCAGGGTTTAGGGTATTGGTTTTAGGTCTATGGTTTAGGTTTTAGTTTAGGGTTTAGGGTTTTTGATTTTCTTTAAAAGGGAACAAATTCAAATTTAACATTTTTTTTTTTATTTCATCAACTAAGTAACACACCAAGTTTTCTAAGACATGAGATATGACAGAGATTAAAATGAGATAGAAAAATCAAAACCCTAGATAACTTTTATATTATAAAGACATAGTTCCATAAGCAGAAGATCGGATTGGTCATTCTTTAGTTTCTCTAGTTCTCATCAGAAGCACCCTGACCTCTCGAGTAGTGGGATCCACCATCATATCCCCAATTTTTCCCTTTGCCACCACCATGACTGTAACCTCCATATCTCCAACTACCTCCATTCAACCACCACCTCAATATCCACCAACACCTCTAGATCTCCCACCACCACTACGATAACAGTCACCACCGCCTTCACCTCCACCACCAGATCTAGATTGAGCTTGGTTGATGGTGATGTTCCTGCCCAAAGGTTCTATCCATTCCTAGGGTTTAGGTTTAGGTTTAGGTTTATTTTTATTAAGTTTTAGGGTTTAGGTTTATTTTTTAATTTATTTAGTTACTTTAGGTTTAGGTTTAGGGCTTGTGGCTTAGGGTTAGGGTTTAGGGTTTAGAGTTTAGGGTTTAGGGTTTAGGGTTTTAGGGTTTGTGCTTTCAAGGTTTAGAGTTTAGGGTTAAGGTTTAGGGTTTAGGGTTTAAGGGTTTAGGGTTTTGGGGTTTAGGGTTTAAGGGTTTAGGGTTTTGGGGTTTAGGGTTTAGGGTTAGGGTTTATTATTTAGGCTTTAGGGTTTAGGGTTTTTAGGGTTTTGGGTTTAGGGATTCTAGTTTTAGTGTTTAGGGTTTAGGGTTTACGGTTTAGGGTTTAGGGTTTTAGGGTTTATGCTTTAAGATTCTGATTTATAGTTAGGGTTTAAGTTTATTTAGGGTTTAGGGTTTAGGTTTAGGGTTAGTTAGGTTTAGGTTTAGTGTTTAGGCTTTAAGTTTAGTTTTGAGGTTTAGTTTAGGTTTTGGGTTTAGTTTAGGGGGGATTTTAGGGTTTAGGGTTTAGGGTTTAGGATTAGTTTAGGTTTTAGGGTTTCTAGTTTTAGGGTTTAGGGTTTATGGTTTGTGGTTTAGGATTTAGTGTTTAGGGTTTATGTTTTTTTTTTTAAGTTAAGTAAACCTATAGGTTTAGGTTTACTTTTAGGATTTAGTGTTTAGGGTTTATTTTATTTTATTTTATTTTTTATTTTTAATAAGGTTTATTTTCTATTTTTATTTATTTTAGTTTATTTATTTTAGGTTTATTTATTTTAGTTTAGGTTTTATTTTTTTTTATTTTTTTTTAGGTTTAGGTTTATGTTTATTTTTAGTTTAGTTTTATTTTACTTTTTTATTTTTATTTTATTGTTTATTTTAGGTTTAGGTTTTTTGGTTTTTATTTTATTTTTTTAGGTTTACGTTTAAGGTTTTTATTTTAGTTTTATTTTTTGGTTTTAATTTTTAGTTTAGGGTTATGTTTATTTTGACTTTAGTTTATTTTATTTAGTTTAGGTTATAGGTTTAGTTTATTTTAGGTTAAAGTTTAGGTTTAATTTATTTTAGTTTAGTTTATTTTAGTTTAGGTTTAGGTTTATTTTATTTTTTTTATTTTAGGTTTAGTGTTTTTTTTAGTATAACATTTAGGTTTTATTTTTTATTTATTTTTAGGTTTATTTTTTTGGTTTAGGTTTTTATTTAGTTTTTATTTTATTTTATTTTTATTTTACATTTAGTTTTTATTTTATTTAGGTCTTTTTTTGTTTATTTTATTTATTTTTAGTTTAGTTTAGGTTATTATTTATTTTATTTTAGTTTAGTTTCATTTTTTTACATTTAAGTTTAGGTTTAAGTTTAGGTTTAGGTTTAGGTTTTAGTTTCAGATTTAATTTTTTTATTTTTTATTTTATTTAGGTTTATGTTTTTTTATTTATTTTATTTTTTAAGTTTTATTTTGTTTAGGTTTAGGTTTTTAGGTTTCTAGGGTTTACAATTTAGGGTTTAGGTTTTAGGGTTTAGAGTTTAAACTTTTAGGGTTTAGGGTTTATTGTTTAGGGTGTAAGGTTTAGGGTTTTAAAGTTTTAAGGTTTAGGGTTAGGGTTTTTTAATTTTTTAATTTTTCTAATTTTTAATCTTTTTTATTAAGCGAACTAATAGGTTCAGATTTATTTAGTTTATTTTTTATTTATTTTAGTTTTTTATTTAGCTTTATTTTTATTTCTATTTAACTTAGTTTATTTAATTTTTGTTTATTTATTTTAGTTTAAGTATTTTATTTTAGTTTAATTGTTAGGTTTAGGTTTAGGTTCAGGTTTATTTTTTAGTTTAGTTTAATTTTTATTTAATTTTTTTGGTTTAGGTTTTAATTTTTATTTTTATGTTTAGGTTTAGGTTTTCATTTTATTATTAGGTTTTTATTTTATGATTATTTTTACGTTCTATTTTTTAGTTTAGGTTTAGGTTTATTTTTACTTTATTTTATTTTATTTAGGGTTTACGTTTACATTTAGGTTTAGGTTTAATTTATTTTAGGTTTAGGTTTAGGTTTTATTTAATTTAGTTTATTTATGGTTTAGATTTAGGTTTTATTTTTTGGTTTTGGGTTTAGGTTTAATTTTGTATTTATTTTTAGGTTTAGGTTTTTAATTAGTTTTTTATTTTATGTTTATTTTATTTTCATTTTAGGTTTAGTTTTTATTTTATTTAGGTTTTTTATTTTTTTTGTTTAAATTTGGTTTTTATTTATTATATTTTAGTTTGGTATTTATTTTTTATTTTATTTTTTTTAGGTTTAGGTTTACTTTTAGATTAGGTTTTTTTATTTAATTAATTTATTTTATTTTGGTTTAGGTTTTTTTTATTTACATTATTTTGAGGTTTTATTTAGTTTAGGTTTAGGTTTTTAGCATTTTAAGCTTTAGGGTTTAGGGTTCAGGGTTTAGGGTTTAGGGTTTAGGGATTAGGCTTTGGGGTTTAGGGTTTAAAGTTTAGGGTTTAAGGTTTAATTTTTAGGGTTTAGCATTTAGGGTTTAGGATTTAGGGTTTAGGTTTTATGGTTTAAGGTTTAGGGTTTAGGGTTTAGGGTTTAGGGTTTTAGGGTTTAGGGTTTAGGGTTTAGGATTTTGGGTTTTGGGTTTTTAGGCTTTAGGCTTTAGGCTTTAGGGTTTAGATTTTAGGTCTAGGGTTTCAATTTTAGTTTGGCGTTTAGGGTTTTTGGTTTTTTTTTAACAGAGAACAAATTAAGATTCAACATTTATCTTTTCAATTTCATCAACCAAGTAATACACCAAGCTTTCTACGACACAAGCGACAACATAGATTTAAAATGAGCACGCATAGGCCAAATCAAAAACTCTTACATAACTAGAATCTTCTCTACTGGAAAGACATAATTCCACATGCATCAGATCGGATCAGCCATTCTTCAATTTCTCCAGTTCCCATCATAATTACCCCGGCCTCTCGAGTAGTGGGATCCACCATCTTATCCTCAGTCTCTCCCTTCGCTACCACCATGGCTGTAACCTCCATCGTTCCTCCCGCCTCGATAACCACTGCTACTTCGACCATCACCTCCATATCCACTAGCACCTCTAGATCACCCACCATCACTGGGATAACCATCACCTATGCCTTCGTCTCCACCGCGAGATCTAGACTGAGCCTAGTTGACTGTGATGTTCCTGTCGTCAAGGTTCTGCCCATTCTTAGGGTTTATGCTTAGGTTTAATTTTTAATTTATGTAGTTACTTTAAATTTAGGTTCAGGGTTTGGTTTAGTTTAGGTTTTTATTATTTATTTTATTTTATTTTGAGTGTACAAAGATTTTGTTGGTTCTTATATTTAAGAATAAAGGTGATGCACAAGTGTGTGCAAATTATAGAGGAATTAAGTTAATGTGCCATACATTAAAATTATGGGAGAGAGTAATTGAGCATAGGTTAGATGTGATACAGAAGTTTCTCACAATCAGTTTAGTTTCATGCCAGGTAGATCTACTATCGATGTTATACATTTGTTAAGGGGTTTGATGCAGAAGCATGGAGAAAGCAAGGAGGATCTACATATGATATTTATTGATTTAGAGAAAGCTTATGATAAAGTTTCAAGAGATGTTCTATGGAGAGTTCTAAAATAGAAAGGAGTTAATATTGGTTATATTCAAGTCATTAAGGATATGTACTAGAGTACTTGTGTCCAAACATAAGGAGGATTGACAAAATATTTTCCTATTTCAGTTGGATTACATCAAGGATCAGCTTTAAGCCCTTATCTTTTTTTTTTACTTTAGTTATGGATGCTCTTACTAGGCATTTACAAGAAGATGTACCTTGCTGTATGCTTTTTCCTAATGACATTCTTCTTGTTGATAAGACTAGAGAGGGAGTCCAACAGAAACTTGAATTATGGAGGTCAACTTTAGAGTCTAAAGGTTTTCATTTAAGTAGATCTAAAACTGAATATATGGAGTGTAATTTTAGTAGTAGAAGTTCTAGTGGTAGTGTTGTGACATTAGGTGAACAAGTCATTAATAAGAGTGAGCGTTTCAGATATTTAGGCTCTATTGTTCAAAATGATGGTGAAATAGATGAAGATGTTATTAGTAGACTTCATGTTGGATGGTTGAAGTGGAGGAATGCATATGGCCTATTATGTGATAGAAAAGTTCCACTTAAACTTAAGGGAAAATTTTATATGATGGTGGTAAGACCGCAATGACTTATGGTGCAGAATGTTGGCTAATAAAAGAAGAATAAGAAGTTAAGTTCTGAGAGATGAGGATGCTTAGGTGGATGAGTGGCTTTACTCTTAGAGATAGAATGCAAAATGAGTATATTCGGGAAAAGTTGGAGTAGCTCCAATGGTAGATAAGATTAGGGAGAGTCACCTTAGATGGTTTGGCCACATAAAGCATCAGTCGTCCGATGACCCGATTAGGAGAGTAGATGCATTAGATTTTTCTTATGTTAAGAAAGGTAGAGGTAAACCTAAAAAGACTTGGTTAAAATGTATAAAAAATGATCTTAGTATACTTGATTTAAATGAGAATTTGACACATAATAGGACACAATGGAGATGAAGGATTCATGTAGCCGACCCCACCTAGTGGGGTTAAGGCTTGTTGTTGTTGTTGTAGATTTTTTTTAATTATTTTATTTTTAGGTTTTATTTAGTTTAAGTTCAAGATTTTAGTTTTTTATGGTTTAGGGTTTAGGATTTAGGGTTTAGGATTTAGGGTTTAGGGTTTATGGTTTAGGGTTTAGGGTTTACATTTAGGGTTTTTTTTTAAAATTAAGTAAACCATTAGGTTTAAGTTTACTTAGTTTATTTAGTTTATTTTTTATTTATTTTAGTTTATTATATTTTTTATTATTAATTGGGTTTATTTTTATTTTATTTTACTTTAGTTTATTTATTTTAGGTTTACTTTTTGTTTTATTTTTTAGTTTAGGTTTAAGTTTATTTTTAGTTTATTTTATTTAGTTTAGGGTTTAGGTTTAGGTTTTATTTATTTTAGTTTAGTTTATTTTTGTTTAGGTTTAGGTTTATTTTATTTTGTTTATTTAGGTTTAGTTATCTTTTTAGTTTAGGGTTTAGGTTTTTATTTATTTATTTTTATGCTTATTTTTTAGGTTTAAGTTTTTATTTAGTTTTCATTTTAGTTTATTTTAGGTTTATTTTATTTTATTTAAGTTTTTTATTTTTAGGTTTAATTTAATTTTTACTTTAGCTTAGGTTTTTATTTATTTTATTTTAATTTAGCTTTTATTTTTTATTTTATTTTATTCCTAGGTTTTGGTTTAAGTTTAGGTTTAGGTCTTAGTTTAGTTTTTTATTTTATTTTATTTTATTTAGGTTTTGGTTTTTTTTATTTCTTTTATTTTATATTTTATTTAGTTTAGGTTTAGGTTTTTGGGTTTTTTTGGCTTAGGGTTTAGGGCTTAAGGTTTAGGGTTTAGGGTTTAGGGTTTAGGGTTTTTTTGGCATGGAATTAAGAGTGCTCTTAATCAAGGTTAGCCTACCACCAAAAGAGAGTAAATGAAATTCCCAAACTAAAATTTTATTAGAAATTTTCTGAATAAAGTCATCAAAAAGATGAGATCTTTTCTAGCCATTAAAAAGTGGAGCCCTGAGATAATTAATGGGAAGTTGACTTTGCTTAAAATTAGTAATTCTGGAGATTTAATTGAGTCTATTGGTAGGAATCTTAGCTGAGGGAATAAAATAGCATTTTCTTTCATTAAGGAAGACCACAAGCTTTGCCAAAATCATTTAAGAGATTCTTAATAGTTTTAACATGTTGAAGGGAGGCATTGCAGAAGATTATAAAATCATCAGCAAAGCTAAGATGAGAAATAGGGAAAGCACCATGAGTTTTAAAAACCATGTTAGGTTTTTCAATGAAAAGATCATTGAGGCTTCTCGAAAGATATTCAACAGCAATGATAAAAAGAGAAGGAGAAAGAGGGTCACCTTGACGCAAACCATGGCTTGAAGAAAAGAAACCAAGGGACTCACCATTTAAGATAACAGAAAACCGGACATTAGTGATACAACTTTTTATAAGCCGGATAAAATTATCAGTGAAACTAAACAAATGTAAGATTTGAAATAGGAAATTTCACGAGAGGTTGTCAAAGGATTTAGAGATGTCCAGTTTGAAAAGCATATTACCTCCTCTGGAAGAAACATCAATGTAATGAACCAGCTCTTGAGCGAAAAGAATATTATCAGATATGGCTCTATTTTTAACCAAACCAGTTTGGTTAGGGAAGATGATTTTATGGAGCAGTTGGCTAATCCTATTATTAATTAATTTAGCAATGAGTTTTTGGAAAGAGATACAAAGACTAATAGGTCTAAAATCGCCCCAAGATTCAGGATTGATGGTTTTGGGAATAAGGACAAGAAGTACTTGAAAAATATCGGAATGGGCCATCAAAGAAATCAATAACAGCATTAACAAGATCAGATTTAATAAAAGGCCAACAATGCTGAAAGAAATGAGTCGTAAAACTATCAGGGCCAGCAACAGAATCAGTGTTCATGCTATTGAGAGTACTACTAATCTCCGCTTCCGAGGGATGCATTGTGAGCAAATGGTTATCCTCATTGCTAATCATAGAAGAGATTAGATGGTTGTTGGAGAGCGTATCTAATGAAGGATTAGAATTTAATAAATTTTGAAAGTGATGAATGACAGAGTCCTTAATTTCATTGTTATCAGTTATCCACCCATCATTAGGGTTCTTAATTTTCTTAATCAAGTTTAGAGCTTTCTGTTTATTGCAAATAGCATAGAAATACCTAGTGTTTCTGTCGCCATCAGCAATATGTTTGCTAGCGGCTTTTTGATGCCAATAGGTTTCTTCCATATTTTAGTAATTAATCAAACTATCTTTGGCAAGGCTCAACTCATCAAGCTTATGGGTCGCGCCTCTTCAAGAGAACAAACCACTTATTCCATAGCTTTAATATTGGTAAAAAGATTTTTAAAAATATGCTTGTTCCACCAATTGAGGTTTTATTTAAGCCTCTTAAGCTTAATGGAAAGCCGAATCATGCCTTTAACGGAATTATCTGGGTGAACAGGAGCCATCCAATTAGTGAAAACAACATTAGTGAAATCATCATGTGGGGTCCACATATTTTGGAAACGAAAAGGTGTGGGAGTAGAAGGATTAAGGGGAGGAGTTTTGATAGAGATCAAAAGAGGAGCATGATCAAACAAAGTTCTGCTCAAATATTCAACAGAAGTAAGAGGCCATTGATTGACCCAAAGAGAATTAAAGAGGGTCCTGTCAAGACGCTGCCAAAGTCTAGAGTTATGCCACGTATAATCAGACCCTGAAAAACCAATGTCAATCAGATTGCAATCAAGGATCATATTAGAGAAGTCTTTCATAGAATGGAGGTTAGGAGAACATCCTCCCCTCCTTTCCGAAGAAGCAATGACAGTGTTGAAATCACCCCCAACCAACCAGGGTAGGTTAACTAAGGAGGCGAAGGTTCTATGATGATTCCAAAGGATGTTCCTACCGGCTCTATTACAAGAAGCATAGATAAAGGAGCGAAAAGCTGAAAACTCACCTAATGAGATTTTGACATTAACCAATTGATCAAGATCATCAATGATGGAAATGGTGATTGAATTATTCCAAAAACACCAAATTTTATTATTAAGATTGAAGAAGAAATTTTGAAATCCAAGCGATCTAGCAACATGGGCAATCTTGGAAGAGTTAATGAAAGGCTCAATAATAACAAGAAGTTTGATGTTATGAGTGCGACAGAGGCTCCTAACACGGTTGCGGACAAGGAGTGTCCCACAACCCCGGATATTCCAAATAAGAAAATTGATCATAATAAAAAATCCAAAAAATAAAAGATAAAGAAAGAAAATGGAAAAAGGAAGAGAGGAGGACATAATTATTTGTGAGGTGTAAGAGAAGAACGGGTGATTCTAGTGAAGTTATTATTAGTCATTTTGGCTTTATAAGATTTTTTTAATAGTTTGGAAAGGTATATAATCCAAAGTATCTCCATTAGAAAGGGATTGGTTTTGGTATCCGTAATAGGAGCGATGGTCAATGTTTTAGTAATGGTGATTTCTCCTTCTTCAGTATCAGAGTTAGAATGAGAAATTTGGATAGCCTGATTATCACTCTGTAGAGAAGTGGAAGGGGTGGTTCTTGCACCATTAATAGTACAAATAACATTTTCATTACCATGATGCATATTCAGATTGTGGTCTGACACCAAAGGATCTACATTATTTTGATCCAATATAAGCTTTCCATTCAGATTGTCATTAAGATTCAAATGAAGCAAAGGTTTGTCAGAGAAGCCAAATTATTGCAAGTAGAGTGCTAGGTAAGTTATCATTAGTTTCAGCACACACCTCAATAGTAGTATTTATACCAAGCTCAAAATGTTTTTCATTAGACAAATCAAGATAGGTAGTAAAGGGGTAGGTGTAGGAGGATGAAATCCATTATGAGTAACTTTAGGCACATAAGTTAACTTATTGGTTTTTCGAGTTCCAAGAGAGATATTAGTGTCCTGTGATATATTCTTTTTAAGGTTAGGGTGTAGCACAAAGCATTCTGAGTGATCATGGCTATGGATCTTACAGTGAGAGCAAAAGATAGAGAAATTTTTAAATTCAACTTTCTGGTTATATCCAAATTTTTTTGAACCAATCCAAACTTCTTTGGGATATTTTTTGGTAATGTCAATCTCAACCAAGATGCGCCAAATGGGTCGAGATCTGGCTTTGATCAATTTGAAGGGGTCTACCAAATAGAGACCCAACCGCAAATAGAACTTGGTGAGTAACATAATGAATTCTCATGTTGGGAAAAGCAAGCAGAGGGACAATAGGGGATTCTCTTTGACATCAAAGAGGGTGACCATTTCAAGACGCATTTGACAATTATACACAAAATATGAGTGACGAGCAAAGACTCAAGAATAATCTAAATCATTTGATAACTGAATGAGGATATGTCGAGGATCAATCAGCCCAATAGTTAAGACTCCCAAAACCTTTAAGCTATGGAAGAAAGATCTGATATTATTTAGAGTAGGGCGCCGTAAAGAGAATTTACCAACCAAAGAGAATTCAAAAGGATTAGCTAATTTCTCCACATCCTGGTCAGAACACATGATAGCCGGCAATCCATGAAAAGAGGTTGAAATTAAGTTAACCGAGGCATTAGAGTTAGGGATCTTACCTAAAAGAGCGTCCTTAAAGGACTTGACAGAAAGTGCATTAATGGATGCAATCGGATCCGTAATCGTGGTCGAGGTTAAAGCCTGCATCCAGAGGGCGGTTCAATTGCACGAAGAGCGATGCCTCCGACATTGAACGTTCCGGTGAGAATCACATAAGCAACCAAAAGTAGCGCAAACAAGCAGTAAAACAGTGATCACGATTGGGGTGGCCCGAAATGCGGCCAAACCATAGGGAATTGCATGGCAACACGATCGGGGTAGCCCAAAATGCAGCCAAACCACAGAGAATTGCATGGGAACACAATCGGGGTGGCCTGAAATGCGGCCAAACCGCAAAGAATAAGCACGAGAACACAAAATTGCCAGAGAAGGAGCGCAGTCGAGAGGGAGGTTTTAGATTTTTGAGTTTAGGCTTTAGGGTTTAGGTTTTAGTGATTTGTCTTTAGGGTTTAGAGTTTTTAGGGTTTAGGATTTAGGGTTAACTTAGGGTTTTGAGTTAGTTTAGAGTTTAAGGTTTAAGTTTTAGGCATATAGGGTTTAGGTTTTTTTAGGGTTTCTATATTTTAGGATTTCAACTTAGGGTAGGTTAGTGGTTTGTGTTTAGGGTTAGCTTAGGGTTTAGGATTTAGGGTTTAGGGAACTAAGTTTATGGTTGAGGGTTTAGGCTTCATTTTAGTTTTAGGGTTTAGGGGTCTAATGTTTAGGATTTAAGGTTTAGGGTTTAAGGTTTAGGGTTTTAAAGAAAAAAATTAGTAATCCACTGTTTAGGTTTTGTTTTATTTAATTTTTTAATTTTAATTTTTTTTATTTTATTTAGGTTTATTTTTATTTTAATTTGTTTTATTTATTTTAGGTTTATTTATTTTAGTTTAGGTTTTTTATTTTATTTTAGGTTTTATATTTTAATTTAGGTTTTATATTTTAGTTTAGTTTTTAGGTTTAAGTTTACATTAATGTTTATTTTTAGTTTAGTTTTATTTTTATTTTCCTTTATAGGTTTAGATTTTATTTTTTTTTTAGGGTTGGGTTTAGGTTTAATTTTTGGGTTAAGGTTTAGGGGTTTTTTATAGGATCAATAAATAATAAAATAAAACCTAAACCCTAAGCTAAAAAAAAAACCTAAACTTAAAATAAATAAAATAAAATAAACCAAACCCAAAACTAAAATAAATAAAAGCAAAACCTAAGACTAAAATAAACTAAACCTAAACCCTAAACTAGATAAAATAAAACAAACTAAAAATAAACCTAAACCAATACAAAAAATAAAACCTAAAATAAAAACCTAACACCTAAACTTAAAAAATTAAAATAGAAACCAAAACCTAAACCTAAAAATAAAAAATAAAACTAAACCTAAAAAAATAAGCATAAACCTAAACCTAAACCTAAAAAATAAACTAATTTAAAAAGCCTAAACTAAAATAAATAAACCCAAAATAAATAAACAAAACTAAATAAAAAATAAACCTAACTAAAAATAAAAAATAAAATAAACTAAAATAAATAAAAAATAAACTAAATAAACCTAAACCTACTAGTTTACTTAGTTTAAAAAAACTTTACCCTAAACCCTAAACCCTAAACCCTAAACCATAAACCATAAACCTACAACCCCAACCCTACTACCCTAAACCCTAAATCCTAAACCTTAAACCCTAAACCTTAACCTTTAAACCCTAAACTAAACCTAAACCCCAAACCTATTCCTAAACCTAAAACTAAACCTACACTCTAAACCCTAAAACCTAAACCCTAAAGCTCCCTAAATTAACCTAAGCCTGAAGCAACCTTAAACTATAAACACTAAACCCTAAACCTCAAAACCCTAAACTAGTAAACACTAAACCCTAAACACTAAAACCTAAACCTTAAAACCCAAAACCTAAACCTTAAACCTAAAACCTTAAACTAAAACCTAATAATAAATAAATAAAATAAAATAAAACCTAAACTAAATCCTAAACCTAAAAATAAAATAATATAAAAATAAAATAAAATAAAATAAATAAAAACCAAAACCTAAGAATAAAAAACCTAAATATAATAAAAAGTGGTTGGAAAATAAGAATAAAATAAACCTAAAATAAAATAAAATAAAAATTAAAGAAAAACCTAAATTTAGAGTTTTTATGGTTTAGGATTTAGGGTTAACTTAGGGTTTTGAGTTAGTTCAGAGTTTAAGGTTTAAGGTTTAGGGTGTAGGCTTTAGGGTTTAGGGTTTTTAGGCTTTAGGTTTAGTTTAGGGTTTAGGGTTTACTATTTTAGGATTTCAAGTTTAGTGTTTAGGTTGGGTTAGGGTGCCGCAGGGTTACCAGGTTTATAGGGTTTAGGATTTATGATTTAGGGTAGTAAGTTTATGGTTTAGGGTTTAGCCTTCATTTTAGTTTTAGGGTTTAGGGGTTTAATGTTTAGGATTTAAGGTTTAGGGGTTTTTTTAAAGAAAAAAAATTAGGTAATCCACTATGTTTAGGTTTTTTTTTTTTTAGTTTATATTTTTTTTATTTTAATTTATTTTTTTATTTTTATTTAGGTTTACTTTTTATTTTCATTTAGTTTGTTTTATTTATTTTAGGTTTATTTATTTTAGTTTAGGTTTTTTATTTTAGTTTAGGTTTATATTTTAGTTTAGTTTTTAGGTTTAAGTTTACATTTATGTTTATTTTTAGTTTAATTTTATTTTTATTTTCCTTTATAGGTTTAGATTTTTTTTTTATTTTTAGGTTTGGGTTTAGGTTTTTATTTTCTTATTTAGGTTTAGGTTTTACCTTTTTTACTTTAGGTTTATTTTTAGGTTTTATTTTTTAATTTATGTTTAAGTTTATTTTATTTTATTTAGTTTAGGTTTTAGGTTTAGTTTATTTTAAGTTTAGGTTTAAGTTAAGTTTATTTTAGTTTTGGTTTAGGATCATTTTATTTTCTTTATTTTAGGTTTAAGTTTTTTATTTTAGTCTAGGGTTTGGTTTTTTTTTAATTTATTTTAGATTTATATTTTAGGTTAAAGTTTTTGTTTAGTTTTTATTTGATTTTCTTTTAGGTTTATTTTATTTTTATTTTTTTAGTTTTTGTTTTATTTATCTTTTTTATTTTTAGGTATATTTTATTTTTTAGTTTGGTTTAGGTTCCTATTTATTTTATTTTAGTTTAGTTTTTATTTTTTGTTTTATTTCATTTTTAAGTTTAGGTTTAGGTTTAGGTTTTAGTTTAAGTTTTTATTTCATTTTATTTTTTTATTTTATTTTGGGTTAGGTTTTTTTTATTTCTTTATTTTTTTTAGGTTTTATTTTGTTTAGATTTAGGTTTTTAGGTTTTTAGGGTTTAGGGATTAGGGATTAGGGTTTGGGTTTCAGGGTTTAGGGTTTAGGGTTTAGGGTTTAAGGTTTTAGGATTTAAGGTTTAGGATTTAGGGTTTAGGGTTTAGGGTTTCAGGTTAGGGTTTATTTTTTTTATTTTTTTAATATTTTTGATTTTTAAGGTTTAGGGTTTGGGGTTTAGGGTTCAGATTTGAGTTTAGGGTTCAAGGTTTTTGGTTTTTTTTAATAGAGAAGAAATTTAGATTCAATATTTCTTATTTTTGATTTCATCAACCAAGTAACACACCAAGTTTTCTATGACACAAGTGATGACTTAAACAAAAAATGAACACACATAGAGCAAATAAAAAAATGCTAGATAACTAGAACTTCTCATCGAGACTCTTTATTTAGCAATGCAACTGAACCATGATATGTCGCTCTTCGCTTCTCTAGTTCCCATCTAACCCTCCCTCTTGTGTAGAGAGATCCATCATCATATCCCTGTTCTCTCTTTCTGCCACCACCACATTTGTAACCTCCGTCTCTCCTCCCGTCTCCATAACCACCCTTGCTCTTACCACCACCTCCATATCCACCAGTGCCTCGAGATCCCCCACCGCCACTATGATAACCGCCGCATTCGCCTTTGCCTACACTATCAGATCTAGACTAAGCTAGGTTGACGGTGATGTTCCTGTCATCAAAGACAAGCCCATTCTTAGGATTTGGGCTTAGGTTTAAGTTTATTATGTTTTAGGGTTTGGGTTTATTTTTTAATATATTTAGTTACTTTAGGTTTTGGTTTAGGTTTTGGAGTTTAGGATTTAGGGTTTAGGTGGGTTTAGGTGTGGTGATAGGGTTTGATTTTGTAGGGTTTTTGTGGTCATGTAGGGTTTAGGTGTGGTATGGTGGGTTTAGGGTTTAGAGTTTTATGGTTTAGGGTTTAGGGGTGGTTTAGAGAGGTTTAGGTTAGTGGCCCAGTGTGGAGTGAGAGGTTAGTTTAGGGATTAGGGTTTTTCAATTTTAATAAAAAATTTTAAATATTAAGTCAACTGACTGTTTATTTAGTTTATTTATTATTTATTTAGTTTATTTTATTTTTATTTTGATTTAAGTTTATTTTATATTTTATTTAGTTTAATTTATTTATTTTAGTTTAGGTTTTTTATTTATTTTAGGTTTAGTTTATGTTTTATTTTATTTTATTATTTTATTTTATTTAGGTTTTTTTATTTATTTTATTTTTATATTTTATTTAGTTTAGGTTTAGCTTTTTAGGTTTTAGGGTTTAGGGTTTAGGGTTTAGGGTTTATAGTTTTAGGGTTTATGGTTTTAGGGTTTATGGTTTAGGGTTAGGATTTAGGGTTTAAGGTTTAGGGTTTAGTGTTTAGACTTTAGGGTTTAGGGTGTTTAGGGTTTAGGGTTTAGTTGGCCAATTGAAGGTGATTGCAGGCTTTGCTTTTATTTAGGCCAACTTCAATTTGGGCTAAGTAGGTCAATTGGGTTCAATTGGGTCCAATCATGGCTTTAGTCTAGTTCAACAATCAATTTGGAATGAACTTGAGCCATTGGTTGCAATCAATTTAGTTTATATTTTGATTTGACCCAATTTAGTCTTTCGGGTCAATTTGGATCAACTTGGGTCAAGAGGGCCAATTGGATTTGATTTGACTCAATTGAAGGTGAAGTCATTTTCTAATATTGATTTTGATTTGGCATGAATCATTGGTTTCAAATGATTTGGCTCAGGTTACAATTTGGCTAGTTTGGGTTCATATAGGTTAAGGGATTGACCTAGTCAAATGACCAAGTTGACTTGGTTTGACCCAATTTGTGGAAATTGATCAACCTAGGGTGATCAACAATCATGATGGGAGGTTGTGATGGGCTTGGTTCAATTCAATTTGGGTAGGATTAGAATTTGGCTCAAATAGGTCAAATTGGTGGCTTTGGGTCAAGTGGACTAATTGGGTTTATTTAGCTTGATTTTGGGTTGAGTTTTATTTAGTTGAGTTTATATATGGATTTGGGATTGATATATAAATTCAATTGCAATTAGCTTGGGTTCAAATAGATTTAGGTTCATTTGAACATTTCAAGTCAGAAGGGTTAAGTTGGGTTTGACTTGGGTTGATTTCAATTTGGCTTGATGATTATAGATTTCATTTATATTTGTGAATATGATTGAAGGTATGATTGATTCATGAAAAAATCAATTGAATTTGGATTTTGGAATGAAGGAATTTGGCTAAGTCCATGGAGTTGAGTCATGTAGATTAAGTTTGGATTTTGATTTTGTTTGATTTAGTTTTGGTGATTTAAATGTATATTTCAATTAAATTTGTGATTATTATTGAAAACATGATTGATTGTGAGAAAATCAATTGAGTTTAACTTGATTTGATTAAGATTTGCCAAGTCCATGGGGATCATATGGCTTAGGAAGGGTTTTGATTTAATTTGATTTAGTTTGATTTAGTTTTGATCATTTGAATGTAGATTTGATTTAAATTTAGGAAGATAATTGAAGATATAAATTGATTATGAGATAATCAATTGAATTTGGATTCATTTGGATTAAGATTTGGTTAAGTCCATGGGATAGATCAGATGCTTAGGAAGGGTTTCAAGTTTGGATTTGATCATGGGCTTCAATCATTTAGTTTTTTAATTTGGGTTTGGATTTGGATTTGAATTAGATGTTTGTATTGAACTTGAGGTTTGGTTTGAGAAGGTGAACTTGGACTAGATTTTGGTTGTAGGGTGATCTCATGGTCAAAAGTAGAGAAAAGGAAGACCATCCATCTCTTTTACTTGTGAGTAATTTTTGAACAGTTAAGATAATTTTATCTCAAATTGAACTCCTTAAAGTGTGCATTCAAAGTAGCTTCAGTGAAATTTCTTGAGTCTGTTGTCTAACACCAGGAATCAAAATTGATCCGGAGAAGATCAAGGCGATATTAGAAATGCCACCCCCTGAAAGTTTAACTCAACTCAAATTATTCCAAGGGTGGTTGGCGTATCTGAGAAGCTTTATATACAACCTATCAGGAAGATGTCAGCCATTCTCAGGACTTATCAAAAAGGATGTCGAGTTCAAGTAGGATGATAAGTGTGAGCATGCCTTCGAAGACATCAAGCATTACCTGATGATGCCACCGGTTCTAGTAGCCCCTAACTCAGGCATGCCACTCATACTTTACACTGTTGCACTATGAGACTCCCTTAGTAAATTTGTTCACCCAAGCCAATGACGAAGGGAAAGAAAATGCACTCTACTACCTCATTTGATGTCTAATCCCTACTGAGGCTAATTATCCACTCATTGAGAAGCATTGCCTAGCTTTAATCTTTGCATCCCAAAAGCTACAACACTATATGCTTCTTCATAAGGTGAACTTAATCTCTAGGATCAATCCACTACAGTATCTTATGATACAGCAAAAGTTATCTAGATGGTTGGCAGGATGGTCCATGATCCTCTCGCAGTTTGACATTACCTTCATACCCCTTCATGCAGTGAAAGGATAAGAGCTAGCAGATTTCATAGCAGCACACCCACATCCTACTAACTCTTTGCTTGTGATGATCTCCCCGATGAACAAATCATGAACTTAGGGGACACTAGCATTCACCACTAAAAAATGTACTTTGATGGTGTGGCTTCCTCTCAAAGAGGAGAAGAACCACAATCTACTATTCCAGGAAAGGCAGGGGTAGGAATAGTTCTCTTAACTCCAGACCGTGATGTGATGAGATTCTCATATCATATGTCCAATCCTTGCACCAACAATAAAGTTGAATATGAGGCTTTGATTGCTAGTTTGGCGTTAGCTGTTACTCTAAGCATCTAGAACATCAACATCTTCACAGATCCTCAACAAGTTATCAACCAAATTGTTGGGTCCTATAATGTTATAAAGCCCAAGCTCCATAAATACCACAAGTACACCAAAGAATTGTTGGACCAAATCCCAGAGGTTACCATTTATAAGATTCCTCGAGTACAAAATTCCATAGCGTATGCTTTATCCAAGCTACCCAAGGAGTTGGCATGTCCGGAGGATGAGTCCATATCAGTAAAGGTCCAACATAGACAAGTCTAATCCCTTATTGATATTGAAATCATCAAAAAGTACTCTCTTTAAGGGGAGGTTGCCATTGCCAAGAAGGAGAAGAAGTTAGATTGGAGGTAACGATTCATGGATTACCTAAATAAAGGCAAAATACCTCAAGAGAAGTCCCAAGCCTATCAGATGAAGCAGAGAGCACTTTCCTACATTCTTGTTGATGGTGTCTTATATCAATGGTCTTTCGATCATATGTGGTTACATTATCTAGACAAGCATGAAGACCGTAAGATTATGACTGAGGTACACTCAGGATTATGTGGAGCCAACCAATTCGGTCCAAAGATGAAAGACAAGATCAAGAGACTAGGATACCACTAGCCATCAATGATCAAAGATTGCATGGATATAGTTAGGCGATGCCACCAATGTCAAATACACTGTATGGTCCTACACAAACCAGAGAGGCCACAACTTAGCATGTGCTCTAATTTTTTAGGAACCATATCATTTATAGGTTCGGAGTGCCTCGACATATTATATATGATAATGGTATCGCATTCAAGAGCACTGAGATCAGAAACTTTGCTCGAAGACACAACATAGATTGTAGATAACCTACCATCAACTACTCAAAGGCAAATGGCTTAGCAGAAGCGAGCAACAAAACTCTCATCCAAATACTAAAGAAGACACTCGACAATAACAAGTGATAGTAGCATGAGAAGTTAGTTGAAGTCTTGTGGGCCTACCGCACCATATATAGAACTCCAACTTAGTCTACTCCTTTCTCCTTAGTGTATGGTTCCGAAGCCATTCTTCCATTAGAAGTCCAACTCCCATCACTAAGGATAATTGTAGGTGGCAAGATCACAGTAGAGCAGAACACCAAGTTGTGGTTAAAAGAGCTCAAAGGTTTGGAGGAGAGACGCTTGTGGTTATGCCAAAACCTCAAGTTGTACAAAGCTAAAATGATTCAAGCTCACAACAAGTTGGTCTATCTTAGAGCTTTTAAGTAGGAGAGCTTATTTTAGTTCTGAGGAAACTGATTGTTGTCCGTCGTAAGATGGGAGGAAAGTTTGAACCCACTTGGGAAGGCCTTTTTGCAATAGAGAAGGCCTAATAAGGTGGATCTTATCAGTTTATTAATTAGAAGGGAGAGTCCTTAATGCTTCTAATCAACAGGCTCTACTTAAAGAAATATTATAAATCATGTTTAAAAATAATTATCATCAATGAAAATTACATTTCAAATTCAATCTCTTCCTTATTAAAAGTATTCTTGTTTACAAATCTATGATGATGTGTTTAGGTTAGGTGTAAGGAACTCGAGCAGTGTCCTATCCTTCATCGACACAACACAAACACAAACTACACAAAAAACATATCAAAAATATATATCTTTTATCTCGGCCTACTCTGAATTGAGATAATGCCCTTAGTGGCACTCACTCAGTAGCTGCTCTTGGTCGAGCTGATGTGCTACCCTACTAGTGTGTCACCCTAGTGGTCTTCTTGCTTTGGAGGATGTAAGTCTGATATGGATTCCTTCCTTACTTGGTCATTGTACACCAATGGGCACCTTGTTAGTTTGGTAGGCCTTACTTCATGGCTAGTAAGCTACCTCATGTTCGCTTCATTTAAGAGGATGTGAGTCTGCTATGCTTTCTTCTTGGAATAGCCTTCGTTTACTAACTGGGTCGAGTATATTCGATGTTTAGGATAAGTCCCCTAATGGCTCCTTCTCTCCTCACTACTTCAGGTTTGGGTCCAGTCCTTCCATGGGGCTCCCCGCTTCGTAGTTGCTCTTGGTCAGATAACATCTATCACGCTGATGATTGACTATTCTTATGACCAGTTCTGCTTGGAAAGTTGTAAGCCTACATGCTTTCTTTCCTGATTGATCATTGCACGCCGATGAGCACCTTATGTTGGTTGGTTCTCACTATGCTTACAGATACACCACTCATGCTAATGGATACACCTTAGGTTGGTTAGTTCTCGCACCTTAGGATACACTACTCATGGTAGATGTAAGTGTAATTTTCTTCTTGAGTTGGCCACCGCATTCTATAGGCTTTCTTTTCGGGCTCGTGATAAGGCCCCTAACACTTCCCACACTATATTTGGATCACGTCTTTTGTGACCTCATTTAGACACTACTTGAGTTACTATCAGATTGGACAGTTCCACTTTTTTAGTAACCACCCCTGTAGTTGGAGAATCCATCCTATTGATGTGCAGAATTTCCCTTCATCTAGTAAATTTGAGATAGGTCAAGGCCGATGTTGACCTCACTTTTGGAGTGAGCTCTCAACTTTCTCATTATAGATCTAGGACTCTTATAGACACTAAGATCTCTTTAGTCTTAAGACACTTATAGTGATTAGGTGAACACTTAACCTAAGCCTAAAGATTTAGAAGAGTTAGCCATAGGAATAGGTTATGCCTTAGGCATTTAGGAAGATTTGCCTACCCTATAGCCTAAAACCCAATCCTTACTTCCTTCTTCAAACTAAACTTCCAAATTAAATTTAAAATCAAATTCCAAATTCAAATCAACCTCAATTCAATTGATTTTCTAAAATTTCCAATCAAGTTCAAATTAAATTCCAAATCAAATCCAACTGCAAATGATTGAAACCTAAAATCAAAATCAAATTTCTAAATCCCTTCCTAAGCCATATGAACCACCTTCATATGCATAGCCAAAACCCCCTTTAAACCAAATCAAACTTGATTGATTTCTTTAAAAATCAATCATTTCTTCATTTATATACACAAATAGAAATGAAATCTAAATTCAAACCATTCAAATCAAATCAAATCAAACCAAATCAAGATTTTTCTTAAGCCATATGGACTTACCTCTATAAGCTTAATCAAATCTCAACCCTAATCAACCCAAACTCAATTGATTTCTTAATAAATCAATCATTCCTTCATTTATATTCATAAATATAAATGAAATCCACCCTCTAATAACCAAAAATAAATCAAATTAAATCAATCCCGTACTTAAGCCCTTTTGACCTAAATCCTTAAGCTTGGTCAAATTTGCTTCCAAATCAAACCAAACTCAGGTGATTTTCTCATGATTCATTTATATCTTCATTTATATTCATAAATATAAACAAAATATAAATCCAAATAGCCAAAATCAAACCCAAATCAAATCAAATTTCCAATTTTAGCCTTTCTCTTAAACTTAGCTAAATGATACCCAAATCAATTCAAAACCATGGTTTTCTTCATGATTCAATCATTCCTTCAATCATTATTCCAAATATAAACACAAACTATAATTATCAAAACAATTCTAAGTCAACTCAAATTAAACCCATG
Organism: Cymbidium sinense; assembly: GCA_021442155.1. Taxonomy (NCBI): domain Eukaryota; kingdom Viridiplantae; phylum Streptophyta; class Magnoliopsida; order Asparagales; family Orchidaceae; genus Cymbidium; species Cymbidium sinense. The sequence continues at coordinate 64,032,399 of CM038214.1, read as the reverse complement.
TTGACCACTTTTGACTTGAAATTATCATATGAACCAAAATCCATTTGACTCCAAACCAATTGCAATTGGATTTATATTTCAATCCTAGGCTCATATGTTAGTTCAACTAAACTTGAATCAAGCCAAAACCAAACCAATTGACCCATTTAAGTCCACTTGACCCAAAGTGACCTAAAGACCCTTTTTGAGCCAAGTTCTAATCCAACACAAATTGGATTGAACTAAGCCCATCCAAACCTCATATCATGATCATCATCCTAGGGTGATTAACTATCTTGCACTGGGTAAAACCAAGTCAACTTGGTCCTTTGAGCAAGTCAATCTTTAGCCCAAATGAAACACAAACTAGCCAAAACCTATCATATACCAAATTAATTGAAACTATTGATTCAAACCAATGCATAATCAATGACTAAACATGACCAAACCTTCAATTGAGCCAAACCAAGTCCAATTGTTCATTTGACCTAAGTTGACCCAAATTGGCCTAAAAAGCCAAAATGGGTCAAATCATGATTTTGATCTAAATTGATTACAACCAATGGCTCAAGTTCATTCCAAATCACTTATTGAACTTGACCAAAGCCATGATTGAGCCCAATTTGAACAATTGGTCAACTTGACCCAACCTAGTCCAAATTGACCTAAAAGGTCAAACCAAACCAAAGCCTAAAATCATTTTCAATCAGCCAATTGAACATGAACCAACACCTAACCCAACCTAATTTGGTCAAATTACTCAAATTGGTCAACTTAGCACATTTGACCTATTTGAATCCAAATGAGCCAAAAATCAAACCTATGCCAAATTAATCAAAACCACTTGAACCTAAACTCTTGAAATCATCATTTAAACCTAACCTAAGTCTTGGTTTGACCTAATTTGACCAATTGGTCAACCCAACCCAACCTAACCCAAATAAACTCATTTTAACCAAATGAAGCCAAATCACCCAAAACCAACCCATAGAATCCTAGGAGCTTGACAAACCCAACCCAAACCAGTCCTAGTTCACTCCCAAATCAGCCCAAATCCATAGTGGACCCCACCCAAGGGGATTAGCCATTGGACACACCCCATTTATATTGGATTCTACCATAAGAGGCAAAGTCCATTTTCTCCTATCATGGCAGCCATCCAATTGCCAAATAAGGTATTCCTAAACCCCCCTAGCCCAATGTTAGCTAGCTTAGCACTTGCCATGGACTAAGGGAAACAAACTAAGACACTTCACTCATGGTCGAACCCCATGGGCAAAAGGAAGGACCAAGCCAACCCAATCTCCCCATATTTTGCCTTGAGCTCCCTGCCTTAGCTTCCTCCACTCCTGGCGAGCCACATGGAGCTCACAGTGACCTCTCTGATGCCTCGATTGTGGTGAATTGGCAAAATTTTAGGGATAGATCTCGTCCATCCATCACACATAATTTCAGGGTATACTCCCTTAATTTGAGCGGCAATTGTAACAATTTGCACTGTGAGTTTTCCCTAAGAATTTTTGAAACTCCTTAGAGCCTACCCAAAGCCTCTCAGAGCTCCTATGATTAGAATTCTCCATTCCCGTGCACAGCTGAGATATGGCATCTTTCCTTTGATTCAAACTCCTCCCTTACTCAACCAAACCTCAATTAAACATACCAACACCATCACAACACCTAGTCGAGCAATGCCAAACCATTTCCCAAGCTTCCAAACCACCAGAAGCCATACTTCAATCAAGACTGAACGCCAAAAGGGAGGAGCTTGGTCCATAAAGCAAACCATATTGTGCTCATCCGAGCTTCTTTTCTACCAAGCGAAGCTACCTCAATCATTGGAACCACCGATCACAAGCTCCGGTGAGGTAATTTCTCAAAACTAATCCTTAAATGAAAATGTGTTGTTCCTTTTCCAAGAAAACTTGCATTTGAGCCCATCCTAACCGTTAGATCCTTGTGGATCCTTCGTGAGAACGTGTGGGTTGAGTTTGGAGTGGATCCGAGCTCAAGTGAGCTTGGATCGAGTGACTTAATGCAGACGAACTTCATCGTTCATCAGTTGTAGAAAGATGGATCATGGGTCATCCATTCTGCATTATTGGAATGGATGGCTATGATCAAATCATGTAGAATCCCCCTTTATTTCTTTCTTAACTATGGGATTTGATTGTAGTCGTCTGATCTTAGATCGAACGGTGTACAGGAAAGCGTGTCCACCCCAATCTGAGTTAACCTCATAATTTAACAACTTATATACCCTATCCCATCATGCCACATGAAAATCGCATGCCATTTCAATAGCCGCATGGTACTGATGGGATTAAGGATTAATTAGGGCTATTTTAATTAATTTTTAAGACTGAAACTTCCTAAAATCATAACTAATCTTGGAAAAATTTTAAAATATTAAATGAGGGCTCATTTTAAAGATATTTTAGAGTTCAATCCAAGAATGTTATTGTTAATTAATTTTAAATAGTAATTTTTGCTTAATCAAGATTTAATAAAAAATTTAATTATCCTAATTACTCATTGATTAACTAACCAATTAATTTCAAAATTTCCAGAGATGTTTAGTGGGATGACCTCTGCCTCCCCTATGTTTCTTGGGATTGGATAGTTAATTAAGGAAATTAATGGATTAAGCCTTAATTACTCTCTAACCTTAATTAATGATAATTAAGGAAATCAATGGATTTACAAATCCAAAGGGATAGTCTACTGACTGTGAGGTAGAGCTAACCAACCTAATGGGTGCCTTTCAGTGTGCAATGGTTAAGTTAGGAAGAAAGCTTGTAAACTTACATCTTCCTAAACAAAGAACCACTAGAGTGATCGGTTGCTTGCACAACAAATCAAACCTGACCTAAGGCTGCTCATCGGTGTGCGATGGTCGTGCTGGAAAGACTACGTAATAAACTTATATCTTCCAAAGAAAGTATGACTGTCGGGGTGACTCGTTGGTGGAACTATAAGTCTAACATAACTAAAGGGCGATTATTCAGAGAGTGCCGACCCGAGGACTTATCTCAACTCAAAAGTAGTCAGGAAATTCCTATAGGGAGTTTTGCTAACACTACCCTAAAAATAGGATGTCTGCTTAGGAAAAGGTACCGCTGGGGGTTTTCCTCCTAATTAATAAGAGAATATATATATATATATATATATGTTTTATTATTTTGTTTGTGTGGACCCTGTTGGTGTGTGAGGGACCACTGAGAATCTCATATCTAGTCCTATCTCTACTATCGGACCAAAGGAGAATTTGTATATCTGTAAGACAAATTCTTTAACAATAGGGGTGGCTACTAAGAATGGGGGACTGTCTAATCCAAAAGTAACTAGGGTAGGTCTAAATGGGGTCGCTAAGGATGTGGAATATCTCCAATCTATGTTATGTCTCTCAACAAAGCTATTGATTTCAATGCACTTGAATGCAATACCATTATCAGATATATTTTTTCAAGGAACCCCAAACTAATACACAATATGGTTTCTAAAAAACTAGAGTACATGCTCAGCTGTGACCTATCTGAGTGGGATTACCTTCACCCACTTAAAAAAGTATTCAGTGGTATTTAGAATGAATCGGTGACCCTTAAAAGAAGGAGGATCGATCGGACCCACTATGTCAGTAGCCCAACACTTAAATGGTCGTGAGGCCAGTGTAGAATGTATAATGTTGAATGGTTGGTGTAAGACCACACCGTGTACCTGACATTGGTGGCATCTCCTAGCTACGTCCATGTAGTCTGTGATCATTAAGGGCCAGCAGTATCGTATTTTCTTGATCATGGCTTTCATCTTCAGACAAGATTGATGTGCTCCACATCAACTTGAGTGTACCTTAATCATAATATTATAAGCTTCATGTTTGACATAATAATGTAACCACATATGATCGAAAGACTGTTGGTATAAGGTGCCATTCACAAGAGCATACGAGAGAGCTCTCTGCTTTTTCTAATGTGCTAGGGACTTCTCTTGAGGTTGTTTTCTTGTATGTAAGTAATCCATTAATGGTTTCCTCTAATTTGACTTGTCATCTTATAGGGAGTTTTGCTAACACTACCCTAAAAATAGGATGCCTGCTTAGGAAAAGGTACCGCTGGGGGTTTTCCTCCTAATCAATAAGAGAAGATCTATATATATATATATATATATATATATATATATATATATATATATATATATATATATATATATATATATGTATATATATATCTATATATATATATATATATATATATATATATATATATATATGTTTTATTATTTTATTTGTGTGGACCCTGTTGGTTTGTGAGGGACCACACTGAGAAGAATCTCATATCAGCCTAGTCCTATCTCAGACTTACTGGACCAAAGGAGAATCTGTATATCTGCAAGACAAATTCTTTAACAATAGGGGTGGCTACTAAGAATGGGGGACTATCTAATCCAAAAGTAACTAGAGTAGATCTAAATGGGGTCGCTAAGGATGTGGAATATCTCCAATCTATGTTATGTCTCTCAACAAAGCTATTGATTTCAGTGCTCTTGAATGCAATTCCATTATCATATATAATTTTTTGAGGCACCCCAAACTAATACACAATATGGTTTCTAAAAAAATAGAGCACATGCTCAGCTGTGACCTATCTGAGTGGGATTACCTTCGCCCACTTAAAAAAGTATTCAGTGGTATTTAGAATGAATCGGTGACCCTTAGAAGAAGGAGGATCGATCGGACCCACTATGTCAGTAGCCCAACACTTAAATGGTCATGAGGCCAGTGTATAATGTAGAATGTTAGATGGTTGGTGTAAGACCACACCGTGTACCTGACATTGGTGGCATCTCCTGGCTACGTCCATGCAGTCTATGATCATTAAGGGCCAGTAGTATTGTATCCTCTTGATCATGGCTTTCATCTTCAGACCAGATTGTTGTGCTCCACATAAACTTGAGTGTACCTCAATCACAATATTATAAGCTTCATGTTTGACATAATAATGTAACCACATATGATCGAAAGACCGCTGGTATAAGGTGCCATCCACAAGAGCGTACAAGAGAGCTCTCTACTTCTCCTAATGTGCTAGGCACTTCTCTTGAGGTTGTTTTCCTGTATGTAAGTAATCCATGAATGGTTTCTTCTAATTTGACTTGTCATCCTCCCCCCCCCCCTCCCCTTCAAGAGAAGTCTATCGATGAGTTCAGCATCAATAAGGGATAAGACTTGTCTATTTTGGACCCTTATTAGTATGGACTCATCTTCCGAACATGCCAGCCCTTTGGCAAGCTTGGCTAATGCATATGCTACTGCATTTTATCTACGAGGGATCTTGTAGATGGTAACCTCTGGGATTTGGGCCAACAACTCCATGGTATACTTATGATAATGATGGATCTTAGGCTTCAGAACCTTGTAGGACCCAATGATGTTTGTGATAACTAATTGAGAATCCCTGAAGATGTTGATGCTCTGGATGCATAGCATAATGAATAATTCCAGACTAGTAATCAGAGCCTCATATTTGGCTTCATTGTTAGTGCATGGATTGGACAGATGATATGGGAATCTTATCACATCATTGTTCAGAGTTAGAAGGACTATTCCTACCCCTTCCATTCCCAAAATAGTAGATCATGGTTCTTCTCCATTTTAAAAGGAAGCTGCACTATCAAAATACATCTCCCAACGGTGGATGCTAGTGTCCTCTAAGTTCATGATTTATTCATTGGGGAGGTCATCACTAAGCAGAGAATCAATAGGAAGTGCATGTGCTACTAAGAAATCTGCTAGTGTCCATCCTTTTACCACACGAAGGGGTACAAATGTGATATCAAACAATGATAAAATCATGGAACAAGGTGCCAACCATCCGAATAGCATTAGCCATGTCATGAGATATACATTGGAATGATCCTAGATATCATATTCACCTTATGAGAAAGCATGTAATGTTGTAGCTTTTAGGCTGCAAAGATTAAAGTTAGGCAGTGCCTTCCAATAGGTGGGTAGTTTGCCTCAACAAGAATTACATGACAACTGAGTTAGTAAAGTGCATTCTCTTTCCCTTCGTCATTGGCTTGAGCCAACAAAGTGCTAAGGGAGTCATCTAATGCAGCGATATATAATATCAATGGCATGTCAGGGATATGGGCTCCTAGAATTGGCGGCGTCATTAGGTAGTGCTTGATATCTTCAAAAGCATGCTAGCACTTATTATCCCACTTGAACTTATCATTATTTTTGACAAGTGTTGAGAATGGTTCGCATCTTCCTAATAAGTTGGATTTAAAGCATCTTAGATACACCATCCGCCCTTGGAATGATTTGACCTGAGTTAAACTTTTAGTGGGTGGCATTTATAAGATAGCCTTGATCTTCTCTGGGTCGATTTCTATTCCCCGATGTCGGACAACAAACCCAAGGAATCTCTCTGAAGGTACTCCAAATGCACACTTTATGGGATTCATTTTGAGGTTATATTATCTTAACCATTCGAAAACTACTCTCAAGTCAAAAAGATGGTCTTCCTTTTCTTTACTTTTCATTACAAGATCATCATTGTAACATTCAACCTGATGATGGATGAGTTCATTGAAGATCCGAGTCATGGCCCGCTGGTATGTAGCACTAGCATTTTTAAGGCTGAAAGACATGACCTTATAACAATAGATTCTGATCGGGGTCTGAAAAGCAGTATTTATTCTCATCCTCGGGGGTCATCTTAATTTCGTTATAGCCAAATGACCCATACATGAAAAAGAATACTTCATGAGATGAGGCAATGCCTACCATCAACTCTGGTATAAGAAGTGGGAACTCATCCTTAGGACATGCCTTATTAAGATCCCTAAAATTGATGCATATGTGAATTTAACCATTCTTTTTCTTAATTAGAATGATACTGACCAACCAAGTGGGATATTTTTCTTCTCAGATAAAGCCAGCATCAGCCAATTTCTTAATTTCAGAAATGACCTGCTGCTCAATCTCTAATTGCATGCATCTAGGAGCTTGCTTGATAGGGTTAGCATTAGGATCTATTGCTAGTTTTTAGACTACTACGTTAGGAGATAAACTAAGCATTTCTTCATAACTCCATGCAAAGAAGTCCTTAAACTCAGTAAATAGCCTAACTAAGTTATTAGTTTCTTCTTCAATCAACAAGGATTTGATGTATGTAGGGCATGAATTTTCTTCTATTTCTATGTTGATTTCTTTGAGTTCATCAATGGTTGATCTGATTTTTTCTTCAAACTCTGGTAGTGCATCTTTGACATCAAGCTCATTTGGATCATCAGAATTTTCTAAACTTACCTCCTCATAAGAGTTAGCATGATTTGAAAAGAACCTCGACTCCAAATGATTGGTGATGACTAGAAAGCTTGTCATCATCATTTGGACCCACTATGCCGAATCCTAGTCCTAGTCTTGATTGAAAATATCTGCTTTGGTTATCCCATAACCTTTTAAAGTAATCTGATCTGTGTTTAGACCAAGTATGTGGGATTAATCCCTTCTTTGTTAAGTTAATAACATAGGGCAAATACCAATCAAAAGGTATTTGTATTAAATCTTTATATGAATCATCCTCAAGTTCTGCATCAGCTTCCTGACTTGAGGATGATGCTCCCAACAAAAATCTCTTTGGCTTGACATTTTTGAATGACTTGGGGGGGGGCCTTCTTAACTACCAAACCTTCAACTTTCTTGGATGAAAGTGAGGTAAGAGCTAAGGTTCCCAACTACTGCGTGAATGTTCTACATAATAATGATTAAAATACATTCGTGCTTTGCTTGGAGGCCTAGTCTTCATTGCTATCTGGCTTGAATGTCACCTCCAAAGGGACCTGTTGAGAGGGGTTGGTTGGCATGCTAACCACATGAGACTCATCCTTTGAACTAGACTCTAAGTCTATGTGGATAGCGGGGGTACTCCTGTGAGGTGGAACAAAGCTCTTATTGGCTAGCCATCAGCAAGAAGGCTTCAACTTCTGGAATTGCCTCTAGATCTGACTCTTCCTCTACCTGGTGGGGGTTGAGTCATCCTACCCATGTGTTCATATGGAGGAACAAACTATGGGTGGAATCCAACTTTAGGCTTTACTTCTTCTTCAGTGTCCAATTCTCACTCACTTGTACTCTTATTTTCTTTTTCTTTTTTATTTTCCTTTTCTTCTTCTTATTCTTCCTTTTCTTTTTATTTTGTTTCTTTTTCTTTTATTCTTGAACTTTCATCAAGTTTGCGAGAATAAACTTTTTGATTTTGAGGAAAATAGTAGGTTGCATCCTCATATATCTCGACCTCTCTAACTGAGAATGGATTCAAGTCTCCTTTAGAATAAACTTTTTTATTTTCCTTTTCTTCTTTGAAACTTGATGCACTAATGTAATGAGGATGGAACCATGTTGTTTCCATGTATTCAAGGCTAATCAGGCAAAGTAGTGAAGGATGTATATGTATCAATTATGTAGAACTTATCTCCTATCTTCGAGTCATCTATCTCTAATGGCAACACTATGGAGCCTAAAGCCTTCTTGCCTTGCTCATTGAATCCTCTCAACATCATCCGATCTCCTCAAAGTTTAGAGATGTCAATCATCATGTAGGAAAGGTTCTTTAGACTCATAATATTTATTAATACACCTGGATCAACTAATAATCTGGAGAGTCTAAATCTTCCCATGTCCACTGTGATGTAGAGGAGATGGTTTTGCTCAGTTGTCCCCAAAAGAAGGTCTTCATCATTGAATGAAACTCCACAGGCTTCTTTTGAATAACATGCCTCCTCTCTGATAGCAGTCAGCTGAGCTAAGAATATTTCTAGATCAAGAAGGACTTTAATCAATGACTCACTCATCTCTTTGGATAAGATAAGGGCATCATATATGCTTAGTTTCACTGGCAACTTTTATAGGTGAGCGAGGACATTGTAGTCAACTCTGGGCTAGTCCTCCATAAGCATATCCATTGGTGGAGCATCTTATGGAGCGGCTTCTTGATCGCTAGAACTAATGACTTGCTTACCCTTATCTTGAGGAGCTACCCTAGGAGTTAGAACTTTGCCACTATGAAGGTTTACTTTAATGACTTCATGAGATGGTTTAGTGAAAAGTTCTACCTACTCATCTGGTTCACCTACAGCTTCTCCTATAAGATCATCATAGTCGGATGACTCCAAATCAATCTCAATGGGTGAACCTGAATGATTTAAGAATAGGTAATCTATTTTTAATAAGAAGAAGAAGAGTGATCAAAAGTAGTGTTATTATTAATTAGACTTACAGAGCTATCTGTAGGACTAAAATTAGACAGATCATCGAAAGTGATACAAATGTAAGTGGAATCAGTTCATTTCATTGATTTCTTAGATTTAGATGGAGGTACAAAATAGAAATATAGTAAAGTAAGTAAAGTGAGGGATTTGGCACCCCCTCCATTGATACAATACGACTTCTAGAAGTAGAGCTGGCTGGAGGAACTATAGCTGCAACTGTGGGAGGAATGCTGAAATCGACCGGTGTCATTTATCGCTCGAATTTAGGGGGTATACCTCTCAATTGTACTTGATGGACAGATGGGATAGCATCCAAAAATTCAACTGATTGGCCACCATCGAGTCATTGGAGGGTTCACCGTCAGTTCCACTTGGCACGTCCTACTTGGAGGAAGTGGTGGCAGGAGACTCAAGGCTTGATATGGAGAGATTGTGTGGGATTGATCTTTGCCTTTGCCCATGGGGTTCGACCATGAGAGGGAGTGGCTTGGTTTGATTCCCTTGGTCTTTGGCAAGAGCTAGGATGGCTTAGGGTGGGCTAAGGTGGCCTAGGAGTTCCTCATTGGGATGTTTGATGGCTGCCATGGAAGAGTCAAAGGGGACTTTGGCTCTTGCAAAAAGAATCCAATGCAAATGAGCTTGTCTAATGGTCAATTCCCTTGGGTTGGGTCCCACATGGACTTGGGCTGGTTTGGAGCTGACCTAGTGTCCATTTGGTTTAGGTTAGGTTAGTCACCAAGGTTCCATAAAGTGGCTTTGGGTGATTTGGCTTAATATGGTCAAAATAGGCTCATTTGGGTTGGGTTAGGTTGGGTTGACCAAATGGTCAAATTGGATAAAACCAACACTTGGGTTAGGTTCATATGATGATTTGGGATATTTTGGTTCAATCAATTTTGATCAATTTGTCTTAGGTTTGATTTTGGCTCATTTGGATTCAATTAGGTCAAATAGGCCAAGTTGACTAATTTGACTAATTTGACCAAATTGGGTTTGGTTAGATGTTGGCTCGAGTTCAATTGGTTGATTGAAAGTAATTGTAGGTTTTGGTTTGGTTTAATATGGATTTTGGCCAATTTGACCCTTTAGGCCAATTTGGGCTAGGTTGGGTCAAGTTGACCAATTGGTCAAATTGGGCTCAATCATGGCTTTAGTCAAGTTCAATAAGTGATTTGGAATGAACTTGAGTCATTGGTTGCAATCAATTTGGATCAAATCATGATTTGACACCATTTTGGCTTTTTAGCCTAATTTGGGGCAACTTAGGTTAAATGGCCAATTCTGCTTGGTTTAGCTCAAGTGAGGGTTTGGTCATGTTCAATCATTCATTATGAGTTAGTTTGAATCAATGGTTTCAATCAATTTGGTATATGGTGGGTTTTGGCTAGTTTGGGTTTCATTTGGGCTAAATGTTGACTTGGTCAAAGGGCTAGGTTGAATTGGTTTAACCCAATTCAAGATAATTGATTAACTTATGATGATTGTTGATCATGATATGGGGTTTGGATGGACTTAGTTCAATCCAATTTGGGTTGAATTAGAACATGACTCAAAAAGGTCTTTTAGGTCACTTTGGGTCAAGTTGACCTAAATGGGCCAATTGGCTTGATCATGGCTTGATTGAAGTTTACTTGAACTCACATATGGACTTAGGATGGAAATATAAATCCAATTGCAAGTGGTTTGAAGCTCTATAGGTTTTGGTTCGTATGATAATTTCAAGTAAAACAAGGCTAACTTGGGTTTGACTTGGGTTGACTTGGATTTGGTTTAATAAATATAGTTTGTGTTTATATTTGGAATAATGATTGAAGGAGTGATTGAATTATGAAGAGATCCATGGGTTTTGAGTTGATTTCGATATCATTTAGCGAAGTTCAGGAATTTGGCTAAAAGGGCTAAAATTGGGAATTTAAATTGATTTGGGTTTGGTTTTGGCCATTTGGATTTATATTTCATTTATATTTGAGAATATAAATGAAGATATAAATGATTCATGAGAAAATCACTTGATTTTGGAGTGATTTGGAATAAAATTTGATCAAATTGAGGGATATGGGTCAAAAGGGCTTAATTATAGAATTGATTTGGTTTGGTTTAGTTTGACATGATTTGAATGGTTTGAATATCAAATTCATTTATATTTTTGAATATAAATGAAGGAATGATTGATTTATAAAGAAATCAATTGGGTTTGGGTTGATTTGAATTTGGTTAAAGCTAAGTCCATAAGATAAAATCAAAGGGCTTGGGAAAGGATTTGAATTTTTAATTTAATCATGGGTTTTAATCATTTGGAGTGGGATTGGATTTATGATCTTGGATTTTATTTTGAGGTTTGGTTTGGAAGAAGGAAGCAAGGATTGGGTTTAAGGATATAGGGTAGGCAATTCTTCCTAAATCCCTAAGGCATAAACTATTCCTATGGCTAACTCTTCTAAGTCTCTAGGGTTAGGTTGAGTGTTCACCTTAGTGGAAGTATCTTAATAATAAAAAACTCTTAGTGTCTACAAGAGTCATAGATCTATTATGAGGAAGTTGACAGCTCACTCCAAAAGTGAGGTCAACACATATATTATAAGATGTTTGAGCATGTAGTGATTTATTTTTAGTTGTAATGTAAGATTATATATTATATGAAAGCATATTAAATAATAATGCACATAACAATATAACTTCACATATATATGAATGTGGTAGTCTGTTACTAAATGTTATTGTACATTTTAGTATGTTTTACTTTTCTTATAATCCGTTGGGTTAAAACTCAAAAAAATGTTAATTTGAAGGTTAAGATGGAAGAATTTGGCAAATTCACGGCACACACCAAGAAACAACAAGAAAATTATGCTATTTTATACCATTTCTAATAAAAAATAATAATTTTACATCCAAAATGAACATTATTCATATTTTGAGAAAATTTTATTATTTGTTCCTTTTAAGTGATTCTAATGAGGTGTACTGTTAGACAATATATTATATTATACCAAATTATAATATAACATTGTGTGTTAATTCACACTATAATATGTTTAGCATGATATTGTATAGTTAGTTTAAGCTTGCACCATCATAAATCATAAAATGTTGATTACAATGTTAAGATGATATAATTTGAATGAATACATTGTTAGGCTTTTGGTTGAAGTATTAAAGGTGTCCATAAGAGAAGAAATAAGATTTGATGAGAATTCATGTCAAAGACATGGAGGGAGATCCGCTAGGGGATCACACATGCATTGGACATGGCATGTGAGGGGTCTTTGTTGAGGGCATAGAAGAAGAAAATCTACTCGGGATATGGTTTGAATTTAATTTGATTATATGATTTATGGAAAGAAGATCCCTTGGGGATAGAAATCTATAATCCATCGGGGATTAAGATCAAATCAATTTTAATTTGTTTTGTTTTAATTATTGTGGACGCATATCTGCTAGAGATTAGGGTTCGAGTCCACTAGGGATCGGGTATATGATCCTTCCACATGGGAAGCAGGTTCAGGCTATCTGCTGGGGATTGGCATTTGAGTTTGATTTCATAGATTATTTTGGGGATGTATCTACTAGAAATAGAAGTTTGGTTGGATTTCTTTGATTTAGATTCTATTTGGTGAGTTGGTTTAATTTTGCTCCACTATGGAAGTTAGTTTTGAATTTGATTTGTTTGTTTGACTTATTTATATATGATTTGGGGGCTCCACGGAGGAGAAAGGTGTTATTTAACTCCATTAGGAAAAATTAGATTGGGTTTAATTTAATCTGAGTTAATGTATAGACCATGTTGGTGTACGATGGACCCACTGAGAAGGAGCTTTATCAGCCTTGACCTACCTCAAGTTTACAAATCCAAAAGGATAGTCTACCGGCTGTGGGGTAGAGCTAGCCAACCTAAGGGGTTGCCTTTCGGTGTGCAACGGTTATGCTAAGAAGAAGGCATAACATACTTACATCTTTCAAAGCGAGGAACAACTACTGGGGTGACCTATTGGATGCATAACAAAGTTAACTTGACCTAGGGAAAATACTAAGTGAATGCCGCTAGGGACATATCTCAACTCAAAAGTAGTCATGATTAATTTTATCTTAATTTCATGTGATTTGATAAGGTTTGTTTAGTTTAGTTTGATTTTGAATTGAGGGCATATCCACTGGGGATGTGAGCTTGGTCAAATTTGATAGATTTAATTTATGGACCATATCAGTGTGCGATGGACCCACTGAGAAGGGGCTATATCGAACTTGTCCTATCTCAAATTTATAAATCCAAAGGGATAGTTTACTGGTCGTGAGGTAGAGCTAGCCAACCTAAGGGGTTGCCTTTCAGTGTGCAACAGTTGTTCTAGAAAGAAGGCGTAGCAGACTTACATCTTCTAAAGTAAGGAACAACCGTTGGGGTGACCTATTGGTAGCACAACAAATTGAACCCGACTTAGGGGCGACTATGGAGTGAATGTCATTGGGGACTTATATCAACTCAAGAGTAGTCAAGCAATTTTTATAGGGAGTTTTACTGACATTGCTCTTTATGGGAAAAGGTACTACTAGGTGTCCCCTCCTAATCCACAAGTGAGTATCTATTTTGTTTATATCTTTGTGTGGACCCTATTATTGTGCAAGGGACCACAGTGTGAAGGGGCTTTGTAGGCCTTGACCTATCTCATATTTATTGGGCTAAAGGAAAATCTGCACATTCAGAGGATGGATTCTCTAACCACAGGTGTGGTTACTAGGAAAGCGGAACTGTCCAATCCTATCATAACCCAGGTAGTGTCTAAATGTGGTTTCAAAGGATGTGATTTAAATATAATGCCCATAGGGGAGGTGCTGCTAGGGGCGTTATCCATTGCCCTGAAAAAGAAAGCCTATAGGTGTACGGTGGCCAACTCAAGGAGAAAACATAGCAGACTTACATCTTCCATGAGTGGTGTGTCCTAAGGTGAGAGAACTAACCAACCTTAGGTGTATCCATTAGCATAAGTGGTGTACCTATTAGCATAGTGAGAAAAAATCCATTAGCATAAGTGGTGTACCTATTAGCATAGTGAGAAAAAACTAACCTAAGCTGTCCATCGATGTGCAACAATCAACTTGGAAAGGAAGCCTGTAGGCTTACAATTTTCCAAGTGGAACTGATCATCAGGAAAGTCTATCATCGATGGGACAGATGCTATTTGACCTAGAGAAACTACTAAGCGGGGAGCCCTGAGGAAGGACTGGGCCCAGAGTTGAAGTAGTCAGGAGGGAAGGAGCAACTAGGAGACTTATCCTAAACCTTAAATATACTCGGCCCAATCAATGCACAAAGGCTAATCTAAAAAGAAAACATAATAGACTCACATTCTCTTAAATGAAGCCAACATGAGGTAGCTTACCTTCCAACGCAATTAGGGCCTACCAAACTAACAAGGTGCTTGTCAATGTGAAATGGAAAAGTAAGGAAGGAAAGTGTAGTAGACATACATCCTCCAAAACAAGAACACCATTGGGGTGTCACACTAGCAAGCATGTCACCGACCTGAGCTAAGTGAGTGCTATTGGGCGTTAACTTAACTCAGAGTTGCCTGAGATAAAAGATATGTTTTTATTTTATATGTTTGTGTGTAGTTTGTGTTTGTGTTGTGTCGATAAAGGATAGGAAGCCACCCAGTTTCCTTACACCTACCCTAAATACATCATGGAAGATTTGCAAACAAGAATACTTTCGATAAGGAAGAGATTGAATTCGAAATAAAATTTTCATTGATGTTAATTATTTTCAAATATGGTTTATAATATTTTTTTAAATAGAGCTTATTGATTGGAAGAATTGGGCGCTCTCCCTCACGATTAATAAGCTGATAAGATCCTCCTTGTTAGGCCTTCTCTATGGCAAAAGGGCCTTCCCAAGTGGGTTCAAACTTACATCCCATCTTACGACAGGCAACAATCAATCTCCTTAGAACTAAAATAAGCTATCTTACTTGAAAATCTCTAGGATGGACCAACTTATTATGAGCCTGAATCAATTTAGCTTTGTATAACTCAAGGTTTTGGCATGCTCGCAGGTGTCTCTCCATGAAACCTTTGAGCTCTTCTTACCATAACTTGGCATTCTATTCTGTTGTGATCTTGCTACCCACAACTATCCTTAGTGATGGGAGTTGGACTTCTAATGGTAGAATGGCCGCATACACTAAGGAGAAAGAAGTAGACCGATTGGAGTTCTGTGGTGTGGTAGTACACAAGGCTTCAACTAACTGCTCATGCCACTGTCGCTTGTTATTGTCGAGTGTCTTCTTTAGTATTTAGATGAGAGTTTTATTGATAGATTCTGCTAATTCATTTTCCCTTTGCGTAGTTGATGGTAGAATAGCCCCAATCTATGCTATGTATCTAGGAAAAGTTGTTGATCTCGGTGCTCTTGAATGAAGTACCATTATCAGATATAATTCATCGAGGCACTCCGAACTTATATACAATATAGTTCCTAAAAAATTGGAACACAAAGCTATGACCTCTCGGCGTAATCACCTTCACCCATTTGGAAAAGTTGCCAGCACCTAAGATGAACCATGACCCTTGAGAAGGAGGATCAATCGAACCACTATGTCGCATTCAAGACTAATGGCCATGAGGCTAATGTAGAATGTAGAATGTTGGGTGGTTTGTGAAGGATCACTCCATAAATTTGACATTAGTGGCATCACCTAATCATATCCAAGAAATCTTTGATCATCGATAGCCAACAATATCATAGTCTCTTGATCTTGGCTTTCATCTTTGTACCAGATTGGTTGACTCCACATAATCCTGAGTATACCTTAGTCATGATTTTATGGGCTTCATGTTTATCTAAACAACATAACCACATATGATCGAAAGATCATTGGTATAAGACACCATCCATAAGAGCATAGGAAAGTGCTCTCTACTTCATTTGATGGGCTTTAGGCTTCTCTTGAGGTAGTTTGCCTTTATTTAGGTAATCCATGAATGGTTGCCTCCAATTTAACTCCTCGTCCTTCTTAGAAATGGCAACCTCCCCTTCAAGAGAGTCCTTATTGATGAGTTTAATATTAATAAGGGATAAGACTTGTCTATTTTGGACCTTTATTGATATGGACTCATCCACTAGACATGCCAACTCCTTGATAAGCTTGGCTAAATCATACGCTACGGTGTTCTCTCCTCAAGGAAACTTATAAATTATATCCTCTAGGATTTGGGCCAATAACTCCATGTGTACTTATGGTAGTGATGGAGCTTGAGCTTTATAACTTTATAGGATCCTGCAATTTGGTCGATAGCTAATTGAGAATCCTTAAAGATGTTGATGTTCTAGATGCTTAGAGTAACATCTAACTCTAGACCGACAATTAGAGCCTCATATTTAGCTTCGTTGTTAGTGTAAGAATTAGACATATGATATGAGAATCTCATTACATCACTGTCCAGAGTTAAGAGAACTATTCCTACCCCTACCTTTCCAAGAATAGTAGATTATGGTTCTTCTCCTCTTTTAGAAAAAGCTGCACCATCGAAGTACATCTCCCAGGTATGAATGTTAGTACCCCCTATGTTCATGATTTGATCATCAGGGAGATCATCACTAAGCAGAGAGTCAATAGGAAATGGGTGTGCTACTAAGAAATTCGTTAGCACTTGTCCTTTCACTACATAGAAGGGTATGGAGGTAATGTCAAACTATGAGAGGATCATGGACCATCATGCCAACTATCCAGATAGCGTCTGTCATGTTATGAGATATTATAGTGGATTGATCCTAGAGAGGCATGTAGTGTCGTATCTTTTAGGATGCAAAGATGAAAGCTAGGTAATGCTTCTCAATGGGTGGATAATTAATCTTAGAAAGGATTAAACGATGGCTAAGGTAGTAGAGTGCATTTTCCTTCCACTCATCATTTGCTTGGGCCAACAAAGCACCAAGGGAGTTGTCTAACATAGTAGTGTAAAGGATGAGAGGCTTGCCTAGGATAGGGGCTGCTAGAACTGACGGCATCATCAAGTAATGCTTGATGTCTTCAAAGGCCTACTCATACTTATCATCCCACTTAAATTTGGCATCCTTTTTTACAAGTGCTAAGAATGGCTGACATCTTCTCGATAGGTTGGATATAAAATTCCTTAGATATGCCAACTGCCCTTGGAATGATTTGAGTTGAGTTAAACTTTTAGCAAGTGGCATTTCTAATATCACCTTGATCTTCTCGGGATCGATTTTGATTCCCTGGTTTCAGATAGTAAACTGAAAAAATTTTCTTGAAGTTACTCTGAATGCACATTTCTGGTGGTTCCTTTTGAGGTAAAATTGTCTTAACTCTTCAAAAACTACTCTCAGGTCAAAGAGATGGTCTTCCTCTTCTCTACTTTTGACCACGAGATCATCGACATAGAACTAAACTTAATGATGAATGAGTTCATCGAAGATTCAAGTCATAGACCTCTAGTATGTAGCACCAACATTTTTAAGGCTGACAGGCATGACCTTATAGAAATAGATTTCGATCGGGGTTCTAAAAGAAATGTTTTTTTCATCTTCAAGGGCCATCTTTTTTTGAATATATTCAGATGAGCCATCCATGAAAGAGAAGACTGCATGAGATGAGGAAATGTTCACCATCAACTTCAGGATTGGTAGTCAAAATTCATCTTTTGAACATGCCTTATTTAAATCCCTAAAATCAATGCATATGTGAATTTGTCCATTCTTTTTCTTAATTGGGATGACGTTGGCTAACCAGGTAGGGTATTTTTCTTCCCGAATGAAGCTAGCATCGATCAGTTTCTTGATTTCATAAATGACCTATTGTTTTATGTCTAATCGCATGCATCTAGGAGCTTACTTGATAGGGTTAACAGTAGGCTCTATTGCTAGTATATGGACTGCTACATTACAAGCCAATCCAGGCATCTCTTCATAACTCCATGCAAAGCAATCCTCAAACTCAATCAATAGCCAAACTAAGTCATTGGTTTCAATTTCAGTCAACACATAATTGATGTATGTCAGGCATGGATCTTCTTCAATTCCTAAGTTGATTTCTTTGAGCTCATCGATAGTTGACTTGATCTCTTCTTCAAACTCTAGCGGTGCTTCTTTCACTTCAAAATCATCTAAAGTTTCTAAGCATAGCTCCTTATATGAGTTAATGTGATTTGAAAAGAACCTATCAGATTTCAAATGATTGGTGATGACTAATGTGGTGTTTATTTTTCAAACTCTAGGGAATTTGAAAAATAAAATGTATATTGTGTTGGGATACCATGTAGATCCATAGATGTACTCATTAGGGTGATCGGGTGAGACATTGAGGAATGATGTACTATCTTGAGAGACAGAAGTCATTATCCTACATTGGACCTAATCACCTAATGAGGACTCCTAAGGACAATGGGTCTTCAAATGTACCAGGATCTTTCCCATACTTTACATGGAAAAATAAAGTAGGGTTTATTTTAAACTGGGTTCGTTAAATTCCTTATGGAGGCAAGCCGCCATAGTTAATTATAACTTAAGAAATGATATTTTTTAAGAATACTCTTGATTAAGGTAAACGATCATTTTCTCCAAAGATTTCAAAGATAGGACTATCAATAAATTAGTTATTTTTGGAAAATCAAGTGGGATTGATCAAGAGGAGAGAGTTATTATCATAGCCAAAGAGAGATGAGTAGGGGATTCTCACAATGTTAGGAAGCTTAGTAAGCATCCTAACTATCCTATGGTTGAGCTTTATATTTTTGAAATTGAAGAAGATTATATGTTTGAGTTGGATTTTTATTAGAAATTTAGGGCTTACAATTCCACAACACAAGGTCATGGAAATGCCTAAGAGGTGAGGATTTATTGTACAAATTTTGTTAAAGTTTTAGTTTTATTTTTGGACATTTTTATTTGACACGGGCTATGGGATTTCATATTCCTAATGCATGTGAAATTGGTTATGGGCTAAAATCAGAAAGAAGGAGGTGTGTTTCCACCATGGCTCTCAAAGGTCCAACCATTTTCTCTGGCAAAGGTGAAGCCCTCCATTAGCAAGAGTGAAGCAATATATTTTATGCATGATGTAAAACATACAACATCCAGTTAAGGGATTTCTAAATATTTTATTATCTTGCTTTATGTCCTAGGCTTTAGGTGAGGCTATGAGTTATTTAATTTCATTTTGAGTTGATTAATTGGATAGAAAATTTATTTTTTGTTAAGAGTCTAATCACATCTAGGCCATTCAACAACCATCAAGAAATTAATAAACTAGAAAAATCATGCCATTTTTAATGCACAAGATAAACAAACATCAAACAATTTTATAAAGCTAGCGTAAAAGAATAAGAGGCCGATGTGGTCGAGTACCACCACACAACCCGAAAAAAAAATGGATAGCCGAGCTCTACCCTTATACAACCCGGATTACCAATTAATAATTACAATTTAGAAGGAATTCATGTTATGGGGTTCTTCAATCTTCAATCTTCATTTCTTCCTTCCTTCCTCTATTTCTTTCTTCATTTCTTCCTTCCTTTTGATTTGATTTTGGATGTAGTTTGGTCCAAGGCTTCACATGGTATATAAGACATGGTCTTATAATCAATGTTCATCCTAATTCCCCCATAACATTCATCCCAAATCTTAATTACAAAATTTACATTAAAATGGGAAAGATAAATCTAACTAAACCTGCAAAATAGAGATTAGCTAAACATACCACACAACCCAACCAGTTATATGAATAATTTGGACTTAACACCCCACACATGGGTAACCAAGTCCACCTATCCTAGTTTGGATCATGCTTAGGGGTATAACCAACCTGCACAACAAAAGCATTTATATTTTTATTACAGTGCCCCTTAAGCACAACCCCTACAGAAAACATGATTAGGCTAAGATCGCCCTATCATCCAGACTATGCACATGCACCTTAACATCTAGTCTTCATCAAACTATGCACCACCCTAACATAGAGCTAGAAATGGTGACTTAGTCTAATGTGTTTGTGCCATTTAAGGCTTGTGTGGCATGTCTTAGCTAGGCTTTAAGGTTAGAATCTTCTAAGTATGAAGGATTCAATTTAGAAGGTGGTTTCATTTTAAGTGATTTAGTTGATTTTGTCAATTTTAGTTGGTGATTTGATTTGGTTTGAATGAACCTACACTTAATTACTAAATATTGTAAAGAGAAGAAAAGAGAAAAGAACTTCTCTTTCATCCCTACATTAAGTAAATTCTAAGGTAGATTCATTGATGATTTTTCTTTAGTGGATGTTTTATTATGTATTTTGATTAACCCTAAGTTTAGATTTGTTCTAAATAGCCATATTCAATAAGAGAGGCATCTTAGGATTAATTAAGGTGAATTACTATCACATAACACACAACTTTTTATTTCTTTCCACCATATATACCATGCATATGAATAAATCCTAAGCATACCTATACATGCAATGCAAATTTTAGCCCACCATGATGATGAATGCTAAGAGATATGATTTGGAAATTTGAATATTCCATGAATGCATGCTTTTATTATGTAGAAAAGAGGGATTCTTTATCCATTAACATAATGCACATTCACATGTATAAAAGACATAAGTGAGTACGGTGCCATTATTTTCTACACCAGGGGCATAAGGTATAGGACCTACTTGGGGCTACTTAAAGCCTCAATGCCCCGGGATGTCTAGACTAATATACCACTTTTCTTAAATATATGAGAATATACAAAAAGAAACAAATGGATGAAAATCATGCAAAAGATTTTTGTTTGATTTGGTTGTATAATTTACATGTGTAAATGTAAGGATCCTTCTTAAGCAATAACATAGAAATGCATAGGAATAGATTTAAGCAAGTCTTGTGTTCTTTTCAAATGAACTATACACTTTGCAAATCTTATTCAAATCCATGTTAAGGGAAGAGAAGAAAACAACATAAAACACATCTTATGCTATAATCACATGCAAGCTTATAAGTATTTATAAGTAGCATCACTTCATTCATAACCTTTAATTTATAGTTTTTGAAAATAATTTTGGTTTAATATATAGCCACTCATATTCTTACTTAGCCAAAACATGCAATTTGACATAAAAGGAAACATTTTATTTAATTGATTTTTTGAAAGACATGAATGCATGATTTCATATGGCAAACAATATTTAGCATGCTTGGAAAGAAATAAAGTGATGTAAGAATATAACTTCATTCACCCTAATTAATTCCTAAAGACAATCCTATAAAATATTTGATTATTTAAAGTGAATCAAAATTCTTTAAAGAGATTTTATTTTTGAATTTGATTTGACTTAGGAAATGTAAAAAAGAGTTTGCTGGTCCTAACCCATTTCCCCATGTGTGAATTGGTTTAGTTTAATTTTTAGAACAATTAGGTTGATTTTATGTTTTGTCTAAGTTAAGGTGTGAATTAAGTCCATTAATTACCCCTTACCTACACCACTTTAACATAATTAACCAAGAAATTATGTATCAACATATGATATGCAACAACATGGAATTTAAATCAGCAATGCACCTATGAAGTAAAGGGCCTAATGCAATTGGCTCACAATTATTGATTAATTAAGCTAAAGGGTTTAATTAAGTACTTTTATAACCTCCCTACACATGTAGTTTGATTATCATTTCCTTTGAAGCCTCTTAGGTAATTGAACACCTAAGAATCTACCCAAGATTAAGTGATTAAGTTCTGGAATGATTTGATTTTAAGTTTACTTAATTAAGCCATTTAATGAAGTGATTAAATCATTAATCAATTTATAAATTAATTTAAGTCATAGTTTCTTAAATTATTGATGCTTTAATGTGTGGCTTGGATATGATTAAGCTCTTAGGATAAAAATAACTTTTCTACCCAACTAATCACTCATTACTAAAATTTAAACAACTCATAACCTCATCATAAAGCCTAAGAAAAATAAGATAACTAAAAGATTTAACAACCCCCTAGCTGTATGGTTGTATGTTTCACATCATGCATGCATATTCTTTCTCCCTTGAACATGAAGGATCTCCATCCTTGCACGATAATGGAATGCTTGACCTGTGAGGGCATCCCTTGTGGTGGAGAACACCTTCTAGCTGATTTGACCCATAACCTATTTCATCATGCATTTAGGCATAAGAAATCCTAAAGCCTCTATCAAAATGATATGTCTAAATTAAAATAAAATATGAAAAGATTTTGCATCTAAAGATTAAGTCATATGCTCATAACACTCCAGCTCTAGTCTCTTAGGGAGTGTGTTTAAGACTTTAGTCTCTTTCTAAATAAATAACTACCCTAGCTATCTTGCAATTCATAAGAACATAATATATGGTTTTAAAAATGTAGGAGTTAGTGGCCACCCATAAATTATAAGTCTAAGTCAATAATTTATTCTCTCGAGGAGGTAAACCTTATGTCCACTGTTTAGATTTAGGTCATGCTTTAGCTCATACTAAAGCTCCCTAGATTTAGGATCTAAGGTAGCTAAACCTTTAACCTAAATCCTAAAACCTAAACCCTAAACCCTAAACACTAACCTTAACCCTAAACCCTAAACCATAAACCCTAAACACTAAAATCCTAAACCATAAACCATAAATCCTAAAGCCTAAAAACCCTAAACCCTAAACACTAAACTAACCCTTAACCTTAAGCTAACCCTAAACCCTAAACCATAAACCCTAAACCATAAAACCCTAAAACCCTAAACCCTAAAGCCTAAACACTAAAGCCTAAACCCTAAACTCTAAACCCTACCCTAAACACTAAACCCTAAAACCCTAAATCCTAAACCCTAAACCCTAAACCTTAAACCCTAAACCCTAAACCTAAACCCTAAACCCTAAAAGCCTAAAAACCTAAACCTAATGTAAAAAAAACTTTAAAATAAAATAAATAAATAAAACTTAAACCTAAATAAAATAAAAAATAAAATAAAATAAAAACCTAAACTGACACTGAAACCTTAATGTAAAAAGAAGAAAGAAAAAAAATAAAATATATAAAAATAATATAAATAAAAACCTAAAATACATAAAAAATGATGTAAACCTAAGAATAAAAAACCTAAATAAAATAAAAACTAAATGTAAAATAAAAATAAAATAAACCTAAAATAAAATAAAATAAAAACAAAATAAAATAAACATAAACCTAAGCTAAAATAAATAAAACCTAAACGTAAACCTAAAATAAACTAAACCTAAACCCTAAACTAAATAAAATAAACTAAATTAAAAATAAACCTAAACCTAAACTAAAAAATAAAACCTAAAATTAAACCTAAAACCTAAACCCTAAACCCTAAACCCTAAAAAGCTAAAAAGCTAAACCTAAACTATATAAAACCTAAAAATAAAATAAATAAAAACCTAAACCAAAATAAAATGAAAAAATAAAATAAAATAAAAACATAAACTAAAGCCTAAACCTAAACCAAAACCTAAAAAGAAAAAAAAACTAAGCTATATAAAATGAATAAAAACCTAAAAAAACTTAAAAAAATAGAAAACCTAAATAAAATAAAAACTAAACCTAAAATTAAAAAAAATATACCTAATAAAAATAAAATAAAAACTTAAAAAAACCTAAACCTAAAAAATAAACCTAAAAATAAATAATAAAAAAGCCTCAATCTTTAACTAAAAAAAACCTAAACCTAAAGTAAGATAAACTAAGCTAAAATAAATAAAACCTAAACCTAAACCTAAACTAAATATAATAAAATAAACTAAAAATAAACCTAAAACTAAACTAAAAAATAATACCTAAAATTAAACCAAAAATAAAAACCTAAAACCTAAACATAAAAAAATAAAATAAAAAACTAAACCTAAACCTAAAAATAAAAAATAAAACCAAAACCTAAAAAATAAAATAAAAATAAAACTAACTTATAACTAAACTTAAAAATTAACTAAAATAAAGAAACCTAAAATAAATAAACTAAACTAAATAAAAATAAAAATTAACCTAAATAAAATAATAATAATAAACTAAAATAAATAAAAAATAAACTAAATTAACCTAAACCTACTAGTTTACTTAATTTCAAAAAAATGAAAAAATAAATAAAATAAACCCTAAACTTTAAACCCTATACCGTAAACCTACAACCTAAACCTTAAACCCTAAAACCCTAAACCTTAAATCCTAAATCGTAAAAAGTAAACCCTAAAACCCTTAACCCTAATCTCTAAAATCTACAACCCTAAACCCTAAAAATTAAAAAACATAAACATAAAAAATAAAACCTAAAATAAAATAAATAAAAAACTTCAACCTAAATAAAAAAAATTTAAATTAAAACCTATGATAAAACCTAGACCTAAACCTAAACCTAAACTTAAAAATAAAAAAAAATAAAAAATAAAAATGAAAAACTAAACTAAAATAAATTAAACGAAAACCTAAACTAAACTAAAAAATATAATGAACCTAAAATAAAAAACAAAAATAAAATAAAAACTAAACATAAGAAAATATCAAATAAACCTAAAATAAAATAAAATAAAAACTAAATAAAAACAGAAACCTTAAAAATAAACCTAAAAATAAATTAAAAATAAAACCTAAACCCTAAACTAAAAAAAAACATAAACCTAAAATAAATAAAATAAAATGTACCTAAACAAAAATAAACTAAACTAAAATAAATAAAACCTAAACCTAAACCTAAACCCTAAACTAAATAAAATAAAATAAATTAAAAATAAACCTAAACCTAAACAAAAAAAATAAAACATAAAAATAAACCTAAAATAAAAACTTAAAACCTAAACCTAAAAAACTAAAATAAATACCTAAATTTAAACCTAAAAATAAAAAATAAAACCTAAACCTAAAAAATAAAATAACAATAAAACTAAACTAAAAAATAAACATAAATAAAAACCTAAACCTAATAAATAACCTAAAATAAAAAACCTAAACTGAAATAAATAAACATAAAATAAATAAACCAAACTAAATAAAAATAAAAAATAAACCTAAATAAAAATAAAAAATAAAATAAACTAAAATAAATAAAAAATAAACTAAATAAACTAAAACCCTAAACCCTAAATCCTAACACTAAAACATACCCTAGGCTAAAACCTGAGCCAATAAAGCTCTAAATAAAACCCTAACTAAAGATAAACCCACAACCACACAACCCTACTAAATGGAAACCTTAATGGGCCCTAAACCCTAAACCCTAAAGCCAAAAGCCTAAAATGACTAAACCCTAACTCCACAAATAAACCTTAAGAACCTAAAAACCACAAAGCCTAAACATTAAACCCAAACCCTAAATCTAAACCCTAAAATCTAAAAAACTTAAACTTAAACTAAATAAAAAAAATAAAATAAATAAAATGAAACCTAAACCAATTAATAAAAAAAATAAAATCAAAAATAAAACTATAAACTAAAACTAAAATATATATAATATAAAATAAAATAACTAAAATAAAATAAAAAAACTTAAACTAAACTAAAAAAATAAAATAAATATAAGAATAAAATCCTTAATAAAATAAAACTAAATAAAATAATAAAATAAAATAAACCTAAATATAATAAAATAAAAACTAAATAAAACCTAAAACTAAAATAAAAAAAAAAAACTTAAACCTAAACAAAGAAAAACATAAAATAAAATATAATAAAAAAATTAAACAAAAAAATTAAATGAAAGCTAAAACCTAAAGAAAAGCTAAAACAAATAAACAAAACCTAAACTAAATAAACAAACAAAATAAGAAATAAACTAAAATAGACCTAAACTAAAAAATAAAACAAAAATAAACTAAAAAGATAAACCTAAACCTAAAGAAAATAAAATAAATGTAAAACAGCTGGGATTAAAAGAGCCTGAAACTAAAGTTAAGTAGATAAAATAAATGAAATAAATAGGCTAAAGATGATAATTGACTAAATAAAAGTAAACATAGATAAAATAAAATAAAATCTTTATGAGATTTAAAGATAAATTAAAATAAACTAGGCCATTGGTTTGTGATTTTTCTTTTTAAAATTCTAAAACCACGGACTGATACTAGGCCAGCAGATCCTGGTGGAAGCCAGGCTTTGGGTAACTCACAGGCCACTAGGCCTGGGAGCCTCTTTAGAACTAACTCTAAACCCTAAACCCTAAAACCTACAACACTAAACCCTAAACCCTAAAAAAACCTAAAAAATCTTAAACCCTAAACCCTAAACCCTAAACTATAAACCTTAAACCCTAAACCTTAAACCCTAACCCTTTTCATAAACTAAAACTAAACCCTAAACCCTAAACCTTAAACCCTAAACTAATCCCAAACCCTTAGCTAACCCTAAACACTAAGCTCTAAACCCTAAAATAAGAAATCAAACCCTAAAAACCAAAACCCTAAATATACTAACCCTAAACCAAAAAATCCTAAACCATAAAACCCTAAACCATAAACCCTAAAAACCTAAAAACTTAAACCTAAACTGAATAAAACCAAAAAAATAAATAAATAAACCAGAATCTAAATAAAATAAAATAAAACCTAAACTAAAACCTAAACCTAAACATAAAAAATAAAATAAAGTAAAAATAAAATAAAAATAAAATAAAGAAAACCTAAACCAAACTAAACGTAAAATAAATCTAAGAATAAAAAACCTTAATAAAATAAAAAATAAATGTAAAATAAAAATAAAATAAAGCCAAAATAAAATAAAATAGAAACTAAATAAAACTAAAACTTAAGGAATAAACCTAAAAATAAATAAAAAATAAAAAATAAAACCTTAACCCTAAACTAAAAAAAACCTAAACCTAAATTGAAAGTAAAATAAATAAAATAAAATAAACAAAATAAAATAAACCTAAACCTAAACTAAAATAAACTAAACAAAAATAAATAAAACCTAAACCTAAACCTAAAATAAACTAAACCTAAATCTAAACCAAAACTAAATAGAATAAAATAAACTAAAAATAAGCCTAAACCTAAACTAAAAAATAAAACTTAAAAATAAACCAAAAACCTAAACTTAAAAAAAAAATTAAACTCTACTAAAAACTAAACATAAACCTAAACCAAAATAGTAAACTAAAATAAAAACCCTAAAATAAAATAAATAAACATAAAATAAATAAACTAAACTAAATAAAGAAAATAAACATAAATGAAAATAAAGAATGAAATAAACTAAGATAAATAGAAAATAAACTAAATAAATCTAAGCCTAATAGTTTAATAAATTTTAAAAAAAACCCTAAACCTTCAATCGTAAACCCTAAACCCTAAAACTAACCCTAAACCCTAAACCCTAAACCTACAACATTAAACCTACAACCCTAAAGCCTAAATCCTAAACCTTAATATGCCCTAAAACCTAAACCCTAAACCCTAAATCCTAAACCTCAATCCTAAAAGCATAAACCCTAAAACCATAAACCCTAATCCTTAAACCCTACACTCTAAACCCTAAACCCTAAACCCGAAACCTTAAACCCTAATCCTACACCCTAAACGCTAGACCCCAAACCCTAAACCTAAACCTAAAGTAACTAAATAAATTTAAAAATAAAACTAATCCCTAAAACCTAATAAACATAAACCTAAGCCTATACTCTAAGAATGGATCGAACTTTGACGGCATGAACATCACCATCAACCAGTCTTAGTCTAGATTTGCTGATGGAGGTGAAGACGAAGGCGGTGATTATCGTAGTGGTGCTGGGGGATCTGGAGGTGGTGGTTATGGAGGAGGGAGGAGCGATGGAGGTTACAGCCATGGTGGTGGCGAAGGGTAAGATCGATGATATGATGGTGGATCCCATTATTCGAAAGGCTGGGGTGGTTTTGATGGGAACTAGAGAAACTAAAGATTGATCGATCTGATCTATTGTTTATGGAACTATGTCTTTGATTTTCTCTGTGCGTGCTCATTTTTTATCTATGTCATCACGTATGTCCTAGAAAACTTAGTGTGTTACTTGGTTGATGAAATCAAAATGATGAAATAATGAATCTGAATTTGTTCTCTTTAAAAGAAACCAAAAACCCTAAACCCTAAACTAAAACCAAAACTAAACCTAAACCCTAAAACCCAAAACCCTAAATCCAAAACCCTAAAACCTTAAACCCTAAACCCTAAACTCAAACCTATAAACCTAAACTTAAACCCTAAACCCTACCCCAAACCTAAACCCTAAACCCTAAACCTAAACTCTAAACCTAAACCTAAACCTCCTAAATAAACCTAAAAATAAAATAAAACCTAAAATTAAAAAAATAAAATAAAATAAACTAAACCTAAACCTAAACCTAGAACCTAAAAAAAATAAATTAAAATTAAACTAAAATAAAATAAATAAAACCTAAACTAATCTAAAAAATAGAAAACATAAAATAAAAACCTAAAATAATAATAAATTAAACCAAAAATAAAAATAATAAAATAAAATAGACCTAAAATAAAACTTAAATAAAAAAAAAAACTTAAAATAAAATAAAATAAACCTAAACTTAAAATAAGCTAAACTAAAATAAATCCTAAACCTAAACCCTAAATAAAATAAAATAAACTAAAAATAGACATAAATCTAAAGTAAATAAAACCTAAACCTAAAAAGAAAGATAAAAATAAACCTAAACCTAAAAAAACAAAATAAAAATAAACTTTAACCTAAACATAGAAAATAAACTAAAATAAAAAACCTAAACTAAAATAAATATACTAAACAAAATAAAAATAAAAATAATCCAAAATAAACAAGAAAAATAAAATAAAATATAATAAATAAAAAATAAACTAAATAAACTAAATAAACCTAAACCTATTAGTTTACTTAATTTAAAAAAAATTTAAAAAAATTAAAAATTTAAAAAAAAATTTAAAAAAATCTAAACCCTACAATTAACTAAACTAGACCCCTACTACCTAAAAAGCCCATACCTTATAACCCTACCCTAAACCCTAAACCTAAACCCTAAACCCTCCTACACTACACACCCAAACCCCAAACCCTAAACCATAAACCTAAACCCAAACAAAAAAACCTAAACCTATCTAAATAAAAAATAAAATAAATAAAAACCTAAATAAAACAAAATAAAAATAGATCTAAACTAAAAGCTAAGCCTAAACCTAAATGAAAAAATAAAACAAAATTGAAAATAAAAACTAAACTAAAATAAAATAAATAAAAACTAAAACTAAACTAAAAAATAAAATTTACTTAAAAATGAAAAACCTAATGAAAATAAAACCTGAATGAAAAATAAAAATAAGATAAACCTAAAATAAAATGAAATAAAAATAAAATAGAAACCTAAACCAAAAAAATAAACCTAAAAATAAATAAAAATAAAAATCTAAACCCTAATCTGAAAAATAAATAACCTAAACCAAAAATAAACAAAATAAAATAAACCTAAAGCTAAACTAAAATAAACTAAACTATAATAAATAAAATGTTAATCTAAACCTAAAATAAACTAAACCAAAACTTTAAACTAAATAAAATAAAATTAACTAAAAATAAACCAAAATATAATCAAAAAAAATAAAACCTAAGAATAAACCAAAAATAAAAACCTAAACCTTAAAAAATAAAATAAAAAATAAAATAAAAACCTAATAAATAAAATAAAAATAAAACTAAACTAAAAAATAAACATAAACCTAAACCTAAACCTAAACCTAAAAATAAACTAAAATAAAAACCTAAAATGAAAACTTAAAACCTAAACCTAAAAAAAATTAAATAAAAACCTATACTACACCTAAAAATAAAAAAGAAAACCTAAACCAAAAAAAATAAAATAAAAATAAAACTAAACTAAAAAATAAACATAAACCTAAACCTAAACCTAAAAAATAAACTAAAATAAATAAACCTAAAACAAATAAACTAAACTAAATAAAAAAACTAAACTAAATAAAAAATAAAATAAACTCAAATAAATAAAAAATAAACTAAATAAAATAAATAAACCTAAACCTACGAATTTACTTACTTTTTTTAAAAAAAACCCTTGAACCATAAACCCTAAAGCTTAAACCGTAAATCCTAAACCCTAAACCCTAAACCCAACCACCCAACCCAATCCTTAAAAAAAACCCTAAACCCTAAACCCTAAACCTAAACCCTAAAACCTAAACCCTAACCCTAAACTCTAAACCCAAATAAAACCCTAAGCTCTAAAACCCTAAACCCTAAAACTAAACCCAAAAAACCTAAATGCTAAAGCCTAAAACCCAAAACCTAAACCAAAAAACCTTGAATAAAGGTGTCATTAAGTGTAGATCTAAAGAATGACCCAATCCTAACATAGTTAAGGTAGCTAAAGAAAATGTCTTCAAGAGACTTTCCCTTGACTATTAGGGATTTGAATACCCTAAACCTAAACCCTAAATCATATTATATTACCATATATTATAGTATAGTGTAGCATCAAATATTTGAGCATTTAGTGATGTGTTTTTGATGATATAAGATGTTTTAAAATATTTTAGTATATTATGGTATTGTGTCCAATAGTATATATTAATATAAATCATAAAAATATTGATTTAATAAATCAAATGATGAAAATTGTTAAATTTGAAGTGGGAATTAGGTTTTAGTACCAAAGGTGTGATATGCCACTTGTAGTGTAAAAAGTAAGATTTTATGTTCAAAATAAATATTATATGTTGTAACATTTATAACATCATATATCATAATATATTGTTCTACACAATTTAAATTCTTTTAGTATTTTACAATCATGCAGTCGAGCCTACACTAGCATTATTTATAAAAATGTTGATTTAGACTTTAAAATGGTGGAATTTGATTCAAAATAGGTAGGGCATGGCATCATAATATATTATTTCAATTTAAAATATGTAAGTTATATGACCAAAATATATTATTTTTTATTGTTTAGACTAATTTTATGATATTTTATCTTAAGCAATCCCTTGTGATGTGATATGCAATATAATATAATCTAATATGTTATAGTATATTATAATATAGGATGCCATAACATAGAGTAGCATCATGCATTATAGCATACTATTGTGTATTACTACTTGTTGTTTAGGATATTTTAGTTTGTTTTAGAATGATGTAGTAGAGTTTACTGGTATAATTCATAAAAATATTGATTTATAGGTGAGATGATGGGATTTGGCCAAATTTAAGGTAAGCTTTAGGGAACATCATTAGGGTGTGCTATGGTGTGTCATGTAATCAAAAGAATGGAATTTTACAACTAAAATAAATGTTCATTTTCCAACCAAATTTTATAAATCTTTTGCTTAAAGTGATTCAATTTAAGGTGTAATGTATGATAATATATTATATGAAAACATACTAAAATATAATGTACATAACAATATAACTTTTCATATATATGAATGTGGTGGTGTGTTACTAAATGTTATTGTACATTTTAGTATGTTTTACTTTTGTTATAATACATTAGGTCAAAACTCACAAAAATGTTAATTTGAAGGTTGAGATGGAAGAATTTGGCAAAATTCATGGCACACACCAAGAAGCAACACCAAATTCATGGCACACACCAAGAATCAACACTAAACTTATGCCATTTTGTACCATTTCTAATAGAAAAATAACAATTTTACATCCATGAACATTATTTATATTCTGAGAAAATTTTGTTATTTGTTCCTTTTAAGTGATCCTAATGAGGTGTAATGTTAGACAAGATATTATATTATAGCAAATTATAATATAACATCATATATTATAATATAATATAGTGTGTTAATTCACACTATAATATGTTTAGCATGATATTGTATAGTTATTTTGAGCTTGCACCATCACAAATCATAAAATGTTGATTATAATGTTAAGATGATGTAATTTGAATGGATACATTGTTAGGCTTTTGTTTGAAGTATTAAGGTGAGAATCAGAGAAGAAATAAGATTTGATGAGAATTCCATATCAAGAACATGGAGGGAGATCCTAGATCATGCACATTAAATGACTTGTGAAGTCATGTCGAGGTATAGAAGAAGAAAATCTATTAGGGATAAGGTTTGAATTTGATTTGATTATATGATTTATGGAAAGAAGATCCATTGGGGATAAGAATCTATAATCCACCAAGGATTAAGATTGAATCGACTATAATTTGTTTTGTTTTAATTGATGTGGATGCATATTTGCTAGAGATATGGACTCGAGTCTACTGGGGATCGGAATATGAACCTTCTACTAGGGAAGGAGGTTTAGGCTATCCACTGGGGATTGGGATTTGTGTTTGATTTGATAGATTTATTTGGGGATGTATCCATTGGAGTTAAGAGTTTAGTTGGATTTCTTTGAATTAGTCTCTATTTGGGGAGTTGGTTTAATTTGGCTCCACTAGGGAGGTTTGTTTTGAATTTGATTTGTTTGTTTGACTTATTTATATATGATTTGGGGCTCCACTAGGGAGAAGGCGTGATTTAACTCCGGAAAATCGATTGGGTTTAATTTAATGAGTTAATGTAGACCTTGGTGTGATGGACCCGAGAAGGGGTTATATCACTTGACCTACTTCAAGTTTACAAATCCAAAGGGATAGTCTACCGGTTGCTAGGTCAAGCTAGCCAACCTAAGGGGTTGCCTTTCAGAGTGCAACGACTGTGCTAGGAAAAAGGCGTAGCAGACTTAAATCTTCCAAAGTGAGGAACAATCACTGGGGTAACCTTTTGGATGCACAACCAATCAAACCTGACCTAGGGCAACTACTAAGTGAATGTCGCTGGGACTTATATCAACTCAAAAGTAGTCAGGATTAATTTTATCTTAATTTCATGTGATTTCATATGGTTTGTTTGGTTTAGTTTGATTTCAAATTGAGGGAAAATTCGCAAGAGATGTGAGCTAGATCAAATTTAATAGATTTAATTTGTGGACCATGTTAGCATTCGTTGGACCCACTAAGAAGGGGAAATATTAGACTTATCCTATCTCAGATTTACAAATCCAAAAGGATAGTCTACTGGCCATGGGGTAGAGCTAGCCAACCTAAGTGGTTGCATTTTGGTGTGCAATGGCTGTGCTAAGAAGAAGGTGCAACGAATTTACATCTACTAAAGCATGGAACAACCATTGGGGTGACTGGTTGGTAGCACAACAAATTGAACCTGACTTAGGGGTGACCACTAAATGAATGCCACTGGGGACATATATCAACTCAAGAGTAGTCAGGCGAATCCATTAGCAATTTTCCTAACACTACCCTAAAGATAGGATACCTACTTTGGAAAAGGTACCCTTAGGGGTGTCCTCCTAATCCACAAGTGAATATATATTTTGTTTATATGTTTGTGTGGACCTTATTGGTGTGCGAGGGACTACACTGAGAATGTGTTATGTTGGCTTTGACATGTCTCAAATTTATTGGACCAAGGGAGAATTTGCACATCCACAGGATGGATTCTCCAACCACAGGGGTGGTTAATAGGAAAGGGGAACTGTCCAATCCGATAGTAACCCAGGTAGTGTCTAAATGGGGTCACAAAGGACGTGATCCAAATGTAGTGCCCACATGGGAGGTGCTGCTAGGGGCATTATCCTGAGGCCTAGAAAAGAAAGCCCATAGGTGTACGGTGGCCAACTCAAGGAGAAAGCATAACAGACTTACATTTGCCATGAGTGGTACATCCTAAGGTGCGAGAACTAACCAACCTAAGGTGTATCCGTTAGCATGTGTGGTGTATTCATCAACATAGTAAGAACCAACCAACCTAAGGTGCCCGTCAGTGTGCAACAATCAATTTGGAAAGAAATAGGGTAGGCTTACAACTTTCCAGTTGGGCGATCATCGGGATAGTCTATCGGCGGGAGATGCTAACCTAGAGTGAGTCGGCGGGGAGGAAGAAGGGCTGCCAAGAAGCATCAGGGAAGGAGCTGCTATGGGACTTATCCTACACCTCAAATATACTCAACCCGGTCAGTTCATGAAGGCTAATCCAAGAAGAAGGCATAGCAGACTCACATCCTCTTAAATGAAGCCAACATGAGGTAGCTTACCAAGAAGGCCTACCAAACTAACAAGGCTCATCGGTGTGTGTGGCAAGTAAGCAAGGAAAGCGTGGTAATTACATCCTCCAAGCAAGAAGACCACGGGTGACACACTTGTAGTAGCACATCGACCAGGCACTTGAGTTACAGGGGTGTTATCTTAACTTCAGTAGCCCAAGATAAGATATGATATGTGTTTTATATGTTTGTGTCTAGTTTGTGTTTATGTTATGTCGATGAAGGATAAGACTCGCTCATGTTCCTTACACCTACCCTAAACACATCATGGTGGATTCACA
This sequence comes from Cymbidium sinense, assembly GCA_021442155.1. Lineage (NCBI taxonomy): Eukaryota > Viridiplantae > Streptophyta > Magnoliopsida > Asparagales > Orchidaceae > Cymbidium > Cymbidium sinense. The sequence goes on along the minus strand of CM038214.1, from coordinate 63,997,835 downwards.
AACAAGAATACTTCCAACATGGAAGAGATTGAATTCAAAATAGAATTAAACCTAAAACCTAAACCGTAAACCCTATACCCTAAAAAGCTAAAAACCTAAACCTAAACTAAATAAAACCTAAAAATAAAACAAATAAAAAAAACCTAAACTAAAATAAAATGAAAAAAAATAATAAAATAAACTAAAACTTAAACCTAAATCTAGACCTAAAAAGAAAATAAAATAAAAAAATAAAAACTAAGCTAAAATAAAATGAATAAAAACCTAAACAAAACTAAAAAAATAAAAAACCTAACTAAAATAAAAACTAAACCAAAAATTAAAATAAAGTAAACTTAATATAAAATAAAATAAAAACTAAATAAAAACCTAAACCTAAAAAATAAACCTAAAATTGGAACCTAAAAATAAATAAATAAAACCTCAACCCTCAACTAAAAAAACCTAAACCTAAACTAAGATAAACTACACTAAAAAAAATAAAACCTAAACCTAAACATAAAATAAATTAAACCTAAACAGAAACCTAAACTAAATAAAATAAAATAAACTTAAAAATAAACATAAACCTAAACTAAAAAATAATACCTAAAAATAAACCAAAAATAAAAACCTAAAACCTAAACCTAAAAAAATAAAATAAAAATATGAACCTAAACCTAAAAATAAAAAATAAAACCAACACCTAAAAAATAAAATTAAAATAAAACTAAAATAAAAAATAAACTTAAACCTAAACCTAAAAAATAATCTAATATAAAGAAACCTAAAATAAATAAACTAAATTAAATAAAAATAAACCTAAATAAAAAATAATAATAAACTAAAAGAAATAAAAAATAGACTAAATAAAATTAATAAACCTAAAACTACCAGTTTACTTAACTTAAAAAAATTAAAAAAAAAACCCTAAACCTTAAACCCTAAACCCTAAACCTACAACCCTAACCCCTAAACCCTAAAACCCTAAACCTTCTAAAACTAAACTCAAACCCTAAACCCTTAACCCTAATCTAACATCTACTGACCCTAAACCCTCCAAACCCTAAACCCTAAACCCTAAAACCAAAAAAACCTAAACATAAAATAAAATAAAATAAATAAATAAATAAACTTAAACCTAAATAAATAAAATAAAATAAAACCTAAAAAACATAAACCTAAACCTAAAAAATAAAATAAAAAAATATAAACTAATAAAATAAAAAAAAAAACCTAAACTAAACTAAAATATAATGAACCTAAAATAAAACCTAAATAAATAAAAAAAACTAAATGTAAAATAAATATAAATAAACCTAAAATAAAATAAAATAAAACTAAAAACATAAACCTAAAAATAAAACCAAAAATAAATTAAAATAAAACCTAAACCCTAAAAAAAAAAACATAAACCTAAAATAAAATAAAATAAAATATACCTAAACTAAAATAAACTAAACTAAAATAAATAAAACCTAAACCTAAACCAAATAAAATAAACCTAAACCCTAAAAATAAAATAAATTAAAATAAATAAACCTAAACTAAAAATAAAACATAAAATAAAATAAAATAAAACCTAAAACCTAAACCTAAAAAATAAAATAAAACCTAAAATTAAACCTAAAATAAAAAAAATAAACCTAAACCTAAAAAATAAATAAATAACAATAAACTAATCCAAAAAAATAAACATAAACATAAACCTAAACCTAAAAATAAACTAAAATCAAAACCTTAACTAGATAAATAAACTTAAAATAAATATAAATAAATAAAATAAGAAATAAAATAAATTAAAATAAATATAAAATAAATAAATAAACCTAAACTGCGGTTTACTTAATTTTTTTTAAAACCTAAACCCTAAACAAATCCTAACCTAAAACCCTAAAACTAACCTAAACCTAAACCTAAAAAACTCTTAAACCCTAATCCTAAAACCTAAACCCTAATCCTAAACCTAAACCAAAGGATAAAACTTAAACCTAAATCGTAAGCCTACATCAAACCCTAAAACAAAACCAAAATCAAAACCCTAAACCCCAAACCCAAAACCCTAAAATCTAAAACCTAAACTTAAAGTAAATAAAACCTAAAAATAAAATAAATAAAAAACCCTAAACCTAAATATAATAATAAAATAAAATAACATAAAATAAAAACCTTAACTAAAACTTTAACCTAAACCTAAAAATAAGATAAAATAAAAAATAAAAATAAAAAAAATAAAATAAAGAAAAACCTAAACTAAACTAAAACTATAAAATAAACCTAAGAATAAAATAACTTAATAAAAAAAAACTAAATGTAAAATAAAAATAAAATAATCCTAAAATATAATAAAAAAACTAAATAAAAACCTAAACCTAAAAAATAAACCTAAAAATAAAATTTAAAAAAACGTAAACCCTAAACTAAGAAAACCTATAAATAAAATAAAAAATTAAACAAAATTAAATAAACATAAACCTAAACAAAAATAAACTAAACTAAAATAAATAAAACCTAAACCTAAACTAAACAAAATAAAATAAACTAAAAATAGACCTAAACCTAAACTAAAAAATAAAACCTAAAAATAAACCTAAAACAAAAACCTAAACCTAAAAATATAACATAAAAATGTAACCTTAAAGCTAAAAAAAAAAAAAAAAAAAAAAAAACCTAAACCTAAAAATAAAATAAAATTAAAAATCAACAAAAAATAAACCTAAACCTAAACCTAAAAAATAAACTAAAATAAAAAATAAACTAAAATAATAATCCTAAAATAAAAAACTAAACTAAATAAAATAAAATAAACATAAATAAAATAAAAATAAAATAAATTTAAAATAAACTAAATAAACTAAACCTATTGGTTTGCTTTTTTTTTTAAAGACCCAAACCCTAAATCTAAATAAACTTTCTAACTCTAAACCCTAAACCTAAACCTACCTACTCCCAAACCAAACTTGACCTAAACCTAAACCCTAAACTCCCTAAACCTAAACCCACCAACTACCTAAATCCCAAACCTGAGCTAAACTAAACTAAACCTTAACAACCCTAAACCTACCCTAAACCCTACCCACTAAACCAACCCTCAAACACTAAACCCAAACCTTAAAATCATAAATCTAAAGCTAAACCTAAATCATGGCCAAACCTAAACCCTAAAACCCTAAAACTAAACCCTAAAACCTAAAAAAACTAAACTTAAATTGAATAAAACCTAAAAAAATAAATAAATAAACCTAAATCTAAATAAAATAAAAAATAAAAAAAATAAACTAAAAAACCTATAAATAAAATAAAAATAAAATAAACTAAAATAAAATAAAGAAAATCTAAACCAATAAAATTAAATAAACCTAATAAAAACCTTAATAAAATAAAATAAATGTAAAATAAATAAAATAAAACTAAATAAAACTTAAACAAATATAAAAATAAATTAAAAATTAAAACCAAAACCCTAAACTAAAAAAAACCTAAACCTAAAATAAAAATAAAAGAATAAAATAAAATAAACATAATAAAATAAACCTAAACCTAAACTAAAAAAAACTAAACAAAAATAAATAAACCTAAACCTAAACCTAAATCTTAACCTAACCTAAATAAAATAAAATAATCTAAAAAAAACTAAACCTAAACTAAAAAATAAAATTTAAAAATAAACCTAAAACTTAAACTCAATAAATAAAATAAAATGAAACTCTACTAAAAATAAACTTAAACCTAAACCTAAACCTAAACTAAAAAAAATAAACTAAAATAAAAAATTTAAATTTAAATAAATAAACCTAAAATAAATAAACTAAATTAAATAAAAATAAATAATCTTAAATAAAAATAAAGAATAAAAGAAATTAAAATAAATAAAAAATAAACTAAATAAACTAAATAAACCTAAACTTAACAGTTTACTTAATTTTAAAAAAAACCCCTAAACCTTCAATCCTAAACCCTAAACCCTAAACCCAAATCAACCCACAAACCTAAACCAAACCCTAAACCCTAAACCTAAAACTAAATCATAAACCCTAATCCTAAACCTAAATCCTAAAAGCATAAACTAAAACCCACAAACCCTAAACCCAACACCCTAAACCCTAAACCCTAAACCCAAATCCACCACCAAACCAGACTGAACCTAAACCTAAACCTAAAGTAATGAAATAAAATATAAAATAAACCTAAACCCTAAAACCTAATAAACCTAACCCTAAACCTAAACTCTATGAATGGATAGAACCTTGAAGCAAGAACATCACGTCAACCAGGCGTAGTCTTGATTTGGTGATGGAGATGAAGTCAGAGGTGACGATTATCATAGTGGTGGTGGGGGATCTGGAGGTCTTGGTGGATATGGAGGTGGTGGTCAGAGCAGTGGTGATTATGGAGGCGGGAGGTGTGACGGAGGTTACAGCCGTGGTGGTGGCGGAGAGTAAGATCGAGGATGTGATGGTGGATCCCAGTACTTGAGAGGTGTGGTTTGATGGGAACTAAAAAGAAACTAGATCATTGTTGTTTATGGAATCGTGTCTTTACAGTAAAGATGGTTCTACTTTTCTAGGGTCTTCAATTTTCTCTATGCATGCTCATTTTTTATCTATGTCTTTGTGTATGTCATAGAAAACTTAGTGTGTTACTTGGTTAATGAAATCGAAATGAAGAAAAATTGAATCTAAATTTGTTCTCTTTTTAAAAATAAACCAAAAACCTTAAACCCTAAATAAAAACCAAAAACTTAGACCTAAAACCTAAACCCTAAACCCTAAACCCTAAACCCAAAAAACCCCAAATCCTAAAACCTAAACCCTAAACCCTAAACCCTAAACCCTAAAACCTAAACCCTAAACCCCAAATCCCAACCCACACCCTTAAACCCAACCTAAACCATCAACTAACCCTAAACTCTAAATTCTAAAAAGCTAAAAACCTAAACCTAAACTAAATAAAACCTAAAAATAAAATAAATAAAAGAAACTAAACAAAAATAAAATAAAATAAAAACCTAAACTAAAACCTAAACCTAAAAAGAAAATAAAATAAATAAATAAAAATTAAACTAAAATAAAATAAATAAAAACATAAACTAAACTAAAAAAAATAAAAAAACTCAATGAAAATAAAAATAAATTAAACCAAAAATAAAATAAAAATTGAATAAAATCATAAACCTATAAATTAATAAAAAATAAAACCTAAACCCTAAATTGAAAAGAAAAATATTAAACTTAAAATAAAAATAAAATAAACCTAAACCTAAACTAAAATAAATAAATCCTAAAATAAATAAAATAAAATAAAATAAAAATAAAAACCTAAACTAAAAAAAATAAAACCTAAAATCAAAACTAAAATAAAACCTAACCTAAACCTAAGAAAATAAAATAAAACCTAAACCCTAAAATAAAAAATAAAATAAACCTAAAAATAAAATAAAATAAACTTAAACCTAAAATCAAATAAAATAAACCTAAACCTGAAAATAAAATAAAATAAACCTAAACTAAACTTAGAAAATAAACTAAATAAAAACCTAAACTAAAATAAAACACTAAAAATAAAATAAAAAAAAGACCTAAATAAAATAAAAATTAAAATAAACTAAAAATAAAAATAAACTAAATAAAATAAAATAATAAACCTTCTAGTTTGCTTAACTTTAAATTAAAAAAATTTAAAAAAAACCCTAAAATTAACCCTAAACCTGAAACTCACACCTAAACCATATCCATGCCTTATAAACCAACCCTAAACCCTAAAACTAAAAGCCTTAAACCAAACCCTAAAACCTACAACCCTAAACACCCCTAAAGTCCAAAACCTTAAAAACCCCAAAACCAAACCTAAACCTAAACTAAATAAACCTAAAATAAAATAAATAAAAAGCTAAACCTAAATAAAATAAAATAATAAAATAAAATAAAACTCTAAAAGCTCTAAACCTAAATCTAAAATAAAATAAAATTAAGAAAAGACTAAACTAAAATAAAAAAAATAAACCAATAAACTAAAATAAAAATATAAAATAAAACCATAAATAAAATAAAACTAAGAATATAAAATAAAATAAACCTAAATAAAATAAATAAAAACCTAAACCCTAAACTAAAAAAATAAATTACCTAAACCTAAAATAAAAAAATAAAATAAAACTTAAACTAAACTAAAATATAAAAAATAAATAACCTTAAAAAACTTAAAATAAACTAAACCAAAACCCTAAACTAAAATAAATTAAAATTAACTAAAATAAACCTAAACTAATAAATAAAAATAAAACTAAACTAAAATAAACATAAAACATAAACCTAAACCTAAAAATTAACTAAATAAAATAAAATAAATAAAAATGAAAACCTAAAACCTAAACCTAATAAATAAAATAAAAATAATACTAAACTAAGAAATAAATGTAAACCTAAACTTATACCTAAAAAATAAACTAAAATAAATAAACCTAAAATAAATAAACTAAACTAAATAAAAAAACTAAATAAAAATAAAATAAACTCAAATAAATAAAAAATAAACTAAATAAACTTAAACCAACAAGTTTACTTAATTTTTTAAAAAAACCCTTAATCCCTAAATGCTAAACCATAATCCTTAAATCCTAAACCCTAAACCTTAAACCCTAAAACTAACCCTAAACCATAAAAAACCCTAAGAAAATCCTAAACCCTAAACCTTAACCCTAACCCTAACCCTAAACTGTAAACCCTAAACCTTAAGCTCTAAACTAACCCTAAATCATAGATCCTAAAAACCCTAAATGCTAAAGCCTAAACCCAAAGCCCTAAACTAACTCTAAACCTAAAACTAACCCTAAACCCTAAACCTTGAATAAAGATGACATTAGAAGTAGATCTAAAGAATGACCCAATTCTGACATAGTTATGGTAGCTAAAGAAAATGTCTTCGAGAGACTTTCCCTTGACTGTTAGAGTTTTGAATGCCCTAAACCCTAACCCTAAATCATATTATATTATTGTATATTATAGTATTGTGTAGCATCAGATATTTGAGCATGTAGTGATGTGTTTTTGGATGATATAAGATGTTTTGAAATATTTTAATATATTATGGTATTGTGCCCTATATTCTATACTAATATAAATCAAAAAAATGTTGATTTAATAAATCAATTGATGAAATTTGTTAAATTTGAAGTGGGAATTAGGTTGTAGTACCAAAGGTGTGCTATGCCACTTGTACTCTAAAAAGTAAGATTTTATGTTCAAAATAAATATTATATGTTGTAGCATAGTACAACATCATATATCATAATATATTGTTCTGCACATTTTAAATTCTTTTAGTATTTTATAATCATGCAGTCGAGCTTACACTAGCATTATTTATAAAAATGTTGATTTAGACTTTAAAATTATGGAACTTCGCTAAATTCAAAATAGGTAGAGCATGGCATCATAATATATTGTTTCAATTTTAAATCCATAACTTATATGACTAAAATATATAGTTTTTTTTATTTAGACTAATTTCATGATTTTTTTATCTTAAACAATCCCTTATGATGTGATATGCAATATAATATAATATAATATGTTGTAGTATATTATAATATAGGATGCCATAACACAGTGTAGCATCATGCATTATAGCATACTATTGTGTATTACTACTTGTTGTTTAAGATATTTTAGTTTGTTTTAGTATGATGTAGTAGAGGTTGTACTGGTATAATTCTTAAAAATACTTATTTATAGGCTGAGATGATGGGATTTGGCCAAATTTAAGGTAAGCTTTAGGGAACATCATTGGGGTGTGCTATGGTGTGTCATTTAATCAAAAGATTGGAATTTTGCATCCGAAATAAATGTTCATTTTTCAACCAAATTTTATAATTTTTTTTGCTTGAAGTGAGTCATTATAAGGTGTAATATACGATAATATATTATATGAAAGCATACTAAAATATAATGTACATAATAATATAACTTCACATATATATGAATGTGGTGGTGTGTTACTAAATGTTATTGTACATTTTAGTATGTTCTACTTTTGTTATAATACATTTGGTCAAAACTCACAAAAATGTTAATTTGAAGGTTGAGATGGAAGAATTTGACCAAATTCATGGCACACAACAAGAAGCAACACTAAAATTATGCTATTTTGTACCATTTCAAATAGAAAAATAATGACTTTACACCCAAAATGAACATTATTTATATTTTGAGAAAATTTTGTTATTTGTTCCTTTTAAGTGATTCTAATGAGGTGTAATGTTAGACAAGATATTATATTATAGCAAATTATAATATAACATCATATATTATAATATAATATTGTGTGTTAATTCACACTATAATATGTTTAGCATGATATTGTATAGTTAGTTTGAGCTTGCACCATCACAAATCATAAAATGTTGATTATAATGTTAAGATGATGTAATTTGAATGGATACATTGTTAGGCTTTTGCTTGAAGTATTAAAGGTGTGCATCGAGAAGAAATAAGATTTGATGAGAATTTCCATGTCAAGGACATGGAGGGAGATCCATTAGGGGATCACATGCATTGGACATGACATGTGAGGTGTATATGCTTCGGGTATAGAAGAAGAAAATCTGCTAGGGATAAGGTTTGAATTTGATTTGATTATATGATTTATGGAAAGAAGATCCGTTAGGGATAAGAATCTATAATCCACCAAGGGTTAAGATCGAATCAAATTTAATTTACTTTATTTTAATTGATGTGGAGGCATATTTGCTAGAGATATGGGCTCGAGTCTACTAAGGATCGGGATATGAACCTTCAATTAGGGAAGTAGGTATGGGCTATCCATTGGGGATTGGGATTTGAGTTTGATTTGATAGATTTATTTGGGGATGTATCCACTGGGGTTAAGAGTTTAGTTGGATTTCTTTGAATTAGTCTCTATTTGGGGAGTTGGTTTAATTTGGCTCCACTAGGGAGTTTGGTTTTTAATTTGATTTATTTTCTTGACTTGTTTATATATGATTTGGGGATCCACTAGGGAGAAGGCTGTGATTTAACTCCATCGGGGAAAATTAGATTGGGTTTAATTTAATGAGTTAATGTATGGACCTGTTGATTTATGTACCCGAGAAGGGCTATATTAGCCTTGACCTACTTCAAGTTTACAAATCCAAAGGGATAGTCTATCAGCTGTGGGGTAATGTAAGCCAACCTAAGAGGTTGCCTTTCGGTGTGCAACGACTATGCTAGGAAGAAGGTGTAGTAGACTTACATCTTCCAAAGTGAGGAACAAACACTGGAGTAACCTTTTGGATGCATAATAAATCAAACTTGACCTTGGGCGACTACTAAGTGAATGCTGCTAGGACTTATGTCAACTCAAATGTAGTCAAGGTTAATTTTATCTTAATTTCATGTGATTTGATATGTTTTATTTGGTTTAGTTTGATTTCAAATTGAGGGAAAATCTGCTAGAGATGTGTACTCGGTCAAATTTGATAGATTTAATTTATGGACCATATCGATGTACGATGGACCCACTAAGAAGGGGCTATATTGGGCTTATCCTATCTCAGATTTACAAATCTAAAAGGATAGTCTACTGGTCATGGGGTAGAGCTAGCCAACCTAAGGGGTTGCCTTTCGATGTGTAATGGATGTGCTAGGAAGAAGGCATAGCAGACTTACATCTTCTAAAGAATGGAACAACCATTGGGATGACATGTTGGTAGCACAACAAATCAAACCTGACTTAGGGGCTATTGCTGAGTGAATGCTGCTAGGGACTCATATCAATTCAAGAGTAGTCAGGCGATTCCTATAGGGTGTTCTCTTAACACTACCCTAAAGATATGATACCTTCTTGGGAAAAGGTACCCCCTAGGGGTGTCCTCCTAATCCATAAGTGAATATATATTTTATTTATATGTTTGTGTGAACCCTGTTGGTGTGTAAGGGACCACACTGAGAAGGGGCTATGTCAGATTTAACATGTCTCAAATTTATTGGACCAAGGGAGAATTTGCACATCCAAAGGATGTATTCTCCAACCACAGGGGTGGTTAATAGGAAAGGAACTGTCAATCTAACGGGTAGTGTCTAAATGGGGTCACAAAGGATGTGATCCAAATATAGTGCCCATAGGGAGGTGTACTAAGGTCATTATCCTGATCCCTGGAAAAGAAAGCCCATAGGTGTACGATGGCCAACTCAAGGAGAAATAATAGCATACTTACATCTACAATTAGTGGTATATCCTAAGGTGGGAGAACCAACCAACCTAAGGTGTATCCATCAACACGTGTGGTGTATTCATTAGCATAGTGAGAACCAACCAACCTAAGGTGCCTGTCAGTGTAGAATAATCAATTTGGAAAGAAAGCATGTAGGTTTATAACTTTCCATGAAGAACTGATCATCAGGATAGTCTGTAGTCAGCGAGACATATGCTATCTGACCTAGAGTGACTATTAAGTGTGGAGCCCCGAGGAAGGGCTAGACCCAGACTTGAAGCAGTCAAGATGGAAGGAGCCACTAAGGGACTTATCCTAAACCTCAAATATACTCAAGCTAGTCAATGCATGAAGGATAATCCAAGAAGAAAGTGTAGCAGACTCACATCCTCTTAAACGAAGACAACATGAGGTAGCTTACTGGCCACGCAGTAAGGCCTACCAAACTAATAAGGCCCTTATTGGTGTGCAGTGGCCAAGTAAGGAAGGAAAGCATAGCAGACTTACATCCTCCAAAACAAGAAGACCACCGGGGTGACACACTTGTAGGGTAACGTTCGACGTAGCTACTTGAGTTACTATATGGGGCGTTATCCTAACTTCAGTAGCGAGAAAAAGATATGTGTTTATTTTATATGTTTGTGTGTAGTTTGTATTTATGTTGTGTTGATGAAGGATATGACATTGCTCAAGTTCCTTTCACCTACCCTAAATAAATCATGGTGGATTCGCAAAGAAGAATACTTTCAACATGTATTGAAATGGAATTTTCATTGATAATTATTTTTTAAACATGATTTATAATATTTCTTTAAGTAGAGCTTGTTGATTGGAAGAATTGGGTGCTCTCCCTTATGATTAATAAGCTAATAAGATCCTTCTTGGTAGGCCTTCTCTATGGTAAAAGGGCCATCCCAAGTGGGATCAAACTTGCCTCCCATCTTACGAGGGCAACTATCGATCTCCTTAGAACTAAAATAAGCTCTCCTACTTTAAAAGCTCTAGGACAAACTAACTTGTTATGAGCTTGAATCATTTTAGCTTTGTACAACTCAAGGTTTTGGCATGCCCGCAGTCATATCTCCTCCAAACCTTCGAGTTCTTCTAACCATAACTTGGCATTCTTCTCTGTTGTGATCTTGCTACCCATAACTATACTTAGTGATGGGAATTGGACTTCTAATGGTAGAGTGGCTTTCGACCCATACACTAAGGAGAAAATAGTATACTGAGTTGGAGTTCTATACGTGGTGCGGTAGGCCCAAAAGGCTTCAACTAACTACTCATGGCACTATCACTTGTTGTTGTATAGTGTCTTTATTAGTATTTGTATGAGAGTTTTGTTGAAGGCTTCTACTAAGCCATTTGTCTTCTAGTAGTTGATGGTAGAATAACTCCAATTTATGCCAAATCTATGGGCACAGTTATTGATCTAGATACTCTTAAATACAGTACCATTATCAAATATAATTCATCGAGGCACTCTGAACCTATATACAATATGGTTCTATAAGTAAAAGCTTGACTGTGACCTCTAAGTGGAATCTCCTTTGTCCATTTGGAAAAGTAGTCAATAGTAGCTAAGATGAACTGATGACCCTTGGAAGAATGAGGATCAATTAGACCCACTATGTCAGTGCCCCAATACTCGACTGGCTATGAGGAAAATGTAGGATGTAGAATCTTAGGTGGTTGATGTAGGACCATACCATGTATTTGACATTAGTGTCATCTCTCTCAGTATCCATCTTAAATCTTAAATCATCGACGATTAGTAGTATCCTAGTCTCTTGATCTTGGCTTTCATCTTTGGACCAGATTGGTTGGCTCCACATAATCCTGAGTGTACCTCAGTCACGATCTTACTTGCTTTGTGCTTGCCCAAACAACATAACCTCATATAATTGAAAGACCATTGGTACAAGACACCATCCACAAGAGTGTAGGAAAGTGCTCTTAATTTCTTCTGATGGGCTTGGGACTTCTCTTGAGGTAGTTTTCCTTTATTTAGGTAATCCATGAATGGTTGCCTCCAATCTAACTCCTCATCCTTCTTGGTAATGACAACCTCCCCTTCAAGAGAGTACTTTTTGATGAGTTTAGTATCAATAAAAGATAAGACATGTCTATTTTGGGCCTTTATTGATATGGACTCATCCTCCGGACATGCCAACTCTTTGACAAGCTTGGCTAAAGGATACACTATGATGTTCTCTCCAAGAAGAATCTTATAAATGGTAACCTCTAGGATTTGGGGCCACAACTCCATGGTGTACTTATGATAGTGATGGAGCTTGGGCTTTATAACCTTATAGGACCCAGTGATTTGGTTGATAACTAGTTGAGAATCCTTGAAGATGTTGATGTTCTAGATGCTTAGATTAATGACTAACTCTAAACCAACAATCAAAGCCTCATATTCGACTTCATTATTGGTGCAAGGATCGGACAGATGATATGAGAATTTAATCACATCATGGTCTGGGGTAAAGATAAACTATTTATACCTCTGCCTTTCCTGGAATAGTTGATTATGGTTCTTCTCCTCTTTAAGAGGAAGCCTCACCATTAAAGTACATCCCCTAGTGATGAATGCTAGTATCCCCTATGTTCATGATTTATTCATTAGGGAGATCATCACTAAGCAGAAAGTCAGCAGGAAGGGAGTGTGTTGTTAAGAAATCAGCTAGCACTTATCCTTTCACTGCATAGAGGGGCATGAAGGTAATGTCAAACTGCGAGAGGATCATGGACCGTCTTGCCAACCATCTGGATAGCGTCAGTTGAGTCAGGAGATACTATAGTGAATTCATCCTAGAGATTAAGTTCACCTTATGAGGAAGCATGTAGTGTTGTAGCTTTTGGTTTGCAAAGATTAAAGATAGGCAATGCTTCTTAATGGGTGGATACTTAGCCTCAATAGAGATTAGATGACGGCTGAGGTAGTAGAGTGTATTTTCCTTCCCTTCGTCATTAGCATGGGCCAACAAATCACCAAGAGAGTCATCTAATGCAATAGTGTAAAGTATGAGCGGCTTACCCAGGAGAGGGGCAGGTAGAACTGGCGGCATCATCAGGTAATGCTTGTTGTTTTTGAAGGCATGCACACCCTTATCATCCCACTTGAACTTGGCATCCTTTTTGACAAGTGCTAAGAATGGATGACATCTTCCCGATAGGTTAGATATAAAGCGTCTTATATATGTCAACCGCCCTTGGAATGATTTGAGTTGAGTTAAGCTTTTAGGGGGTGGCATTTCTAATATCGCCTTCATCTGCTCAAAATTGATTTCGATTCCCTGGCATTGGATAAGAAACCCAAGGAATTTCCTTGAAGCTACTCTGAATGCACACTTCAGGGGGTTCATTTTGAGGTTAAATTATCTTAATTGTTAAAACTACTCTCAAGTGAAGAGATGGTCTTCCTTTGTATACTTTTGATCATGATATCATCGACATAGCACTTGACTTGATGATGAATGAGTTCATCAAAGATTCGAGTCATAGCCCTCTGGTATGTAGCGCCAACATTTTTAAAGTTGAAGGGCATGACCTTATAGCAATAGATTCTGATCGGGGTTCTAAAAGCTGTGTTTCTTTCATCTTCTCAAGCCATCTTTATTTGGTTAAATCCAGATGATCCATCCATGTAATAGAAGACTGCATGAGATGAGGTAATGTCCACCATCAGCTTTGGGATTAGTAGTGGAAATTCTTCTTTTGGACATGCCTTATTTAAATCCCAAAAATAAATGCATATGTGAATTTGGCCATTCTTTTTCTTGAATGGGATGACGTTGGTAAACCAAGCAGGGTATTTTTCTTCTCGAATGAAGCCAACATTGATCAATTTCTTGACTTCATAGATGACCTATAGTTCTATGTCTAATCTCATGCATCTAGGAGCTTCCTTGATAAGGTTAATAGTAGGCTCAATTTCTAGTTTATGGGCTACTATGTTACAAGCCAATTCGGGCATCTCTTCATAACTCCATGCAAATAAGTCCTTAAACTCAGTCAATAGCCTCACTAAGTCATTGGTTTATATTTCATTCAACAAAGAATTGAGGTATGTTGGGCCTGAATCTTCTTCAGTTCCTAAGTTGATTTCCTTGAGGGTTGACTTGATATCTTCTTCAAACTCTGGTGGTGCATCTTTGACTTCAAAATCATCTAGATCATCTGAAGTTTCTAAGCATAGCTCCTCATATGAGTTAATGTGATTTGAAAAGAAGTTATCAGATTTCAAATGATTGATGAGGACTAAACAGTAATCATCATCACCGACTAGATCCATTATACTAAATCCTAGTCCCAATCTTGATTGAGAGCTTTTGCATTTATTCTTCCATATTCTTTCAAAGTATTCTGACTTGTGCTTTGACCATGTATGTGGGATTAACCTTTTCTTTGCTAAATTATGAACACTAGGAAAGTAGCAATCTAAAGGTAATTCTATTAAATCTTTCTATGAATCATCCTCAAGTTCTACATCAACTTCTTACTTAAGGATGATGATCCCAGAAAAAATCTCTAAGACTTCACACTTGTGGATGACTTTGGGGCTTCCTTAACTACCAAACCCTTAGCTTTTAGAGAAGAAAGTAGGGTTAAAGCTAAGGTTCCAAACTAATGCCTAACTGTTTCACATATAGACTTGGATACATTTATGCTTTGGTTTAGAGCTTGGTCTTCATTGCTATCTAGCTCAAGTGTAACCTCCAAGGGAATATACTACTAACAAGAGCTAGCTTCCATGTTAACCATATAAGACTCATCCTATGAACTAGATTCTGAGTCTATATGGATAGCAGTGTACTCTGCAGGACATATCTTATTGGGTGGTAAATAATGAGGTTTTCCACCCCTCTACCTGCCTCTTCCTCACTGAGGTCAAGTCATCATACCCATATGTTCGAATGGAGTAACGAACTGTGGGTGAAATATAATGTCAAGCTCCACTTCCTCCTCCAAGTCTATTTCCACTCCCTTTTATTTTCTTTTTCATTTTCTCTTTTCTTTTCTTTTTCTTTTTCTTTTTCTTAAAACTTTGGCCAAGTTCACGAGAATAGACTTGTTGATTTTGAGGGAGGTAGTAAGCCACATCCTCATATATGTCGACCTCGTGAATTATAAATGGCTTGAGATCTCCTTTAACACATTAGATGATCCCACCTCTCAGAAACTTCATACACTGATGTAGAGAGGATGGAACTATGTTATTCTCATGTATCCATAGTCTCCCAAGCAAAGCATTGAAAGATGTATATGAGTTTATAATTTGAAACTTGCCTTCGGTCTTTCAATTATCTATCTCCATGGGAAACACTATGGAGCCTAAGGCCTGACCTCTTGAATTTTGGAGTCGATTCAATCTTCTTAGACTTTGAGTCTTCTAGACACTAAGACTTCCCTAGTCATAAGACACTTCTAATAAGGTAAACACTTAACCTTAAAGACTTAGAAGGGTTAACTATAGGATTAGGTTATGCCTTAGGGATTAGGATAATCCACCCTACAACCCAAATCCAATCCATGTTCACCTTCTCAAACCAAACCTCAAGTTCAATTCAAACATCAAATTCAAAGCCAAATCCAAACCAAATTCCAAAACCAAATGATTGAAGCCCGTGATCAAATCCAAACTAGAAACCCTTCCTAAGCTATACAACCTATCCCATGGACTTAACCAAATCTTAAACCAAATCAATCCAAAATCAATTGATTTTCTCATAATAAATTTAGATCTTCAATCATCTTCCTAAATTTAAATTAAATATATATTCAAATGATTAAAACTAAATCAAACTAAATCAAATTAAATCAAAACCCTTCCTAAGCCAAATGACCTATCTCATGGACTTAGCCAAATCTTAATCCAAATCATGTCAAAATCAATTGATTTTCTCAAATCAATCATATTTTCAATCATCTTCACAAATTAAAATGAAATATACATTTAAATCATCAAAACTAAATCAAACCAAATCAAAATCCAAGCTAAGCCACATGACCCAACTCCATGGACTTAGCCAAATTCCTTCATTCCAAATTGAATTTCTCATGAATCAATCATACCTTCAATCATATTCATAAATATAAATGAAATCTACAATCATCAAACTAACCAAAACCAACCCAAGTCAAACCCAACTTAAACCTTTTGACTTGAAATGTTCAAATGAACCAAAACCCATTTGTACAATTATGCAATTGAATTATATATCAATCCCAAATCCATATATAAACTCAAGTAAATCAAACTCAACCCAAAATCAAGCCAATTAAATCCAATTGGTCCACTTTAACCAATTAGACCTATTTTAGAAAAGTTCTAATCCTACCCAAATTAGATTGAACCAAATCAAAACCTCTCATCATGATTGTGACACCTTTGGTTGATCAATTATCACAAATTAGGTCAAACAAGTCAACTTGGTCATTTGACCAAGTCAACCCCTTAACCCATATGAACCCAAACTAGCCAAAATTGCAATCCAAAACAATGATTCATATACCAAATCAAAATCAATATTTGAATATGACTTGACCTTCAATTGAGTCAAACCAAACCTAATTGGGCTCTTGACCTAAGTTGACCCAAATTAGCCTAAAAAAAGCAAAAGGTCAAATCAAAATCTAGACCAAATTGATTGAAACCAATGGCTCAAGTTCATTCAAAATTGATCATTTAACTTGACCAAAGCCATGATTAGATCCAATTGAACCAAATTGACCTACTTAGCCCAAATAAACCTTAAGGTTCAAGTTTGCCTAAATCAAAACCAAATCCAAATTAATTGAAACTAAAGCCTACAATCATCTTCAATTGGTAAACAAACCCAAACCAACACAAACCATATTTTGGTCAAATTGGTCAACTTAACCCATTTGACCTAAATGAATTCAAATGTGCCAAATTCAAATCTAAGCCAAACTAAACCAAAATAATTGAACCAAAACATCCCAAATGATCGTTGAACTAGACCCAACCCTTGTTTTGATCCAATTTGACCAATTGGTAAACTTTACCCAACCTAACCCAATTTGACCTAAATGAGTCAAATTGAGCCAAACCTAACCAAATCAACTCCAATTAACTTGAAATTTGGGCTAACCCAATTTTGTCTCATTTTAAATCAGTCCAAATCAAATCCAATGCCAAATGATCATTCTACCCTTGGGTTAAGGGCATCATATGAGACAAATCACTCATGTAAGTGGTCATTTCTATTCCTTGGCCACTTGGTACTCTCCCAATGGTCCACCTAGGCACCTAGGACACTATCAAACCTGATCCAAGGGGTGGTTGGGTCGGTCATGACCCATGGGAGGTGAAATAACCTCACCCTCCCCATTGGAGCATTTGAAACCCATAAGACACCCATGATTCTTCCTTCGCAGCCACCTCCACACCTTCAACCAAGCGAGCTCATCCTCCCTTGCCACTACTCGAGATGGATGGACAAAAGAAGCCAAACTAGTCATCTGATCAAGATGAATGGGGTATACACCCCCTCGTTTCCACTCAAACACACACAAAAATCATTCCTCAGAGCCCTAGCTACCCAAGACAACCTGCTAGAGACATTCCTTAACCTCCTAAGCTCATTCCTTGACCAAAAAATGCCATTCCTGTTCATCCCAAAATAGGACACTCCCATTTCTGACCTAACTTCCCATTTCTCCATCAAACCCAAATTAACTTTGCATGCACTTTCCATAGTCCTCATCGAGCAAGAAGGAATCATATCCAAAGATTCTTGAGCACTAAAGGTAGGACATTGGTCAAAGATGAGCTCCAAATCATCAAATTATGGCCTTCCGAGCGAACACTGAGGAATTGATCCAATTGCTGCTCAATAGGGCTTTGTATCCATGAGATAAAGCTTCCTCAATTGTTCAAGCTGCGGGTCTTATGCTCCGATGAGATATGCTTCCAAAACTGATCCTTAGGTAAAAATGGGTTGGAGCTTTTTGAAGAAAACTTGCATCTCATGTGATCTTGACCGTTGGATCCTCTCCGATCGATGTCGTGAAGGTGTGAGATCCTTTTGGAGTTGATCGAGCTCGTAAGCTTGGATCAAGTGAGCAATGGCGGACTCCATTCTTCCTCACTCATGTGATGTTAGAACACACACCCAAAGGAGTTTAATAAAATTATGGTTAGTCCACATGTGTGGGAAAACCATAAGAGTAATTAATTAAATCCCTTAATCTAATTAACTATTAATCATGAGATAATTACAATTGGCCCCTTTTATTTCCTAAGATCATTGCAAGTTTATTTTCCATGCATATAATGTTGGCTCATAATTATTTACTTAATTACGTTAAGGTGACATAGGTAAGGGTAATTAATTCAACTAATTAAGGGGTCAACTTAATTAACTAATAAAATCAACTTAATTACATTTCCTTAAATTAAATCAAATCACTAATGTGGGAATGGGTTTAAAACATCAAGTGATGATTTCTCTTCTCCTCTTTAAATCAAATCAAATCCAAAACTTAATTAATAAAGAAGCTTTGGTTTGCTTTATATAATCTTATTTGATTTGATTGTCCATAAGAACTAGTTTGGCTGAATGAATCACATGCTTATATTTGATTATCCTCTTTCCAATCATGTTAAATTTGGTATGTCATTTGAATTCATGCATCCAACTTTTCAAAATCAAGTAAAATAAAATGGATTTCCTTTATGTAAGCTTGCATGTGTCGATTTAATTTAAAATATGCGTGGCTAATATCACAATTACATCCAAATGTATTTTTCAAAAGCATAAAAATGAATAATAATAATATGTGTTATGATGTTAATTATAAATACATAAGAAATACATGTGCTTATTGCTTAAGTGTATGAATGTTGAGTTCTCTTTCCTCTATTCATGTGTTGATTTATACAAGATTGAATCATAATGGGTATATAGTCTAGACATCATGGGAACACGAGGCTATAACTAGCCCCAAGGAGGTCATTTGATTACCTCACTTCCCTGGTTTGTTACTTGGTTGATGAAATCAAAAAGAAGAAATGTTGAATATGAATTTGTTCTCTATTAAAAAAAATTAAATAATAAAAACCAAAAACTTTAAATCATAAATTAAAACCTGAACCCTAATCCTAAAACCTAAACACTAAATCCTAAAAGCTATAACCCTAAACCCTAAACCCTAAACCCCAAACCCGAAACCCAAACCCCAAACCCAAGCCTAAACTAAACCCAAACCTAAAAAATAAAATCAACTAAACCTAAACTAAATGAAACCTTAAAATAAAATAATTAAAAAAACTAAAGCAAAAAAAAAAATAAAAATAAAAACCTAAACTTAAGCCTAACAATAAAATAAAATTAACTAATAAAAATAAATAATGATAGAATAAATAATAACCTAAACTAAACTAAAATATAAAATAAACCTAAAAATAAAAAAACTTATATAAAATAAAACTAACATAAATTAAAATAAAATACACCTAAAATATAATAAAATAAACTAAATAAATACTAAACCTAAAAAATTAAACCTAAAATAAGTAAAAAATAAAACCTAATCCCTAAACCTAAAATAAAATTAAAAAAACAAAATAAAATAAAATTAAACCTAAACTAAAATATCTAAAGAAATGAATAACGAACCTAAACATAAAATAAAACTTCTAAACCCTAAACTAAATAAAATAAAATAAATTAAAAATTAATCTAAACCTAAACTAAAAAATAAAACCTAAAATGAAAACCTATAACCTAAACCTAAAAAAATAAAAAAACCTAAACCAAAACCTTAAAAAAAACAATAAAACCTAAACCTAAAAAATAAAATATAAATAAAACTCAATTAAAAAAAATAAACTAAACCTAAACCTAAAAAAAAAAACCTAAACTAAAATAATTAAACCTAAAATAAATAAACTAAACTAAATAAAGATAAAAAGTAAGCATAAATTAAGAAAATAAAATAAACTAAAATAAATAATTAAATAAACTAAATATACTAGATAAATAAAAGAAGAAATCTTGAATATGAATTTGTTCTCTATTAAATAAAAATTGAAAACCGTAAACCCTAAACCCCAAACCTAAAACCTAATCCCACACTAAAACCTAAAATACCAAAACCCTAAGTAAACCCAAAAAATACTAAACCCTAAATCCTAAACCCCCAAATCCTAAACCCCAAACTAATCACAAATCCTAAATTAAAATGTTCTGAAACTAAACTAAACTAAATAAAATGTAAAAATAAAATAAATAAATAAAATCTAAACCAAAATAAAATAAAATAAAACACAAACATAAACTAAAACCTAAACCTAAACCTGGAAAAGAAAAATAAATAAAAAGTTAAAATAAACTAAAAAATAAAATAAATAAAAACCTAAACTAAACCAAAAAAAAATAAAAAACCTAAATAAAATAAAAGCTAAACCTAAAATAAAAATAAAATAAATGTAGTATAAAATAAAGTAAAAACTAAATGAAAACCTAAACCTAAATAATAAACCTTATAATAAAACTTGTAAATAAATAAAATCAAACATAAACCCTAAACTTAAAAAAAAATAAACTAAACCTAAATGAAAACCTAAAACCTAAACCAAAAAATAAATAAATAAATAAAAACCTAAACCTAAAAATAAAAAATAAAACATAAACCTAAAAAATAAAATAAAAATTAAACTAAACTAAAAAATAAACCTAAACCTAAACATAAACCTTAACCTCAAAAATAAACTAAAATAAATAACCCTATAAGAAATAAACTAAAATAAATAAAACTAAAATTAAACCAAAATAAAAATAAAATAAACTAAAATAAATAAACCCTAAACCCCAAAACAAAAAAAATAAAAAACCCTCAACTAAATAAAACCTAAAAATAAAATAAATAAATAAAACCTAAACCTAAATAAAATAAATTAAAATTAAAAAAAAAACTTTAATTGAAACCTAAACCTAAGCCTAAAACTAAAATTTAAATGAAATAAAAAAATAAAAACTAAAATAAAATAAAAGAAATAAAAACTAAACTAAACCAAATAAAATTAACCTCAAAATAAAAAATAAATAAATAAAATAAAACATAAAATAAAATAAAATAAACCTCAAATAAAATAAAATAAAATAAATATAACCTAAAAATAAAAAAAAGAAATATAAAATAAAAAACTAAACTAAAAAACTTAAACCTAAAATAAACAAAATAAAATTAACTAAATAAAATAAAATAAACCTAAACTAAAAAATAAACCCTAAACCCAAATAAATAAGATAACTAAAATAAACTAATAAAACTAAAAGATTACTAAAATAAAAACCTAAAACCTGACCTAAAAAATAAAATAAAACCTAAACTAACATAATAAAATAAACCTAAAAAAATTAAAAAAACTAAACTAAAAAAAAACTTAAAGCTAAACCAAAACATGACTAAATAAAATCAAACTAAACTAAATAAAAAAATAAAACAATAAATAAAATAATAAAAGATAAAGAAAATAAATGAAAAATAAACTAAATAAACTAAACCTCTTGGGTTTGCTTAATTTTTTTTTTTCAAAAGTGAAAACCATATTCTGATCCTGAGCCACAAAATCTCTGACTAGGCCCACTGATGACTCTGAGCCAGATGAGGCCAGGACCTAAAGATCCTGGGCCCTAGGCCATGGAGTTGAGCCCTAGTGCTGGCTCTGGGCCACTAGGCCACTGAGCTATGACCCTGACCTGAGCCCTCTGAGGCCAAGGCCTGGGCCAGTTCAGACTGACCACCAGGCCACAGGCCCTGGGCCCTGAGCCTAGGCCCTGACCTGGGCACTAAAGCATAGCCACACTGGGCTCGAGGCCAGGCTGGGCCTGGGCCACTGAGCGCTGAGCCAGGCCTGAGCGCTGGGCCACAGGCCACTGGAGCCCGCAAATCCTGGGCCATGGAGTCTGCCATGGGCCATAGGCTGAGCCCAAGACCCCAACTAGGCCCAGCTGACCTAGGCATGAAAGAGATCTTCCTCACAGACCCTAGGCCCTAAAACCCTATCCCTGGGCACCCAAACCAGAGCTTAGGCCCTGACTGCAGGCCCCAACCCATGGGCAGGCCCCACATGGGCCTTTTACAAAAGAAAAAAGAAATAAAAAACATATTAAATAAAAAAAAATAAACTAAATAAAATAATAAAATAAAAAACCAAACTAAAACATAAACTAAACTAAACCAAAAATTAATTAAAATAAAAATAAAAACTAAAGTAAAATAAAATAAATAAAAACCTAAACTAAAATAAAAATAAAAAATAAACCTAAAAATGAAAAAAAAACGAATTAAAACAAAAACTAAATGTAAAATAAAAATAAAATAACTTAGGGTTTAATGTTTAGACTTTTGGGTTCGGGTTTTAAGGGTTTATAGTTTAGGGTTTAGGGTTTAGGGTTTAACTAAGGTTTAGGGAATGGTTTATAGTTATGGTTTAGGCTTTAGGTTTAGTTTGGGTTTAGAAGGGTTTTTTAATTAGTTTTGGGTTTTGGATTTTATTTTATTTTTATTTTTTTATGTTTTTTTATTTATTATATTTTAGTTTTTAGTTTAGGTTTATGTTTTAGGTTTTAAGTTTAGGGTTTAGGTTTATTAGGGTTTAGGTTTTAGGGTTGAGAGTTTATGGTTTGTTTATTTTAGTTTAAGTTTGGGTTTAGTTAAAGGTTTAAGGGTTTAGTGTTTTATGGTTTAAGGTTTAGAGTTTAGTTTAAGTATAAGATTAGGGTTAGTTTTAGGGTTTAGGTTTAGTTTAGGATTTAGGAGTATAGGGTTCTGATTTAGGTTTAGGTTTAAAATAAATTTTTGTCATATGTTTGGGTTTATTTAGTTTAATTTTATTTATTTTAGTTTATTTTATTTATTTATTTTATTTTATTTATTTTTTTTATTTAGTTTATTTATTTTTATTTATTTATTTTAATTTATTTTTTAAGTTTAGGTTTAGGTTTTTTATTTAATTTAAGTTTATTTAGTTTATGTTTATTTTTTTATTGGGTTTAGTGTTTAGGTTTTAAGTTTAATTTTGGGTTTGTTTTAGGTTTTTGTGTTTAGGTTTTAGTGTTTCTTTAAGTTTAGGGTTTTGAGATTTAGGGTTTAGGGTTTTGAGGATTTAGGTTTAGGTTTAGATTTAAGGTTTAGGTTTGGTCAGTGTTTAGGATTAGTTGGTTGGGGTTTAGGCTTTAGGTTTATGGTTTTAGGGTTTAGGGTTTTATTTTATTTTATTTTTAAGATTATTTTTATTTTAGGTTTAAGTTTATTTTATTTCATTTATTTTATTTGGTTTAGGGTTTAGGAGGTTTAGGTTTTATTTTAGTTTAGTTTATTTTAACAGGTTTAGACTCATTTTATTTGTTTTTTAGGTTTAGTTCTTTTAGTTAGGGTTTAGATTTAATTTTAAGTTTATTTATTTTATTTACATTAGTTTATTTACATTAAGTTTTATTTTATTTGGGTTTTATTTTTAGGTTTATTTAATTTTTTATTTTTGTTTAGGTATTTATTTATTTTATTTTACTTTAGTTTTTATTTTTTATTTTATTTCATTTTTATGTTTTGGTTTAGGTTTAGGTTTTAATTTAGGTTTTTATTTTATTTTTTACATTTTTTACATTTAGGTTTTTTTATTTATTTTATTTTTAGGTTTTATTTAGTTTAGGTTTAGGTTTTTAGGTTTTAGGGTTTAAGTTTTAGTTTAAATTTAGGGTTTTGGGTTTAAGGTTGTTGATTTTAATGTTTAGGGTTTAAGTTTTATGGTTTGACATTTTAAGGTTTAGCGTTTAGGGTTTTGGGTTGTAGGTTTAGGGTTCAGGGTTTACGATTTAGGTTTAGTTTTAAGGTTTAATTTTTAAGTTTAAGTTTTTATTTAGTTTTTATTTTATTTCTTTTTAGGTTTATTTTATATTTATTTTACATTTAATTTTTATTATATTTACTTTTTTATAGGTTTATTTTATTTTTTCTTTCAGCTTAATTTTTAATTTTTATTTTATTTTATTTTTACATTTAAGTTTAGGTTTAGGTTTACATTCACATTTTAGTTTAGGATTTTATTTTATTTTATTTTATTATTTTATTTAGTTTAGTTTTTTATTTATTTTATTTTTAGGTTTTATTTAGTTTAGGTTTAGATTTATAGGTTTTTAAGGTTTAGGGTTTAGGGTTTAAGGTTTGGGGTTTTGGTTTAATGGCTTAGGATTGTAGGTTTTAGGGTTTAGCATTTAGGGTTTAGGGTTTATGGATTAGGGTTTTACTGTTTAGGATTTAGGGTTTTGGTTTGTAGGTTTAGTGTTGAAGGTTTAGGGTTTAGGGTTAGTTTTAGGGTTTAACTTTTAGGGTTAGGGTTCTTATTTATTTTTTTGATTTTTTTTAAAAAATTAAATAAACTCGTAGTTTTAGGTTAATTTAGTTTATTTTTTATTTATTATAATTTATTTTTATTTTTATTTTTATTTAATTTAGTTTATTTATTTTATTTTTTAAGGTTTTAGTTTAGGTTTATTTTTTAGTTCAATTTTATTTTTATTTTATTTTTAGGTATAGGTTTTATTTTTTTTATTTTTAGGTTCAGGTTTAGGTTTAGGTTTTTTATTAGGTATAGGTTTTAGGTTTTTATTTTAGGTTTATTTTTTAGTTTTATTTTTTAGTTTAGGTTTAGTTTTTTTTTTAGTTTATTTTATTTTATGTAGGGTTTGGGTTTAGGCTTAAGTTTAGTTTATTTTAAGTTTAGGTTTTGGTTTTGTTTATTTTAGTATAAGTTTAGGTTTTTTTATTTTAGGTTTAGGTTTTATATTTAGTTTAGTGTTTAGTTTTTTTTTTTATTTTAGGTTTATTTTTTAGGTTTTATTTTTAGGTTTATTTTTTAGATTTTATTTTTAGGTTTATTTTTTAGGTTTCAATTTTCATTTTGTTTTTATTATATTTTAGGTTTAGTTTTTATTTTATTTAGTTTTTTAATTTTTTAGTGTAGTTTAGGTTTTTATTTATTTCATTTTGATTTAGTTTTTATTTATTTTTTATTTTTTTAGGTTTAGGTTTAGGTTTTAGTTTAGGTATTTATTTAATTTTATTTTTTATTTTTTTTATATTTTATTTAGTTAAATTTAGTTTAGTTTTTTATATTTTAGGTTTAGGGTTTAGGTTGGGGAGGTTAGTTGGTTTAGGTTTAGGGTTTAGGTTTAGGTTTATTAGGGTTTAGTTTTAGGGTTTAGTGTTTGCTTTAGGATTAGGGTTTTGAGATTATGATTAGGTTTAGCATTAGTTTAGGTTTAGTTTAGGTTTTTTTGGTTTAGTTTAGTTTAAATTAGTTTTGGTTTAATGTTTAAGGTTTAGGTTTTAAGAGTTTAGGGTTTAGTTTAGGGAGTTTAGGTTTTAGGTTTAACTTAGTTTAGGGTTAATTTAGGTTTAGGGTTTAGGGTTTAGGGTTTAGGATTTAGGGTTGAGGGTTTAGGGGTTAGGGTTTAAGGTTTTTTTTTTAAAAAAAATTTAAGTAAACCGATAAGTTTAGGTTTATTTAGTTTAATTTTTATTTATTTGATGTTATTTTATTATTTATTTTATTTAGGTTTATTTTTTATTTTTATTTAGTTTAGTTTATTTATTTTAGGTTTATTTATTTTAGTTTAAGTTTTTATTTTAGTTCATTTTTTAAGTTAGGTTTCGGTTTATGCTTGTTTTTTACTTTACTTTTAATTTTATTTTATTTTTTAGGTTTAGTTTTTTTTATTTTATTTTTCTAAATTTAGGTTTTAGGTTTCTATTTTAGGTTTATTTTTAGGTTTCATTTTTTTTAGTTTAGGTTTATGTTGATTTTAGTTCATTTTATTTTATTTAGTTTAGGTTTTTGTATAGGTTTAGATTATTTTAGGTTTAGGTTTAAGTTTTATTTATTTTAGTTTAGTTAACTTTAGTTTAGGTTTAGGTTAATTTTATTTTGTTTATTTTATTTTTATTTTAGGTTTAGGTTTTTTTTAGTTTAGGGATTAGGTTTTATTTTTTATTTATTTTTAGGTTTATTTTTCAGGTTTAGGTTTTTATTTAATTATTTTAGGTTTATTTTATTTTTATTTTACATTTAGCTTTCATTTTATTTTGGTTTTTATTCTTAAGT